>JAJKFL010000031.1:12504578-13104578 GCA_021186555.1 Reticulitermes speratus
AAGAAATTCCCTGCTTCTTATGTAACCCGAACTGAGGCTGATAAATGCAATCCACGCGCTACTTCTTCAAGATCCATTTTAATATTATCTTCCCATCTAGTCTAGGTCTTCCAAGTAGACTGTTCCCTTCAAGTTTTGCTACCAAGACGTAAGAATTTCGTATCCTTTCAATATGTGCTACATGTCCCATCCATCTCGTCCTAACAGAACTTGGTAAGAGACATAAATCACGAAGATTCAAATTGGACTATGCAGTTATCATCAGTTTGCTATCACTTTATTTCTCTTAGGTCCGTTATTTCTCCTCAGCACCCTGTTCTCAAACACCCTCAATCTATGTTCTCCCCTACATATGATAGTAATAGCTCTACGCCTATCCAAAAGTACAGGTAAAATTAGAGTATACATTGTTGGTTACTCAGGAGTACGACTTTGACCTTGATAGCACGTTTCGCAGGAAGTCAGACCGTTAGATGTTTTTGACCGGTATCCGACGTATTCCAGTTAAAAATACATGGGGCTGAAGTGCAGTTGTGTCTTGTGAGGGCCAGATAATTCTAATATAGTTTTTGTGGTGTTATATCTGGTAGAAGCTGTGCATAAATTTGACTCTAGGCTTGTTATAAATTGAACACTTAATAAACAGAGACCAGTGGAGGGTGTGAGAGACGTTTTAACAAGATCATAGAGTCTGTCAAAAACCCGTATATAAGGAACCTCTGTGCATGCAGTCAAGGCCAAAGCTTTATTTCCGAGTAACGAGCAGTATTTTGAACTTCATTCGTTTTAGATGGAATACAGAAGATTCTGAACTGAATGGTGGAAAGCATTCTCTGAATTTAGGCTCTTCTTTAATTCTTCATAAATGTAGTTTCGCAACACATGGATGCAAATTATAAGCTTACGTGGTGAATACGTAACGTATATTGTTTCGCCACACATTTATGAGCTGATGGACTTACGTACGTTACGTCTTACCTGTGTACGTTAAACGAACTATTTACGCGCCTACGCACCCTTGTAGCTGAGAATCAGAACACGCCGAATAACCAGGATCTCGTTGGCTTGCCTTCAGGATGCTAATTGCGTGCCACTTAGCCAATAAAAAGGTACTGCGACAAATGTCGGCGGGGTGCTTCTATTCTAGTCTCCAAGATAAAAACAAATACACGTTTGAGCTAGGACCACATTGCCTCCAACCTGCCATACCACCCCCACACAACATGCCTCCAAAACCAGCATGAGGTATGCAGAATAAGGAGGTGCATCCGAAACACTGTAACCTATCTACCGCACTGTAAGGTGTCATGTCCCGTCAGAACGTAAAAAAGGTAAAAAAAAGCAAATTTGTCCCTGTGCACGCGATGAAGGCGTAAGCGAGAGTGGAGGTATAACTCCAATCATTTTTACCTCGGAACGTGATATAGGTGAGTGGTCAGCCTCACGCCCGGTCGCTTTAACCCCGTGGAAAGAGCCACCGGTGCCCATTGAATAGGAGGATAGTTTGGCACCAAAGCTGGCTGGACCCTGCAAAAGAGAAAAATTTCTTTTCCCTGCCGTGAATCGAACCACGGAACTACTGCTGTTTAGCCGTAGCGTAGTCACTGAGCAGATTTCTGGAAAGGATTTATGACACCTAGCATCCTTCATATGTTTCCACATACATATTAATTATAAGTTAGGAATTATACAACTTGTAGAATGCCCCACTATACCATTTTATGAATATTAGTTCTACAGTTCTCGAGTTGTTACACGCAAACAGACATTGCGGAAATAAATAGCGCATTTTTGCAACTTTTCTTTGCAAATGCGCCAAAAAGTAGGGAGTGTGAGCTAAGAAAATACCCGTATCTACCACTTCATCGCTGTTTGAAAGTAAGCCAAATTAACCAGAATGCTTAAAATAAAGTACAAAGGTGACCTCTTTGTCAGTGTGTTATTGTAATAAACAATACAGTACGTAAGATACTGCGTATTACATTCCGAATATGGGTGTGCGTGAATATGCTGCGAATATCATAGCAATACATTTTCCTAACATAGGTCCAAAATTTGAAAACATTTTTAACATTTCGTAGACATGATGAGTCTGTCCATTACACGAATACGTCTGTGCAGTCTGTCGCCAACTAAAACAGACATCTGCATCCAAAAGAAGCACGGGCCTGTTTTATCAAAAAAAATTACAAATACACCAACGTTTAGAATTCCGATATTGGATAAAATAAATAACTGTAAAGTCAGCTGAACGAACGGTTAAGACGGTAGACTTGTGTTTGGTATGTACTCAGTTCTTTAGGATAAATTTTGGGTGCTAAACATGATCCTTAATTACTTCCAAGAGGAAAACGTCCATTGGCATCAAGTCCAGTGAGTGAGGAGACCAGGGAACTGGTGCAACATGCCCTCTCCACTGACCTGGGAATTTGAGATCCCAAAAACTTCACATTCGCATGGAAATGTGGTAATGCACTATCTTGCTGTAAGACCATATTTCTGTGTGAATTGCATTCAGTAATTTGTGGGATCATTAAGTTTTCTGGAGTGTCTAGGTACAGAGTACTAGTGATGGTTTTACAGTGAAACAGAAAGTCATAAACTTTTGTGCAACACACAGCACAAAACACACCGACTTTGGACCTATCCCACCCAGAATCATATGGACTGCTCACTTCCCCAAATCCTCTTTTAGCCCTCGCTGAGACAAAAGTGAAGTCATCACGAAAATCACACGTTCAAACAGATTACAATATTCTTCAAACTCACCGTTATCTCCTTCAAACCCAGAACAAATGTCCTCACAGAATTTACTATGTGGTATTTGACCTTGCTGTCAGCTGTGATGGCTTAAAACATGTGAAGTTTGCAGGGCTTTAGATGCAACCCATTATGTAACACTATGCATGCTGGTCTTCCGTGATATAAGAATTTACCAATTCGCACAACATAGGCTACATCAACTTCCCTGGGCTACAGACGAAACCCCCCCCCCCCCCCCCAATTGTTCAATGGTTTCATAACTCACAGTTGACTTGCCACTTTTCCTACCATGCCTCACAGAACATCCAGTTTCAGCAAGGCGTTATACCAGTCACACATAGGCTGTCTGCTAAAAGCATTCCTGCTAAAACCTCTGCAAAAAAAAAAAAAAATCCTAAACTTGAGTTGCAGACTTTCTTTTTTAACACAACACAGTGCTCTCTCTCTCTCTACCACCGCAAGTCTCAGTTTGTACTTTCACTGCAGAGGTGCCAGAGGCAGCAAAGTTGGGCACTAAAAACAGAATGGAAACTTTAGGTCCGAATGCATCTCTCTTGCTTTTCTCCACACATTTCATTTACGGGTAACGCACTTACAGCATTAAAAAATGGTGAATCTACCTTTGTCATACCTTGTATATGTATGTCTGAGTCTCAAATGTAGTCTGTTTTTCCAGAGGTTTTCAAAACAAAATTCGTATCTTCTCCATTTTAAAACACAGCATAAAAGAGAAGGAAGTCACTACATTCTTTATTATTCCAACAGGAAAATGAGGTTGTGCTGGGTACTTCTGCTCGGTGTATTAATTGTGACTGGCACTGTGAGGAGTAACAAAACTTCAAATCATGATGATGACAACAATGATGACAAGGAGGACAATAACGGACATGAAAGTGGTGATGGAAATGATGGTAGGTACCTAGTTCTATAATTTTCATGTATATAAACCATGCTTAAAGACAAGGATGTTCAGAATATCATGTTACAATCATATAGACCACATACCGGGTGTAACTGAATGATTTTTACAAACTTTCAGCTTGTATGGGGTTAAAAGGGGGGAAATTTGAGATAGGGAACATATGGTCAGAAACGTTTCCTTCATACTGATATCGGCGTTGGTACTGTGGCTGGGAAAGCAGGCAACCCGCGAGGGCTGACTTCACACCAGCGTTTTTTTTGTTGCATTTTCATAAAGGTTTAGTGGTTGTACATTGTGTAATGGCATCATTTCTAATTAATTCACAACAGCTGTTGGAAGTGGCGGCCAGAGACTTCACTGCAGGCAATGCAGAACAGCACCATGTTCTGGCGCACGCCCTCGAAGACCCGAGGGCTGTTCCGAATACTTCCACTTGCTAGAATTCGAACTACCAGATCCTTTCTGTTTCCAGAGGGCTCTCATAAATGAGCCTCTTGAGGTGACCCCAAGGAAGAAGTTAAGCAGGGACAGGTCAGGGGATTGCGGTGGGCAGGCGATCACACGCCCCATCTCCACCCACTAGCAATCCAGCGATCACGAAATGCTGCGTCCGGACGAATTCTCACAGCAAGCGTAAAATGGGCTGGGGCACCATCATGCTGGAACCACATGCGCGGGTTGCCTCTCCTCCCAGTCGCAGTACTAATGCCGATTTCCTTATGAAGAAGACGTTTCTGACCACATGTTCTCTATCTCCAATTTCTCCCCTTAACCCCTCCACAACCCCTGAAAATTTGTAAAAACTATTTGGTTACACCCTGTGTAATACTTCGTAGATGACCTTCCAAGTGGCTTATCCAGCAATTTTATAATTACTGAAATAAAAGTCCTCCAAAGGCTGATTGAAAGAATTAATAACAAAAATAATCACGTAATATCTACACAAATGATTAACAAGCTCAAAGCAACACTTATGATATCAACTATTACACAACCCTCAAAAATATGATTTATAAAGTCCCATCGTAAAAGTCAGTTCATTAGCATAGATCAGAGAACTTAAAATTCCCTTTTAAGCTACAGAATTATTTTTCAGAGCAGCATTTATATTATCAACTATTGCATAACCCTTACAAACCACGATTTAAAAATCCCATCATTGTGGTTAGGTGACTAATTTAATTCACTGCACTTAAAAATATTCAGTTTCAGCTTTCTTCCAGATCATCACTGAGGCAGGGAGAACCAACCTAAAGAGCACAATTAAATAAAACAACTGATTTATCACAGCATACACAAGTTTACACAAGAAGGTGACAGACGTTATTAAAATGAGGCCAATGGGGACATATTAATACCTCTTATCAAAATCAAGTTTTGCCAGCAACAGTAGTCTGAAGACATCTGAAAATATGAATTTACAATGCGATTGCTCGGTCTACAGCAGGATTAATTTAACTAGTTCTTCTGAAATACATATATCTCTAACGTTAGTTTCAGATAACGCTCGTGAAGAGGAGGACAAAGATAACAAAGCTGATGCCGACGATGACAATAATGATAATGATGATGATGATGATAATAATAGAGCAAGATTTCTAATTCCAATGACTCCAGCTGTGTTTTTAGCCGGAACAGTTTTGAGACTGATTGGCTGAAGACTTGTGGTATCAATTCAAATAAAAATAAACAAGTGGTTGTATCCCTCCTCACAGCATTACTCTTTTATACTTTACTCAACAGCTTGCTAAAATCCATAACATACACCCATCCAATTACCCATTCTTATATGCACCTATCATGTTTTAAAAGTGCCTGGTCATGTAATTTGTAACTACAAATTCTGTAATATGCTCTACTTCTGAAATTGCAATTTAAGATATGCATAAAATGCAGACAGTTTTGCATGAATATATTCACTATTAATATTCTGAGAAGGTTTCAGAAGACAAATTGGCACCAGCTGGCATGCAGAATGATTCAAAACTGCTGCTCTGAAGTGTGCCAGAGCTAGTTTAATCCAGCAAAACTGCTTTCAATGAAAACTACGCAATGCGATCAGTGCCTTTTCAACAACTCACTACTGAGCAAACTGTATTGAAAAATTACTGTGTTAATCAACACACTAAAATTACAATACACATTTATAATATTAGAAACCTTCATCATTAATGTATAATATGTACAGTGCAATAATGGTGGGTATGATCCATAATTATTGTCGTGAACCTTACCATAAGTGGCAAATGGTGTACAATGTATAAATAGCACTGGTCATGGTGCGGCTAGAATATTCCTAGAGGTTGTAAAGGTGGTGCTTGACATGTCAGGAAATTACATTACTATCTACATTATGTTAATGAACTACTTTTAATTCCTATTTTAAATACATCACTTGAACAATGCTGTATTATATTTAATAGCAAAAGATGAAACATAGCACATTGTTCAATTCTGAACTTTTAATGAGGAACACGGTGTTCTGTTTATCTGCTATTTAAGTAAAATGCATTGAAACACACATACCCGTCACCACTTTACGTTTACACATTTCCAAGAATGAGGCCAGAGCTTTCATTCTAAAGTGAAAGTGCCAATACTCAGAAGTGACATATTTATTTATTTATTTATATTTTATTTTTATGAAAAAAGTGCTCAAGTATTAGTGTGGTGAATCATTAGCTGAAGCGCCATCCAGGAGGGTAGTAAGTACACATGAAACACCAGTCAGGACAATAAGTGACAAACAGTGCCAACGTTCTATGACTGTGACGATTTACAGGCTGGGAAGAGAACACAGGTACGCAAAGCAACCACCTGCAGCAGCATATTTTACAACTTCTTTGTTAAATTTAAATTAGTTTATAATGCTCTCAGTGGTGTTGATAACCAGTGGGTGGCCCCCCTACAATTATTAGCACAGTTACTCCCATATGTCATAACAGGGATTCACAATAACCTTCTGTTCAATGAACAGAATCTGGTCTGAAAGAACCGACAACAAACTGTAGTATTCTCTACACCTGGGGGTCCCCCTGACCCAAGCAGCCCCCATGCTGCAGTACCTGTGCAGGCCTTATCTATTCGTACACCACTGGCTGCTGTGTCCACATCGTCCCCATCAAAAGGCAGTCACCTAAACATGTTGTGGACTAACGTAAATAGAACTGTTGTAAGAATTATAACACCAATGATGGTTTTTGTCACCACGTACAGAAAATTTGTGTTGTTAGCTGTGATAAAGTTTTGAGAAACATATGCTGTTTTTAATAATGCAGGGTAGAGAGAGTGGCATTTAGGCTTGGACCACTCCTGAATGAGATACTCAGTTGACAGATACATCAACTATGATATCACAGCAACAGCTGAAAACTGGGTTGATATTTAACAAAGTGCATTAGCCCTGTGGTCATGAAGAAATGCCACCATTACACTCATTTGTGGTACACCCTGACTGATGGACGTTACAATCAGGAAACCGGCACAATACATTTTTCATTCCCTCTACCAACAACAGTTAATTTTTCATAACAGTAATTAACTCAACATACCATCTAAAGTACAAGCCTTTTAAAGAATCTGCAACAGAAATACTTTATCTCCCTCCTTATAACACTCCCTTATTAATTACTGGTGAGGTCAAAATGGCACAGCAGTAGTTATTTCTGGCATTAGGTACAATACAACAGTGAATCAATTTTCCTTCAGTCATTTCTGGGAAAACATGTACTTTCATAATCCTAGGCATGCTGTGGAAACAAAGTCTTAAAAACTTCAGTCACCCTGTGTCTACATATTTCACTAGTTCCACACCCACTACAGATACAAAAATAGCATTATATACCCCATTTCGACCTCTAGCATGAAGATTGATTTTGAGTAATGTTAGTACCTTCTATGGGTTCTGTGCACTTAAAGTTCCACCTAATATAAAGCCTCTGTGCCAACCTTTTAATACCAAATTATCATCAAGTTTGGAACCTGAAATTTATCAAACAGAACAAACAAGTGTGCAAAGACAGAGTCGAATTCTTAGCTACTTCCTGGCTGCTCTCTACTGCTGCCAGATAATCCTTTCCCTAGCCTCTTTGTGAAATCACACTATGGCTCAGGCAGCTTTTCCCTCATGCTGGGACAATTTCATGCCATATAACGTAGGGCAATACTCAAACTTTGAAATAAAAGATAGAAAGCTGTTTTATAAACAGATGAAGTTGTTTCAACTGGCTTATACTTGTAGTGATTACAAAATCTTCACTTTTCTTGATCAGCTGAAAGTGCAGTTCACTTTCAAGTACAGCTAAATCATTTCCAGGCCCAGTATGCATTGAGAAGGGTTAATGCTGAGTTACAATGTTTTCCTGTTCATGTGTGCCTTTAAGATTCTTCATTAAGATCACAATTCTCTTCTAAGCTCATTAGCTATATTAAAATTAATATAATTAATAAAACGCTACATTTTGGGGATAGGATCAGCCCCCGTCTTCAGGCTTGCCTTTAAAACAGACAGGAATTACATAATTATTTACACTGTTCTTTAACAGAAACTAAATTTGAATCAATAAACACTTCATGTTCCAAAGAGAGTTTAAAAACTGTCAACATACATCTTGCTACATATTTGATGCTTGAACCTCACAGGTCAATGTGAATATCTTCTTTCATCACACTGTTTTGCTTGTGGTGATGTGTAAACCATTCCGGTGTCACATTGTACTGATGTATTAATTATGTCAATTTTAATACTTTAGATGATGTAAAAAGTCCATAAAGCTAATGACTTTAGTTTCAACATACCATCATCAGGAACTTATAGAATGACAAGACTTCTCTTCCTTGTGACAAATATCTAGTACCAAAAATACTGAATTATTTATACATGTAAGGTTATCAGAAAAATATATTCACCATCTAGTTACTATATTTACAACACAGACAAAACACCAAAACTGTATCAAATCACTGAATAATGAACTGATAATTTATATTTCATGTATTGTCATTAGTTGTGTTTGGTGAGTCATTTTTAATCAATAATCGCCTACTTGGATCATTTTTCAGGCCAAGTTCCATCCTATATACGTTCCACTTCTGCTGAGGATCTATTCTTTCAGCCCAGAAAAATAATGTGCCTTTGTTTTTGGGACCCCTAACTGGAATTTCTAATTGTGCACGAGTTGAGTCACAGAAATTAGCAGTGGTATTCCCCAGATCCACATTCCCTGGTTTGATTGGCTCTCCCAACAATGACACAGATGGACGATGATTCCTCAATATTTTCATAGCTTCTTTATGAAATTCTGCATTTTTAAGTCTCTCTTGAAATTTCCAATGTACCAGCAAACCTGTACTTGATACCAACACACCTCCATAGGCAGCAATCTTTGCAAGTGTTTTATTCGAAACCATACTACCTGAAAAGCAGACACAGTGAAAGTTGAGACAAGAGATTCCTACAATATCTTACACAACATTACATTCATACATTACACAGTGCTGATTGGTGACATGGCTGTGAATGATGAACTACAAATGGCACACAAAGTACAGATCCCAATATCTCAGGATACTATTCCAACATTTTCCGTAAGGGTAGAAAACCACAGAAACCTGAGTCAGGACAGCTAATCTACAGGCTGTGATTCAAACTATGACCTCCCGAACACAAAGCAGGACGGCATCAAACCACAGCAATCAAGAAACCTCATATGAATACACCAAGACTGTCAGGGGGTTAACAAGGTAATTATGTCTAAAGGCATACACTGTGTGTGCCAATATTACTTTGAGAAAACTTAAGAAGGAAAAATAGCATATATCAGTGTTGTTACTCCATTAAATGTCACTTTTTTTAGAAATGTTTCTGGTGCCACATATGAGGTATGTAGTTATCCCACGTAGCCTCTTTTCTTCTCTGCAGGGAAACAATCATGTGAAACATCACATGCTGTTTCAGTTATGTGGTGATTGGTCAGGTAATATTGTGGTTGCAAGGACAGAAAATGAAAAGTTCTCATCATTTTTAATGAACTAACACAGAATTGGGAATGCACTTAACTGTTAACAATTCTTCATTCACAAACACTTCAAAGGATACTTATTTACTTAACAAAAGCAATATTAAAGACTGTGATAATCACCAATCACAAGCCAGCCATAATCTCTTCCTTCCTTTCATTTCCTTCATGTCTTCAGATTTGGAGACTCCATGGTTACCAACATACCTAAAGGATAGGCTTTGAGGTTTTATATTAGTGACAACTCAATCTACTTTGGCAACTGTCACTTCAGTTAGTCACAACCCACTGGTTTCCCTTACATCAGATACAAAAACACTGCAATGAGTGAAGGAAGAAAGTGCATATTTCAATAATGTTACCGTTTTCACCACAAATATTGCTTCTGTTGCAGAAACATGAGTATGTTGAAGTGTTTGTAAAAGAACGTTAAGAGATATTACGATGGGTATAAGGGCACACCTTTTTCTATAATAGTTCCATTTTTTTACATGGATTCACATATTCTGTTTTTTCCAAGTCTAGATTCATGGAGAAATATGGTCTGAGCAACGCCGACATACAGTGAAGAACCAATTCCATGCTTCCAAGTTTCAAAGTACTTTACTTTTGTGATTCCACATGATAAATTACACGTTTTATGAAGTGTATACAAGGTGATTCGTTTTTACGTAATCCTCATGGATGGCAAAATTTAAAACAGACGTTAAAGCAACTGCATGTGACGTAGTGCCTGAATATATTTGGCTCAGGACAGGGTCACGTGCCGACCTACATCGAATAAGAAAATGAACTGCAGGTTTTCACAAATAACCTCCAGAGACTACATGGAAGTAGCCTAACATAACCTAAACTATGTGGCTGCAAGGCCATAACAACTCATTATTTTTATAATTCTGGGAGTGTTTAAAAATACAACAAATAATCAAAGATTTACAAGATTCGATACAGTAGGATGATCTTTACAACAAACGACCTACCCTACTTTTCCATCTGTGATCCCAGCCATAAAAAACCCAAGAGCTATTCATATGTCACGGAATACGATGTTGCGGTGCGGTATCACGGAACGCGGAACAAAACAGCAAGATAAATATATACACAGATAATCAACATGCCTGTACTCCGAATGGAGGTCATTACTTTACTTTAAAACAACATAAAAATTAATATATAGTATTAAACTACGTACCCTTATGCATGAATATCTGTACAATGTTTATCGTCGGTTGTCATCTAGAGTCAGGATGCATTTAAGGACATTTTATTTTGAGAAAAAAAAGTACCTTCTCTTGATTTCAGGCTTCCGCCGCGATGTTGATGAGATCTGCGCTCTTCTGGGATATTATGCGGAACAACGTATCGGTCCCATCTTCACGGGTCAAGAGTCCGAGTAGCGGGACCGATAAGTTGTCCCAAAACGTCGATAAATAATTACCACACGACGCCGCGTAATATCCCAGAAGAGCGCAGATCTCCTCAACATCGCGGCGGAAGCCTAAAATCAAGGTTAGCACACCTTTTCTACTCGGACTCTTCACCCGTGAAGATGGGACCGATACGTTGTCCTGAAACGTCTGTAAACAATTACCACACTACGCCGCGTAATATCCCAGAAGAGCGCAGATCTCAAGTACCTTCTCGACTGTATCTTGGCTACCATTCACGGGATTTTCGTGGACCTTCATACACTGCACTTCCCACGCATGCGCTACAAACGATGTAAGTTTGGTTGCGATCGTTCAATAATTCATTCATTCATTCTGTAGTCTGTCTTACGACAGGTCCGTAGCCTCTTCCAAAGCGAGTTCTCCACAGGGTGCGATCTAGTGCTTCCTCTTTCAATTTCCAGTATCTTTCTTTTCCTTAAGGTCATCCAGTAGCTGCTTACGTCTTCTCCCTCGTCGTCCCGTCATTTCTATCCTTCCTTCTAACTTTCCTTCAATCACGTGTTTCAGAAGGCAGTTTCTACGCAAGATGTGACCAATCCAGTTAGCCATTTCTTCTTTTTATTGTATGTAGGGATATTCCTCTCCTCCTTGACTCTGTGTAATACTTCTTCATTTCTCACACGATCGGTCCAACTGATCTTCTCCATTCTTCTCCAGCACCACATTTCAAAACTTTCCAGATACTTCTGATCTACTTTCCGAAGTGTCCACGTTTCAGCACCATACAAAGCTATGCTCCAAATGTAGCACTTTACTAGTTTCTTCCTTAAATTAATTCCAGTTTGCTGGTGAAAAGATTTTTCTTCTTGTTGAATGCTGTTTTTGCCATGGCAATTCTGGATTTAATTTCACGTGTACACCTTGCATCACTTGTTATCATGCTACCCAAATAATTGAAATATTCCACATTCTCCACTTGTTTTTGATCTATCATAATTTTCATTGGGGATGGTTGCCTTGAGATTTTCATTACTTTAGTTTTTCCCACATTCATTTCCATTCCATAGTGTCTTCCAATTTCAATTAGTCTATCAATCATGCTCTGTAGCACGTTTTCTTCCCTAGCCAGCAGCACAAGGTCATCTGCATATTTCACAGTGCCAATTACTTGTCCTCCTATTTTGAAGTCTCCAAACCCTTCAAGAGCTTCCTTGGTAAGGTACTCGCTGTATAAGTTGAACAGAATCGGTGACAAACAGCAACCTTGTCTAACTCCTCTTCCAATCTTCACACTTCTCGTCTCCCCTTGGTCCAGTCGTATTTTGACACTTTGTTCCATGTACAATTTGCTGACCAATCTTCTTTCGCGCCAGTCTATCCCAATTCCTTTTAGAATTTGCATTAATTTGGTCCAGTTGACACGGTCAAATGCCTTCTGCCAGTCTATGAAGCAAGCACACAATTCCTCATCTATGACCAAGGTTCGTTCTGATATTATTCTCAGCATCCCAATTGCATCCCTAGTTCCTTTTCCTCTTCTAAATCCAAACTGATCTTCTCCAAGTGCATCTTCAATTTTCCTCTCAATTCTTCTTCTAAGTATCCTCGCTACTATCTTTGCTGCATGAGCGATGATGCTGATTGTGCGATGGTCGCTGCATTTTGTAGCTTTGGGCTTCTTCTTTAAGGCAATCATTGTAACTTCAATAAAATCTCTGGGCCATTCTCCAGTTACATACATGCTGTTGATCATCTGTGTCATTCGCCTTAGACCACCTTCTCCCAACAATTTGAGTACATCCCCAGGTACATCATCATCTCCTGTAGCCTTCTTATCCCTCATCTCCTTGATAGCTTTTTCCACTTCACTTTGCAAAATATAAGGGCCTTTCTCGTCTTCATCTACTTCATCTTCAGGTTCGACGTCTAGATGTTCTGGTCGATTAGCTCGATCGTAGAGCTCTGTGATATAATTCTCCCAAATTTGCAATACTCGTCTCTGATTTATTATTATATTGCCTTGAGAGTCTTCGATGCCAATGTTTTGAATCCCATGGTTTTCTTTCCAACCTAGTTCCTTTGTCTTCATGTACATTAAATCATAACGTCCTATTCTTTGAAATTCTATGATCTCGTCGCATATGCTCTCCAGATATTCCTTCTTGGCGTTGTCCATGGCTCTTTTCAATTCGTTCCTCAGTCTTCTGTAGTTCTTCCTTCCTTCTTCATTGTTGACATTCTTCCATTTCTTTCGTTCATCCATTTTACTGATCATCTCCTGTGTAATCCATGGCTTTCTTGCTCTCCTCTCGACTTTTCTAACCAAACCACTCATAGTATCTAACACACATTTCTTGATATTGTTCCACTGCACTTCCACATTCCCACTTTCACATTTGATTGCACCAAGCTGTTCTTCTAGTCTATCGTGTACTACCTGTCGTTGAGCATATAGCTTCTCCAAATCCCATCTTGGTTTTTTCTTGTGGAACCTCATGATCTTCTTCAATCTGGTGCAGATCTTTGCAACCAGTAAATTGTGGTCAGAGTCAATATCTGCTCCAGGCAGTGTCTGCACATCCTTCACACTGTTCCTGAATCGATGTTTCACTAGTACATAGTCCAGCTGATATCGATTCCTATCTCCTGGTGATTTCCACGTGTACAATCTTCTTTTAGGTTTTTTGAACCATGTGTTTGTTATAACAAGTCCATTTCTTTCACAGAAGTCAATAAGCATTTGACCTCTCTGATTCCTCCTTCCCAGTCCATATGGTCCAACAGTGTTGTGATGTGCTTTATCTCCAACCACACTGTTCCAATCTCCCATTATAATCGTGTTTGTCGCGCCCTTTCCATCCTCTTCAAGAATTTCTTCAATTATATCATACAACTCTTCCACTTTGTCATCTTCATAGTCCGATGTTGGCATGTACACTTGCACTATCAAAATACTTACCGGTTCTGCCTGTAATTTAATAGCAATGATTCTGTCACTATACACACTCTTCTTAACAACACTTTTCACTACGCTTTTATGCACTACTATTGCTACGCCTCTTTCAGCACTGTCACCCCCGGAATAATACACTGTATAATCACCACTTTTTATTTCACCTTGACCCTTCCACCGCACTTCACTAACACCTAGCACAGACACTGCGTTCTTCTGCATCTCTTTCTTCAAATTTTCGAGTTTTCCTCCTTGATTCAAGGTCCTTACGTTCCAAGTGCCTATCTTGAAGCTGTTATGTTCATTCTGTGTCTTCTGCTGTTGTCTGTAGTCATTACCGCGTGGTGTCTCCCCTAGAAACACTCCCCCCGGAGATCCGAATGGGGGAGTAGTTTACCTCCGGAATGTTTTGTCTCCAGAGGAAGCATCTCGCATTTGGCATTTGTCTCTGTTTCTGGAAGAGACTATCCAGGAAAAGTAATAATGTGGTAGTTTTTCCATTTGCTTTCCACATCGCAGTACAGCAGCCGTTCAGACCACTCTGGTCACGCCTGTTGCTACACGATCATGAACCATCTCGAGCATCATTTGCTCTGTGCTTCATGTCGCTACTGATGTCGCTGCTTCCGGCATCAGGGGAGTTTTTATTCGGTTTCCCATCTCCTAGGCATCTCTCTTCGTCTGGTTCCTACCCTTTTGATCTGTCCGGCTTGGGAGACCCTACTGGTAGCAATGCTACCGCCGGCTTAGCTCTCAGGGTCACTGGAACTCACAAGCCCCTCTACCACGGCAAGGTGAAGATACCAACAAAGGGGGTTCAATAATTAAGCGAACTTTATTTGGAGAACAAAGCACCTTTTCGGCTGTACCTAGGCTTCCATTGGAGAGATTTTCCTGAAACTCCATACTTCGCAAAATTCCACGCATGCGCCAAAAACGGTGTAAGTTTGGTTTCGATTGGTGAATAATTAAGGGAGAGAAAACACCATTTCGGCTATATCTGCGCTCCCATTGGATGGACTTTCCTCAAAATCCATACCTCGCACTTTTCACGCATGTGCTACAAACGACGTAAGTTTGCTTGCGATTGGTTAATAATTATTTGCACTCTATGTACTTGGAAAACAAAGCAGTTTTTCCGCTGTATCTCGGCTTCTATTGGAGCGATTCCCCTAAAACTTCAAACCTCACACTTTCCGCGCATGCCGTACAAAGCGATGTAAGTTTAGTTGCGATCAGTCAACAAATAAGGGCACTTTACTTCATGATCGAAGTACATTTTTGGCAATACTTCGGCTTCAATTTGAAGGATTTTCCTGAAACTCCATACTTCGCATTTTCCGCGTATGCGCTACAAATGATGGAAGTTTGATTGCGATCGGTCAATAATTAAGAGAACTTTACTTGGAGAACAAAGGACCTTTTCGGGTTATCTACGCTTCCAATGGAGGGGTCTTCCTGAAACTCCATAACTCGCAAGTTCCACGCATGCGTTACAAGCGGTTGCTATCGGTCAGTGATTAAGGTAACTTTACTTGGAGAACAAAGTACCTTTTCGGCTGTATCTCCGCTTCCATTGGAGGAATTTTATTGAAACTCCATACCTCGCACTTCCCGCGCATGCGCAAAAAAATCATAAGTTTGGTTGCGATAGGTCAGTAATTAAGGGCACTTTACTTGGAGAACAGAGTACCTTTTCGACTGTATCTCAGCTTCCAATGCAAGGAGGTTCCTGAAACTCCACATTTTCATTAATTATCCGACTATTAGACGCCCTGTAATGTGAACTCCTAACAGCCACGTTAAATAAACCATAAATAAAAATAAATAATAAGTTGGCGCATTATTAATCTTGGCACTAGAAGGAGTTGTGAATTGAACCCATGTCGTTCGGCTCGTAGCAAGTCCCCCTCATTGTTTATACACTCCAATTACGTTAATACTGTAAATTGTTGATATACGCAACATAAATTGCGGAAAAAGAAATTCAGACGTGTCTGGCTGAAAACTCTCACGGGAAGAACTCGTTTCGAAGGTGATTTTGATGAAGCAATTCCTTAATTTATATATGGGATTGAACTGGTTCAGGATGGATGCCAGTAGCTTACTTAGACAATGTGAACACAGCGCTGAACAATTGTGTTTACACTTGATAAATGTAAACTGGTCATTAAGCAAGTGTTCCATACCCACCGCGGAGGCCCGGGTTCGACTCCGGGCCAGTCCATGTGGGATTTTTGGTTGACAAAGTGGCACTGGGACAGGTTTTTCCCCGAATACTTCGGTTTTCCCCGGTCAATTTCATTCTACCGGTGCTCCATTACTTGGAAAACTGAAAAAAAAATCATCTTTCTCTTCATCTTTATCACAGGGTTGCACAATAAGCCTTAAGGCTGCGGTGTGTCCGTAGGTTTTGCTGCTGGGCCCCTGTCCAAAAAAAAAGTGTTCCATGCAATTAACAACATACAAGCACGCTGCGAGCGGAAAAAATAAAATCTACGTCCCTACTGCATACACACCCATGTCTGCTCACGTATACTACTTTATTTTGGTTTTATTTTATGTACATTTTGTGTTACTCTATTCCAATTCTGTGAAGATTTTATTACCTACTGTTATACCTATTCTACATAGGTTACATCTGTATGTTTTAACCTCAAAGTTCCGCACCTTTGTCAAATTTGTAACATGTTACTGACCTACAAACAACTTTTGTACACAATTTCAGGTATAATTTATTATCTCTCTACGTACCGAATTTCATATTCCTCGACATAATGCTTCATCATTTATCGTCATCAAAACTAAAGCAAAAAATATTTCCCATGGCCATCAGGTTATTATTTTACAATCTACGAAAGGAAACTTTCCTTAAAAATAACACATTTTTCAGAGGTCAATCAAAATACATTATTCAGTATCCTAAATTAAGTGTCACTATTGTCGCTCTCCTCTCACAATATGTGCGTCCGCGATATTGTTATTATTTATTGTTCATAATTAACACGTACGACGAAGCAGTGGCCTCCAATGATATAACGTTCATACCAAGTTTCGTAAAAATCGGTGAATTATTTCAAACGTTGAACTTGGAATATACATAGACAGACATCATGATAATCCAATGAGCTTCCTTTTTTATCTAATAAAGACTTGGTTAAAAACTGAAAAGTGTTTTAGAAAATGATTATCTAAACAAATGCACAGATTAACTCTAAGCCCACTCACTGCTACCGTCTTACAAAGGCAAATAACAAAATGATATGTTAATTATCTTCGGTGACATATGCAATATTTTTTTATATTATTATGCAAAGTTAAAGTCTGTATGCCAGAGTTTTTAGTAATTCGGAGGTCATGCAACCGAATCTCGGCCCAGTGCAGCCGTCCCCTCTTGCTTCCTGCAAAGTTTCTCAGCCCTTTCGGGAAATTGCTGGGTTAGTACGCATTTTCCTTCCCAGTTCGATGAAATATAAGTCACACAGTTGATAAAGCGTGGCTACATAACACAATGAGCGTGAATTCCAAAGTATGATTTGGAAATAGAAGAAACTGTGGTAGAGGCTTACATTTCAAAGTATTGTACCTCCCAGCATGCGCCTGCTGATAATGAGGAAAACGACGAAACGCATATAACTTACATTAATTTTCTTAAACTGACCGGACGAATTCCTCTAATGAGCCATAATATTCTTTCAAGGTGCATATAAAAAAAACAACAGTAACAGTTACTTCACATTCACGGAGACATGTGTTGAACTGAAGTCATGACTGTCATATCGTAGTGTTACGCCGTCAAATGGAGTGTCAGACACAAGATCTGCATTCCAGTTTTGTTAATTCACAGTCACGGCCATTTCAACCAGATTTTTTTTAGACCGCCTACTACTTTGCATTACGGCATCACACGGATGCTAGAAAAGTTGCCGCACTAGTACGGCGTTAGTAACAAATTTTCTGTTACTTTACATTCTTTGTTACTCGCTATGTACCTAATCGCAGATACATGTACGTACTTATATGCCTATACGGGGCTTTCGTGTGTAATTAATGCGAAGTAAAATATAATTTTACAATTTTCACAAATAAGAGTGGTTTGTTTTTACATATTTCGTCACACAGAACAGGAGACAGCACAGTTCGTGCAAAGATACCCGCTGCAGTTCTGTCTAGGGGCCCTATAGATAATAATTTCTTTATGTCCACTGCACCTGAAGAGGGAAATCGAACCAATTTCCGAAGTGTAAATATATAATATATATATATTATATATATATAATAATAATATATTAAATAATGCAAGAAGTCTGCTCTCCATTTACAGAGACTAGTCCTACGAAACGTGCTTTGTTAACGAGTCACTAAAATAAGATGTTATTTATTGATACAAATTTTAAATCTAACAGTAAATTCTAAAGAGCGTCGAGTGACATAGAGTTTATTAATGAGATAAGACGTTCGTGGCATATTTTAAAGTAAAAGAGGTAAAGCAATCCCTGTACAGGCCTGGACAGGCCCTGAAGCTTCCAGGAGGTTGAGGATCCCAGAATTTCTAGACAATCGGCACATGAAGGTGGTAAAGTTGTCAGCCCTACGCACCGGCCGCCTTTACTCCCCAGGAAATATTCCTAGTACTAATTTTTGTTAGAGGCTGAGTCGACCTCAGGGCCATAGTGCGGCCGGAAGGATTATGTCAATGAACAATTCCAATGACAACATCGGGAATAGAACCCGCGATCTTCCGGCTTGTAGCGCAGTACCTCAACCATTGCGCCACCTCGTGCCCCATATTTTCCATGAGACATTGAGTCAAATCACAAAATCCCTTAGTCAGTCTCTCTTGCCTGAGACTAAAACCTGGATATTGCAAAACAAGGTCCTGGCTTCAACAATGCGATTTTGGGTGCCTGCAAAATTTCTGTGTCGTGTTCTACTCCTCGTCTCGTTTCTGTATGACTTACTGTTATATCCACAAAACTGGGCAGAGTTTCCATTGCGGTTGCATATTTTGCCAGGACACCCCATTTCTTCTACCTTCTGGTACCTGCATACTTTATTTCTGGGTAATGATGGAGCTCATACTAAATACATGTTATTTTTATCTCTGTCTGTGAACCGCGTATGGATCTGAATGTAAACGTGTTTAGTTACTTTTCCGTTTTAACACTCTTTCCATTACTTGTATTAAAATCGTGGTCACGGCGCTTCTGTTCTGTTGTTTCACCTTCCTACAAAAGTGCATATTTTGGACAAACTAGAGCGCGGACACGAATTTAAAGACTGGACTTTGTTTTAGATTCATTCAGAGCTACAACATTCTCGACGATCGAATTCGTCAAGAGAAAAGAATTTTGTATCTCTCTGCTCACATTAGGGTGAATTTTGTTCATCCGGGTAGACGATGACTACGTGCATTTACAGAATTTTATTTTCCGTTGGTTGAAATTGCAAGTGAAGGGAACCACTAACTCAGGTGCCTTTGGTTAATTTAATGTGTGCGTGTGTCTAGTATAAAACTGTATTCCGAAAACTTTAAGACAAGAGACCACTTGCAGTTCCCCGTTCTTGAGAAGGCAATAGTATTAAAACCTTAACGAAATAGGATGGGCGCATTTGGGCTGGTTTTATCTGCCTCAAGATAGGGATCGGTAGCGGGCTCATGTGAACAGGCTAACGGACCTTAAAGTGCCACAAAATACAGCGAATTTATTGAGTATTGAGCGACTATTAACTTCTCAAGAACCCAGCTCCAGAGAGTTCGTCGGCTTATACGAGTATATGCAGTATCAGTAACAACGCGTGGGCGGTTCGGTATAATTTGCTTGGCAATATGTCTGTCTATCTCTCCTTGCGGAAAGGAATTTATAAAAGTGAAACGCATTCAGTTTTCATAATTAACAGTTACAAAGTGAGCGGTTCCTTACTACTCCATACGCGCAAGAAAACATTTCAACTGTGTCAGTTACAGACAATAATGTGCTGTATTCTTCGGACTGTAACACATAAAAACACGAAAAGTTTGGAAAATCAAATCAATTTTCATTACTGTGCATCCTTTCCACTACGCACATAAATTAACACAGCTGGATAATAAGGAACTTCATAACTTCAAGGCATACATTTCAACAAAAAATATTAGGGCGACGATGACACAGGCACAGAAAATGTGAAATGCATACAACATTTTAGGCGGTAAACACGAAGGGAAGATAACGACTGGGGGATCTAACTGAATACTAAAAATAATCTTAAAGAAACACGGTGTAAGGGGATTGATTAGATTACGTTGGCTCAGGTTAGGATCCAGTGGCCACTCTTTGTGAACATGGTAATGAAGCCTCAAGTTCCATAGAAGTTGAAGAGCTTTTCGTCTAAGCGAGTGACTCTAAGATTCTCAAAATGGGCACACAAAATTAGTGATTTAATTAAACTTACAGTGCTAATAACTGTCAGCTGTTCCTCAGTCCACAAATTAGTCCTCAAATTACTGAAAGGGTTTGGTTTAAATTTGATATTAAGAATTACACCAAACACTATCAGATGATTTTGACATTATTTATTTCGTGCATTTTGATTCAATTAAACTGTTCATTCATGACACCCTTTACACGGAACGCACTACACATAATACACGGACATGATCCATAAGGGATCGAAGATAAATTATATGTATGTATACAAAGAAAAACTACAACATCGCAACATACAACTTTTAAACTACATTGACTGAAAACGCCTAATAAATATTACTGCTTTATTGTTCTAATGTATTACACTTTTAAAAATACTATTTTAATAACAGTTTGTGAAACCCACATGATTTACATTAACTGCCAGAGTAGTGTAATATAATACCAATTACTTTTGTAACCTCTTATATTTTAGGAAGTTTTAAATCTTGGTGTAGAGTTCCCTGAGAATGGCGTAAGTGACGCCGAAACATGTAGGAGCCATAAAAGATTATATATATATATCAAAGGTGCATTTGTTGGTGTCATGAACGAACAATTCAATACCGTCTGATAAATTTGATGAAGTCCGTATATATAAATTATAATTTACATGAAAGTGAAAAGAATAAAGTTGTTGGTGAAAAAATATGTCGTATAGCAGATATATGTATGACGTAAGATATATATCACAAAGCAAAATATTATTGATCTGCATGAATACCAAACGAATGGCTACACACAGAAAAGGCAAACCGAATACCAAAGTAAGCGTTGCAAAATAAATCGCTGGGACTCAAACCATAAAAACATAAGACTTCCATATTCTCTTATTTAAAAAGGCTGTTATGTTCGTGCATATGCATGTATGCATTTATGAATACTTGTACAAAGAGACCTATGTGTGTAGGTATGGGTAGTGATAGAACTGTGCACGTATCGAACAAACTGGCTCAAGTGGTTAATCTTCTCACTTGTATGCGGGGAGTACCTGCTTCGAATCTCGACCGGGACGCAGCCTACCCTTGCTCGTTCTTCGTGGTTTCCCTCAGTCCCTGCAATGAAATTTTGGGATGGAACCCCAAACTAGGCCACGGCCGCTCCTTCCACAAAGCTGTAATACATAGTTTGGTTACGATGTTTCTACCATTCGACACTCCAGAGACCGTATTATCAGCTGCTGACAGCGTCGTTAAACAAACCGTAAATAACAAAAAACTGCATTGGCTCTATATCTGTTGGTTGAAACTTGTGCAGTACATGTGAGGAAAGATACAGTGCCCTGTACTGATTTAATTAATAATGCACCACCATGTTTAGTTAGTAGCCGTTTATGGCCAGCTGATAACGGGAGTTGGGTGGGGACTTCTGCGAGTGTTCTAGTAACCTAGCGAGGAGCCCATTTGCTGGGAATCACTCTTACGACACCAACATCAACATAATCGTCGCTGTCGCAAGCACCACTTACATCGGCTTTAACACATCAGTCTCCTGACGAACCCACAGCAGTGAAGATGGTGACGGTACCTACCATATGACGAATCGCACCACGTGGTTCAGCTGACAGTGCGTCGGTGCCGCAACGCTCTGTAAGTTAATACAGTTACAGATGTTCTTGAATTCGTTTGTGTGAGTGGATGTGTGTATTTTCTTTCATATAGTTTCTCCAGTGTGTGAATTTTCCTTCATGTAGTTCCTCCAAAGTGTGAATTTCCTTCATATAGTTCCTCCAGTGTGTGAATTTTCCTTCATGTAGTTCCTCCAGCGTGTGAATTTTCTTTCATATAGTTCCTCCAGCGTGTGAATTTTCCTTCATGTAGTTCCTCCAAAGTGTGAATTTCCTTCATATAGTTCCTCCAGTGTGTGAATTTTCCTTCATGTAGTTCCTCCAGCGTGTGAATTTTCTTCATATAGTTCCTCCAGCGTGTGAATTTTCCTTCATGTAGTTCTCCAAAGTGTGAATTTCCTTCATATAGTTCCTCCAGTGTGTGAATTTTCCTTCATGTAGTTCCTCCAGCGTGTGTATTTTCTTTCATATAGTTTCTCCAGTGTGCGAATTTTCCTTCATGTAGTTCCTCCAAAGTGTGAATTTCCTTCATATAGTTCCTCCAGTGTGTGAATTTTCCTTCATGTAGTTCCTCCAGCGTGTGTATTTTCTTTCATATAGTTTCTCCAGTGTGTGAATTTTCCTTCATGTAGTTCCTCCAAAGTGTGAATTTCCTTCATATAGTTCCTCCAGTGTGTGAATTTTCCTTCATGTAGTTCCTCCAGCGTGTGAATTTTCTTTCATATAGTTCCTCCAGCGTGTGAATTTTCCTTCATATAGTTCTCCAAAGTGGTAAATGAAAAGGTGACTGTGAATTTATAATAGCAGACACCAAACTCGCCTCCAGTTTTCATTTCGATTGTGCTAATTTTGTTCAGTACGTCGCTTGATGAGCAGGCTACAGGATGGAGATTCTGGAGAGGAAAGTCACGTCAGCGAGTTTAGAAATGTTCTTCTCTAATCCCATTTGCGTCGATTTGATAGTCTGCTTATGATAAAAGAAGGATTGTGATGAATTACACGAAGAAAAGATTGGAGTGGCATTAAGAAGTGCGCTCCTTTCACTTACGACATGTTAGCAGTCTAGATAATAAATTCATGTATGATAATATAGGTTTCACAGGAGTGTTTTACAATACCCAACTGCATAAAAATCTTGAGAGACCTATAAGATAGGCACATTACAATAATTAAAACTAAAGCGAATGAAACTTCCACGCCGTAACTCACCTATACAGAAGTGAGCCATTTAGAGGGTCATCAAAATCTTCAGAAAAACCAAAGAGACAAGTCCATATAAATTTCTGTACAAGAATATATATTTATATACAAGAACCCATAAAATGTTTTATAATGGAAAATATACAATTATCTAATATCGCAGAGCAGAATCGAGACGCTGGTCGTTGTTCAGCTGGTAAACAAAGTAACCATATTTTACTATCTCAATCTATACAGAACAACACAATAACCATATTTAATGAACCCCAAGGCTCACCACTACATGAGCCCGTCACTGGACCCTATTCTCAGTCATCTAAATCCGGTCTACGTCCTCACACACTACACACGTACTCTTAAGATTAGTTTTAATATTATCTTCCCATCAACACTTTAATCTTAAGAAGTATCATCGCCGTATGGAACTACCAATATAACAATTTTATATATCGGAAAATATAAATATGGCAACCGTGGAGACATTGTAACTTGTTGATTGTAACAGCCGATTTTTTTTAAGTTTCTGCATTAGATTTTATTTTAACATAAGTCTAATATATAGTTCTATATTAACTGGACATTTCATAGTTAAATGTTTACCAGAAGTATTAAGTCCTAAAATCGATATGATTTAGAATTCTTGCGTGTGTTATCTGTCGTGAACAATGTGATTCTCGGAGAGACTTTCCTCAATATAAGTAGGTTTTTCCCCTGTCAGTCACCACTTCAAAGGTGATGCATATTGAGTGTTGTAAACTACAGTCGCCCCTGCAGCTGACGAAAGCTGACAGTACTAGCTTAAATTCCCAATAGCCATTTAGCCCCTACATTAATGAGCTACGAGCGAAAAACTTTCTGGAGGATCCGAGATTGTTGAAAAAAAAAAGCCACATCTGAAAACAAAAAATAGACATTAGAAATTTTAAGACTTTGCGGTGATTCGATGTCAAAGTCGATTAGCTTTTTCAGTTTTATTACCGTGTGAAAGTGTTGCCGACGTTTCAGAAAGACAAGGCCCCGAGAGCGGGTTAGGACCCGGGTGAAAAATTTTTTCGCCCCCCCCCCCTCCCCCCAAGCAAGGGTAGAACGGCTAAAAATCTTTACACTAAATCAAGAAGACTGACTGTAAGTTGCAGAGTGACTTGGGCTTGGTCTGAAAGGGTTGATTTGTACGGTATACATATAATGATACTACCGAGAAAGACAAAAACATATGCAATACAGTCGGGGTCAGGGCCCCCTTCCGGACCGCCGGACCCTGGCAATTTTTACCGGCTCCCCCTGCGTCTCGTCGGCACTGCAGATGAACATGCTGACCCTGTCTTCGAAGTTGAAGTCTTTGACAACAACTAAAGTAGACTTGTATACCTTATTACAGGTACTAAGTTTTACATTTTAGTAGCTTACCTCATCTTCAGTAAGAAAAAGGCCTCGCCGCTTACAACAGTTTCATATATTGCCCCAGCAAATATCAAAGCTGTCATGCATTTCTGTATTAATTCAAATTCGATTGACTTAAAATAATTTTGTGTATAAATTAAATTCTACTGTAGAAAAAATGATCCAGTGATTAAAACAAGTTCCACAAGTTTCCTTAAAAGTCGGCAATTTAATAACCTTAAGAATTTAGGGAAAACCCCATAAAGCCTACTCTGGCACTGCACTACTATTAGCATTAGTATTGCAATTTTATCTTATTTTTATGATAGTTAAATTCTGTACTTGTTAAATTGGCCTCATATAATCCTAAGTTTCGCATCGTCGCCATGTTGTAACTTATGGCATACAAACGATATTTCACACACATTTCTAGAAGTGTTTTAGAGCTATCGCCGCACCAAATTTCACTTCATGGTCGCCTTTGATCCATTGCTCATCGCCATCAGACCGAAAACGTAATGCAATTTTCGCACGGCCGCCATGTTCTTATTTTGCATTCTACAAAGTTACTACCGTAAGAGAAGTATCACATTCCATACAAGTGTCGTCAGGGTCGCTCACACCTCATGATTTGGCATGTCTGCTGTGTTGTTATTACTGACTGCAGCATATCGGAAGTACGGCACTGGAAAACCTTCCAGTGGCATAATGGTTATATATACCATGTCCCGTAAATATCGGTCTAAGTGTTTAAAAGTTAAAATGGACACACATACACATACACACGAGCGCGCGCGTGCAACACAGTGATCTCGTAAGCGCAATTTTATTCTGTTTTACCTGAAAAGCAGACTAAAAACACATGTTTTGAAATTCCTTTTCGGTTACTGAAATCGTTGTCATAGGTTAGTGAAGCTATTAAAGTAAATTTAGCTACTAAAGGGTTAACATTGTATGTACAGTCATGAATATGGCATTATTTCCTCAAAGTTCTGGGGGGTGGTGAGTGTATCTTCAGTTTGGCGAGTAAGGCTTAGTACATTTTTTTCAAGTCCTGTTTGTACTTATCAATTCCTTTCCTGTTGTGCATGATATGACAGACCAATAAACACGTAATTACAACCTGAGGCTTCAGCTGTAAGTTTACACTTGCCTGTACTAATAACAAAGGTGTTTAAATTTGTTTTGATATACGATGAAATCGGCATGTAAGAAATACTATGAAACTAACAATATCATATTCACGATGAATGGTCTAGGTTATGAACGAACTTGAAATCGAGTCAGCCGCTGGATGACCAATATTAACAAGAGGTCGTTTGCTTCCACACACGATTAATGATTGTGCTACTCGACAAGAACAGAGCGGTAAAACTAGTTCCAGAAGGTACACAGTACTGATAGCTACAAACAAAATAAAATAACAAGCAACAGTAACAGTTTCTAAGGGCGAGAAACCTATAAAAATAAAAGAAACAAGTTCAACTGTCATGTTTACAAACACCTGTATCTGAGTGAAAATTAGCTTCTCAGAAATAAATAAGTTTTCGTTGTATAGGGAAGAGTGGGAGAAATGCAATAGCTCACTTGGCTTCATTTTCGACAGTCGAGGGTCTTGTCAACTGCAATCAAGATAGAGCACCGAACTAGATACAACTGGGTGGTCATGAGTGATGAACTGTTATGGAAAAGTAATATTTATTTATTTATTTGAGATGCTATCCGGTATTTGGCTGAGCAAACGGTGGAAAACAACGAAAATTTCAGGATAGCCGACATCGTGTCGAGATTTGAACCTGGTACCTTTCGAACACAAAACTGGAGTGCTAATTACTTAACCTTGATATTCAGTAAGAATTAATGAGGGTATGGAAAGAGGCGGTCTTGGAAGGTACTATTCCAGCATATTATTGAAGGAACAAAGAAAAACAAGGAAACATTAAACTTTACGACATCCGGGGCCGAGATTCGAAACCGGGAACTCCTGAATTCGAAGCCATTAAGACATTTGAGAATATCCTGGGAACCTACGAATCATGTCTTACCGTATCAAACATAGAACTGGCCATCGGTAAATGAACGAATTTTCGCGCACTTTTTTGTGGGGGTGAAGGCCCCGCAGCAGATACTATGGATGCACCGCAGCCTTGAGGCTTATTGTGCAACCCTGTGATGAAGATAATTAGTGTTTTTTTCGTTTTTCCTTGTAACGGAGCACCGGTGGAATGAAATTGACAGGGGAAAACCGAAGTACTCGGGGGGAAAACCTGTCCCAGTGCCACTTTGTCCACCACAAATCCCACATGACTGACCCGGGATCGAACTCCGCGGTGAGAGGTCGGCGACTAACCGCCTGAGCCATGGCACGGCCTGCATACAGTTAGTATGTCGGTACCTTTTTCAATGCCACTGAAGTTTCGCTACAACAATAAGTCGCCAAGCGATGCGTTTGTTTTCAGCTACGTGCCTTCGAAACGTCGGGAACCACTAACCTAATGACACAGTGTCATATCTTAGAAGTTCTGAATTCTCAGAAACAATGCATTAAAAACCTCATATCTCGCCTATATTATTTCTCTAAGAAAAGGATAGAAGGCTAAATACCGAGCATGTAAACTGAACTAGAGTAAACCTCTCCACTTGTGGTATCTTCAGCAGCAGCAGCAGCAAGTGCATAAGATTACTACATCTGTAATTTTCAAAAAAAAAAAAAAGTATGACTCTATTTCTGACTTCGTCATCAGCAATGACTGTCGCGTCCGTACGGAGTAAAACTCCATCTAACTTGGTTCAACTTAGATGGTGGAGACAGACAATTTTTTGCGTGGCGAGAGAGGAAAATTCCAGGTTATGAGACAGACTTAGTGATCCCTGACAACGATAGATTCAGAGGCAGGATCACCCCTGATTACGGAAAGAGTGTAAATCGTCTCTGTTGACGGAATGTGAATTAGAATCAGTCCTGCTTTTGGAGTCCCCGATAAGATCATCCCAGACGATGGACACAGTCACACTCGTCTCTGATAACAGAAAGTGATAATCTACTTTAATTACTGTGTCACACCCTGAATAATCCAAGGTGATGGAGACACGATCTTGTAAACGTTGCCGGTTTACCCCTTATCGAAGCGAATAATCGCCCAATGAAATATCATCACACTGAAATTATTTGTTAGCGATTAGTTAAACCGTGCTTGCCATTTGGTAGATTATTTCGTTACGGCGGCAAAAAACAGCGCACAAAACACCTTTAGGCTATTAAGTTTTTAGTAGCTTACATTTCGTTTTTATTAACGGCTCTTATAGATTCAAGTCTGTTTCACAACCGACACGCCCGCGGTCTAGAGTCAAGGTCGACTTTCTTGCGAAGTCCACTGAGCTCGAGTCACAATGAGACAATTAGACTCCTGCGTGAGTATATTCACTTCATTGGATTCTCAACAATTGATTTTCCATACACCAGACGGTATATCAGCAAAGCTCGATTTTTTAATTTCTGTAATTCTAACCTAAAAATGCACACAATTGTCAATAGATTCACAATAATATTTGTTAAAACACTAAACTGCTACATGTTTCGGACCTTATTGTGCATCATCAGGGAGTACATTAATGTTGTATAAAAAATAAGCACTTGACATTATTTTCGTCCCTAGCTTATGTAGAAGAACTGATGGAAATCTTCCGTGTAGAGTTAATGTATTTAGCGGACACAAAGAATTTTTAATGTCCTTATAGGTTTTAATAAAAGATACCAAGCTGTCGTTAATTTTGAGAAATCCTTACAGTCAGGGAGAGTCGAAAACGGCTACTACATCAGTGACATGCTCCTGACATCGAAGTCTGTATTATTTTAGAATAAAAATCGAAGTCTGTATTGTTTGATTGTTGTACTAATATTGATTTCATTCATAAATAACTTAAGAACAGACTGAATTCGGGGAATGCTTGTTGTCTTTCGGTGCAGGATCTTCTGTCTTCCAGTTTGCTATCCAAAAATACAAATATTAAGATATACAGAACTATAATTTTTCTTGTCGTTTGGTATGGGTGTGAAACTTGGTCTCTCACATGGAGGGAGAAACATAAACTGAGGTTGTTCGAGAATAGGGTACTGAGGAAGATATTTGGGCCTAAAGGGAACGAGGTAACAGGGGACTGGAGAAGACTACATAACGAGGAGCGTTATGATTTGTACTCTTCATCAAATATTATTCGAGTGAACAAATCTAGAAGAATTAGATGGGCAGGGTATGTGATTCGTATAGGGGAGGGGAGAGGTGTACACAGGGTTTTGGTGGCGAAGCCTGAGGTAAATATACCACTTGGAAGAACTAGGCGTAGATGGGAGGTTATTATTAAAATGGATCGTCAAGAAGTGAAATTGGGGCATGCAAAGAATTGATCTGGCTCAGAACAGGGGCAGGTAGCGGGTTCTTGTGAATGCGTTAATGAACCTCCGGGTTCCTTAAAATGCAGGAAATTTATTTATTAGCTCAGGACCTATTAGCTTCTCAAGAAGGAGTTCGTTCCACGGAGCTGCAATCTATTTATGTATTTATCCTGCCAGTTAGTTACTTAGTTGTACTAAAATTTAAAAAGCTTAAACTGAAAATATTTAGAGTTTAACGTACACGGCTTCATGACAGCCATTTCTACGAACACTGCAACAGAACTGTAGTATAAAAATTCTATAAAGTAATGCGAAATTTGAGGTTCTTACAGCGGTGTTCCCGAGGATTTAGATCTTCTGGGATGTTACGCTGTGTCACTGGGGTGTGATACCCTTCGTAACCCTTGAAGATAAGATACCACGTTCCGTCGAAACGCCGGAAACCACTCACCCAACGACACAGCCTCACATCCCAAAAGACAGAATCTTTTGTAAAGGAAATGAATTATTGATGGTGGTGTTATTGGTGCCGTCATTATCACCTTTATCTTTAAATATCAAACAATTAGGAAGTGTTCTACAACGACCACAAATATTTTGAAGAATATATTCTAAACAGTTGCTAATAGACACTCCAAACTATTTATAATAAGTTCTGTTTTTTAAAGTAGTAGGTCTTTCTTAATTTGGTCCACTTACTTAAATTTACATTTCTTTCCCGGGGTTAACATATTTTACAAGGTAATTTCCATAAGGCTTAAACCGTTATGTTGTTGTGATTTGGAAATAACCTGATTTAAAAATTTAGTCTCATAATGTGCTTATTGTTGGATGTATGGCAGTTCACGTAACTTAAAAATGCAATCCTGCAGTAAAGCAAGAGTACGTGAGTTTAATAAATAATATACCGGCTGTGGCAAACACCACAAACACGGCGGAAGGCACGGTTGCAAGAGAAGCTGCACAAGTAGTAAAGAGGCACACAGCAAGTAATGATTGCTCTGTATGCTGTTTAACAGTGCTGCATCATCCGAAATTGGCAAAGTGGTGGCGCTTGTATTCGAGAGGTGCCTGTTCCAATCTCAGCTCGAACACCAAATACATTGACTAAAGCATTTGTGATTTTCCTCAGTACCTCCAAGAGAATGCCGGGGTGATACCTCAAATTAAGTTAAAATCGCTTCCTTGTACATTCCTTCCATTCCATTATTGATTAAATATCCTAAAACTCCACGTGTGTATGCTCAGCTACTGGCAGCGTCGTCTAATAAACCATAAGTAAATGATAAACGAAACAGCGGAGTATCAGTTGCCCCACGGTCACTTCAGTTGGAGCAAGGATGACAGTAAAACCAAGAAACTGTGAACACGATACCTTATAACTTGCGATTTTTGCGTGCAATGTACTATATGGTGAACAGAAGGTATCTACATTTACTATTCCATTTGATAGTGATAACAGACGAAGCAAGGTTACCATATATCCATCATAAAAAAGTGCAATAACCACTTATCGACCATAAAAAAGAGCACACCTCAGAGAAAAGGATGCTAAAAATAGGACACGAATAGTCATAATTTTATTAAACAGAAGAATCTCTCAACGTTTCTCGCTAATATTTCTTTAAATTTCATGGGTATGAAATTCAGAGGAAGGCCTTTTTTAAGCATCTTTTTCACTGAGTTCAAATTGTTCAGAATATCCGCACCAAAGTTTTCCGAGACATTCCGAAGGTCAACTGCTGAACTCACGTTTTTGTGACTCGAACGATAATAATATAATATTACAATTATTTAGTTCTGAAAACAGTAGTACAAATATATTTTTGAATTTTCATTACCATTATAAAATGCAAAAGCTTCAAGAAATAACAAATAGTCAAAACCCAGACATCTCTACAAATTTAAAAAAAACCGCCCGGACGGAAATTTTTAGGTAGAAAAAGAGGATATTACCGGAGTAAAGGGGACGTAAGAAAAATCACTGCACCTATGGATGTGACACTTCATAAGGTAACAGCTCATAAATTTGTAAACGCATTTTTAATAACAAATATTTTGTTTACTAACCAGAACCATCGCAACAGTTTGAAACTGATATTTTTAAATAGTGCAAACAACTATCAGGAAGAAAATTATACAGGGACATACATAACAAAACTGCATTAACTATTAATTTATATTTCCCACTAGCCTCTCTTTAGGAGTAGGGATAATGTAGTCGATATATGACTAGGCTACGGGCTGGACGACTGAGGAATCGTGGTTTGATTCCCGGCAGGGACAACAGACCGGCTCTGGGGCATAACCAGCTTCCTATTCGATGGGTAACAGTGGCCCTTTCTCCGGGGGGTAAATCGACAGGTGCGTGAAGCTGAACACTCACCTCAACCTATTTCCGAGGCTAAGAGTGAATTCAGCTTCACCTCGAGTCCCCCACAAGTCTTCAAGCGCACACAATGACAACGTTACATTCCTACTAGCCTTTCTTGATAATAAACTTAATTTTAAAAAATAGCGTTTCCCGAAACGTTTTATTGAAAAGAGAATGAAAATGTGTAAGTACGTTTGTTCTTAAATGCCTAGATAATTGTAATTAAGTGCATTAATATATACGAGTAAATTTTATGTAGGAATTTCTTTACTTCTACTTACATCTCGCATTATGGGTTCCTTGCACAAATTGTATAAAATGAACACACAACAGGAGTACAATGTCTGTCCGTATTTCCATGTGAATATGTCTACAGGTTCCATATACGAAACTAAGTAATGGATTTACATCAATTTTGGTATTGAGAGTCTGCATTAATAATTCGTTTAGAGCAATGTCCACAAATTTTCCAAAAATCTACGCGTCAGAAGGGTGAAACGAAGCAAGTTCTATACTGATGACCAACAAATATTAGGCGCCACCATACAAAATGTAGTCGCCCGGCCGAACTGCCGCCCGGGACTTTAATTTTTTTCATATTCGTCAAATAAAAACCATACTTTACATAACGGTAAAACAGGACTTGTCACAAACTATCCTTCATTCAAACCTTTGTACACGGGAAACAAAACAGCCCACAAGTAGAAGTACTATACTTGTCCAGGGTATGAGTAGCTATAGCTAGAAGCCAAGAGAGTAGGTAGTGTGTCGCATCCTGAAGAAGGAAACAGAAGCTATTTTTAAACATTGGTTATTTTTGTATGAAGAACTATGACGATGGGAAAGTTCAAGTGAATATGCTTAAACGTCTTATTTTTTATAATGCGGCGGCTACATGTTTCGGCTAATTAAAAAGCCATAATCATGCCAGCACAGTAATCACAAGGAACATGAACGAACAGCAATGCCTCTGAATGATTTTACATTTACTGTTCCATGCTTAAGCTGACTGTAATATAACTTTATTTAAATTATTGATTGTCACATAAAGAGGTGATCCACATAAAAATTTTGTGAGAGTCGTGAAGAACTTTTGGTTTCCACCACTAGTTCAGTATCAACTTGTCAATGATAACCAGAGAAGTTTTATAGTATATACACAGTTTACAAATGTAACCGCGGGCCGCACGATACAACCTGGCGGGCCGTATGCGGCCCGCGAGGTGCGGGTTAAAGACCCATGCCGTACGCTCTTATGCTCACTCACAACTTCAGTTATCGGCTAACTCTTATCTGTATAGATCTACAATCTCTCCACCATATAGGTAGTTTTTGGTTATCATCATTTTCCGAGTTTTGTAGCACAGGACTACCAGGTTGCAGTGTTACAGCTACACCATCCTGCGAAGTTACTGAACAGGACTGCAAATGCAACTCTCATCGTCATAACAAAAGAAGTGTTTGAGGAATCAAAGAAACCTTAACCTACAGGACTATAAACTTGATAAGATCTTTGGCGACTATTTGTAGGCAAGCAGCATTTTCAATCGATCAATCATAATGAATTCCAACATGGAGCCAGGCAATGTGTGAGGATGAATACAAATGACAGTAAGTCTCTGCCTGAATAAGGAGTGCTTGTTGCTATACGAGGAGTTCCGTGGTAATAAAGGCCATGGTCAGGTTAACTTCACCACTAGGTCACTGTTATATGGTCCTCTACAAACACATGCCTCAAATTACGGTCATTCAAATTTTGCGGTGTATGTATATACGGTTCGTCATGTGACATGCATTTCACTCTGACCCATTCCATGGAACTATAGGAACTTCCAAGATTTTATTAATATGGATTTTCCGCAGTCTGTATCTAATATATAAGATCGGCTTTCAAGATTTTGATTTTCTCAATGTTATTTGCAACCCTCATAACCTGTGTGATTTCTCCTAAATTAGAAAATTATTGTTACATTTGAGGTTCTTACAGGGGAATGTTGCTGACGATTCAAGTTTTATGAAATGCACCGTTGTGTTATTTTGTTAGTTACCGACATTTTAAAGGATCACAGTGCCTTCGAAACGTCGGGTACTATCCCAGCGACCTAGCGTTATGTCCGAGAAGGTTTGAAAATTTAGAGAAAATAAACTTTAAAAATTGAGTCTGATATACAATTGCCGCAAACCAAACGATTCCAAATGCAGTTATAAGCATGAAACAGAATGTTTTAACCTTATCAATGCCACCCATATTTATTATATGTGAATAAACTTTATGCTTGAAAAGATCGGAATAGGAAACGTTCCCACCAGCTTTTCTTTTAGAAGGGCCCCGCAGCAGAAACTCGAACGCACCGCAGCCTTAAGGCTTATTGTGCAACCCTTGTGGTGAAGATGAAGAGAAAGATGATCAGTTTTTTTTTTAATTTTTCAAAGTAATGGAGCACTGGTGGAATGAAATTGACAGGGGAAACCCGAAGTACTCGGCGAAAAACCTGTACCAGTGCCACTTTGTCCACCACAAATCCCACGTGGACTGACCCGGGATCGAACCCGGGCCTCCGCGTTCCCGCTACCTTGCATCAGAGCTATTTAAAAAGGTAAAAAAATTCAGATATTTAAATTATATGTCACAATGGAGACATAACAACAAAACGGATTTTAGGTGCGTTTGAAAATTGCGTAAAGTCACTACTAGCTTCGTCATGTCGGTCCACATGGAACAACTCGGATCCCACTGGACGGATTTTCATGAAATTTTATATTTTAGGGTTTTTTTTTTCGAAAACCTGTCGAGAAAATTCAAGTGTCATTAAAATCCGACTAGAATGACGGGTACTTTACATGAAGATCTATGTACAGTTATGATAATATCTCGCTGAATCCTTCTTAGAATGATATATGTTTTAGACAAGAGTTGTACAGAAAATCAAAACCCACATTTTATGTTCAATAATCTTTTTTCCGAAAATCGTGTCATTTATGAGATAATGTGAAAAATATGGTACAACCAGACAGGTCACAGCTGACAATATAATATGGCAGGAAAGTTGCGCTTTGCATGCCGGATAACTGAGGAAGAATACAGACACACACTCATAATATTTAACACTTATTGCTTCTTGACGGCCACAATGGCTAAGCGAGCGCGCCTCAATGTTACGTTACATGTACATTGTCTGTCCTGTTAACCCCTTCAAGCATAAGAATCACGTAAATGGAACACAGAAATTCTGTTCACACCCCACAGGAAACATACTGCTTTTCCATTACAAACACCAACCAGTTAAGTTTGAAAGGGAAATAATTGCCGTCTGTTGTAAGAATCATAAAGAACACGCAAATAAATGAACTAGCTACATGGTAAAAAGTCCTTATAGAGAAGCTAACAGTTACTAACCTAGTCAAAAAAATTGCTAAATGTGTTAAATAATTGAGATCTAAATTTTACATTTAGTATGGTGTAGGTTGCTTAACTTTTTCCCTACAGCCAGTAATTATTAAAAATGTGACAGGACATTTATGATATTAAAATATTTCTTAGCGTTAAAACTGCTTATTATATTATATCTTCCAGAAGACGTCCGGGTTTGGCTATTCGGTTATTTAATCATATCTGTAACTGTAACAAAATAATTATAATTTACATAATGTTTTCCTAATGTTACGTAGTATGTTGAAATTTTAGAAATATTTGTTGTATGTCTTACTCAGTACTTAGAAGGATATTTAATGTAAAAATATTCCAAATCATGGACACTTGACGCGTATCAGTGTGATGTATTTTCCTCGTTGATATCGCATTTAACTCAGAATCACTGAGACTTGTACTGTTTGGCCACACATTTCCTTAAGCTAGGGTCATGTGGAATTTTCTGTCTCCGGACCAGGAGTATTACTGTTTTTGACAACGGGCATATGTTGTGAACACACACCATGGCACAAAACACGGCAATTCCGGAGGGCGGCGTCGGGTTGACCTTGTTCTTTCATCAGTACGCTGACCGCTCTGCATTCATTAGATGGCAGTGATAATTCATGGTGAATTCCAATAGTTCTGCTACTTCTGGTTTCTGTAACGGACTGCTACAGGATCACGGCCACGACTGGCTTCTGCAGTCCGACTTCTGACGATGGTTGCCCTATCAGACTCATTAGGAGTTCGCACAATTCTCCTACGTGGCTAGACGTAGTCACAGGACTTTACACCACATACACACACACAAACACACACATATTTTCAACCTACACTGATTTATCACATCTGAAATAACAACACTAATTACTAAGCACACAAGCACAAACAAATAAACAAAGAAACAAAGAAGCAAACAAAACGTTCCGTAAAAACATTATGACGTCAACTTTCCTTCAAATGCGTCGTCTACACAGAAAAATCTAACAAGAGTATAAACGAACAATTATAATAAGGCCTATACAATACTCTACTTTTACGCATAATTTCTACCATCATAAAAGTTTCACTATATAAGATGCATTCCTCACAAATTTTTGGGCCGCCTCCATGTCCGTAATTACTGATATGCAAGTAATATTCATACAAAATTCTTAATTACACTTACAATATACAGGGTGAGCGAAAACTCCTTGTGCTCCTGTCGCAAGTAGGATACAGGTTACAGTGAAGTCACAGTGAATGAATGTGCATACTACACAGAGGATGCGGAGATGGAGAGGGTTGGATCTATGTGACAGAAGTCACGTATGCTACCTCAAGTGTTTCATGCACGGGACTTTCCCACTCCCAGCACAATACTACAGTACCCTTCTTACACAGGTGCACAGGGATTTCTCGCTCATTCTATATTTCCACAAAATATTTCAAAATCGTATCTCCAATAGTTAATCAGTACTTTTCACAGTACTAACAGCTAAATACGCCGATCCCAGTGGCCGTGCGGTCTAAGGCGTGGGTCTGCGGCCGCTCGCTTACTAGGATCGTGGGTTCGAATCCCACCGGGGCATGAATGTCTGTCTCTTGTGAGTGTTGTGTGTTGTCAGGTAGAGGTCTCTGCGACGAGCTGGTCCCTCGTCCAGAGGAGTCCTACCGAGTGTGGTGTGTCTGATGTGTGTGATCGTGAATCCTCGAAATGAGGAGGCCTAGGCAACCGAAAAGGGGCTGTTGAGCCATAGAAAAAAAAACAGCTAAATACAGTATAATTTACAAGCAGACACCGCCTCGTTTTGCATTATGTAAAGAAGTCACCCTAAGAGTATTTAAACTTTTTCGAAAGTCTATTAACATGAGAAATTAATGGAACTAGTGTTACTTCCAGTTCACAGCTTCTTCACACCTGCCATATTGGTGGCAGGGTGTTGAGAAGTAGGCCTGCAGGCAGAGATGGGATCGTTCTGGTGGCATGACATCCGAGCCAAATTAAAAAATTTAATTTCTTCAGAAGTGTTATAGGGATAGACCGACGGATAAGAGGGTTCCATAAGCCTGTGTTCTCATATGAAATAAGGAAAGTAGAGTACATCCTTATAAATTGCTTGCTACCATAAAATAAGAGGCAGCCACTAAATTAATGTAACTCTTGACGATGGGTAAAGGGAAATAAAATTAACAATATACATTATATTTTTAATGTATAACACCGTTGATTTATGATAGCTAGATGCCCTATATGCGGAGTCGCCTATGTACAGTATATATACAGAATTTGAAAGTTATTTAATAAAACTTAATAATAGGGTTTCACATAACACTCCACTGCAATATACATATAGGGCAAAACATCTAAATTATCTGTGGAGTATTGTAGTACGTATAACCAAGAAACGACACCCAAGTGGTAAAAGTTTGAATTTTTTGCAATTCTGAATAAAATCGGTCTAAGTCCAGGGATACTACTCACAGCCTTAGACACAGGCAATCCTAAACTGTGTTATTTTACCATGAGGAAGCACAACAGCTATATATATGAAGACTTCATTAAAAATTCCACAGTCTGCTGATTCGAGACTACAAAAGCTTCCCTGTCTTGGCAGAGAAAATAGGATGGTTTCAGGGTGCAGTTCAAAAGATCCGTGACATAATGTACCATAATTATATGCACATTGTCTCCTTTCTGAGGTGCATTTTATATAGGCCTTCAATACGTTTAAGAATTCGGATCTTCTCTCGTCTTCAGGGAATTTGTCGTCTTTATGTTAACTGAATTCTTCTTCCACTTTCATAGATCAGGCCCTGTACACGTTTTGGCCCAGAATACAACACATTATTTCTAGACATTATTTACGAGATTAAATGGCTACGGTCTGGATCGAACACTAAGCCCTTGAACACTAAATTTGTACGCGAACCAAGAGGCAACCAGGTTGGAGAACCAAGACTAGTATAAAACAGGTACCGGGTTCAATCTGACCATTAACACTAGTTCAGTATAAAGACTAATCGTCTGAGGGCAAATGCAGAATTAAAGGCCGAAACGTCGTGTATATTTTTTTCAGACAATGATCAAAATCACTGTGACGTAGGAAATCAATAACCGCCACAACATTTTGAGGAATAATTGTAAAATAAGGTATATTCCATGTTAATAATTATGTAAGAAACAAAAAGAAACAATATTTAAGGTCCTAATAGATAATAAAACACAAATTTACAAGACTGAAATTTTAACACTGCTTTCCAAGGTTTACGGTCTTGTCTTTCCTGTGGCGCAACAGCCCAACTCGGGTCTAGGCTGCCTCGTTGTTGAGGTTTCTAGATCACACACAATTAGACACACACACACCCGGTAGGATTCCTCTGAATGAGTGATCAGCTCGTCGCAGAGGCCGCTACCTACACAACACACAACAAACACAAGAGACGAACATCCATGCCCTCTGTGGGTTTCGAACCTACGATCCCAGCAATCGAGCTGCTGTAAAGCTACGCCTTAGACAGCACGGACTCCGGTGTCGGCGATTTATGGTCTTATTGAGTTCAATTTTGATGTAACTCTAAAACGATTACCAATTTTATTATAATGCTTCATGAGGAAGTACATTTCTGCACGGTGTAGAATTTTTTTTTGCGATAATAAGTGTCAGTTGCCTATATAAAAGTGTTATCCTGAAATTTGACTGAAATAACAGATTAGCTGATCCCCGCGCCAATAACAGAACTCAAAACACCCCGAAAACAAAACAGGGTTACCAACAGTTTGACCTCAACGTTGGTCACAAATGTTATAAACTAACAAAACTGCTATATACCGACAGCCTATGAACTGCTCAACAACAGTCGGTAATTATGATTATCTTAACAGCAGGTTAAAAGAATATTTAGTTAGTCGACTTTGCCGTGAACACGAGAAATTTGTGAAAACATATGTAAATCAAAGTTTACATAATTTAAACGATGTTGTAAAGGAGTAGTTTAGTTCCTTAATGGTGATTTAAATAGTTAACTGTGTTTTTAATCACCGTAACGCGTTGGTGCACAAATCCCAGGCACCAGATCGCCCTGGCGACTAAATTCTTTACGGTGGCGTCGAATATTTGTCAATCCTCATTATGGAACTTGCTTCATGTCACCCTTCTGGCGCCTAGGATTTTGAGGTGGTTCCTAGATTTTTTGGAAAATTTGTGCATCCCTACCATAATGTCTTCTTTTTTGTTAACCGTTTGTGAGAGCCCAGATTCAGTGCAAACTGGCTACATAAAGATGGCAAAATAGTTGAAATTACCAACAAATTCTTTTTAATAACAAGGCGACAATGAAAACAATGTTTTTATATGTCTATCCGTCTAATGATCCCCACAAAATGCCTAATAATTCAAAATTTCAGAGTTTAATTCTTAATTGTTACAGGCCAGAGAGACAGTTCACAAAGAATGAGTATTATTTTGTGTACTGTAGCTATAGGTCTACTTTTATTGGATTTTGTTGATCGGTGTAGTTTCACTGCATTAATTTCTGTAGTCTAATTACAGGCTGATAAGTACCAATAATGGAAATAATGTTATTTATGACTTGCAGAACATTTGTATGATCATCACCTTAAGTGTTTAAAGCCCGGTGGTTACTATATATAGACACACCATCTGCTGGAACATTTCAAAACTCTTCATTTCCCCCACACAGTGCCTTTATGTGTTTCGTAAGTTTCTCACAATCAACACCGATTATTTCTCTAAACATCGTTAACCGGTTGGTCTTTGCAGTAGAGACAGAGTTTGTTGTATGTGTGGTTCGAAGCAAGTTTTTATTTATAGATTAACATATGTTTTGAAACGTGTAAACTAAAATTTCTCATATTTATTTCATTTCTCAATCCGCTTTTTAAAAATAACTCAGTATCTGAAGCCCCTTCCGAGATTCAGAATTTAAACTGACCTTGCTATTTACTCCTATAACTTCCTATTCATTAATTCATTCTGTAGTCTGTCTTACGACAGCCTCTTCCAAAGCGAGTTCTCCACAGGGTGAGATCTAGTACTTCCTCTTTCAATTTCCAGTATCTTCTCTTTTCCTTAAGGTCATCCAGTAGCTGCTTACGCCTTCTTCCTCGTCTTCACGTCATTTATATCCTTCCTTCTAACTTTCCTTCAATCACGTGTTTAAGAAGGCAGTTTCTACGCAAGATGTGACCAATTCCTTTTTTATTTGGAAGTTCTTGTGTATCAGGCATCATTTCAGCGATCTCACCTTACACTCACACTATCTACATGCGTTACATAACAAATGATAACATTAATCTATGTTTGTATTATGCAGTACAATTTTATGACCTTACTACACCTAGGTCTATAGACCAAAAGGATTTCTGTATCAGAGCAATAAATAATGGGTCACGGAATTTATACTCCCGAACCTATTTGGATGTGTTGAAAAAATAGTCCACATAGTCAGGTAGTGTTTTTATGCTATTTTGTTAATTTTCACTACTCTAATACTTATCAGTTGTTCATTGTTAATTAAATGCCAGGGGAGGCTCTGGCCCCCCAAGTAGAGGCTCCAGAAGCTGGTAAATGGCACGGCTTGAAATAAATGTAGATCTTTTGTGTATAATTGTTGGAAAACTGAAAATAAAGCTCTTATAATTTAAAAAAAAATAGTCCACACAAAACCGGAACAGTACACACCACAGCAATGCAACATAAGAAACAATAGTAAATGCAGCACCATGATCCTTTAACATCTCTATCAACACATGAAGATATATAAAAACTCTAAACTATAACACCACAACAAGAACAGTTTCACTGACAGCGCATTTTACAGTTTTAATATCCATCTCATTTTAATTTTAACATATGGTGCACAAAGGTGACAGTGTAAAAAAACAGAAGTGAAAGTGGTGAACTATATGGCATATACTGTTGGACGAACTTATGGACGTGGTTTTTAAATAAAAAGTGCAGTTGTGTGACACCCCCTGAAGATGGCTTTCTAGAAGCCGAAACATATGTAGGGGTTTTTTTAACGTTTTAAAGAAACCTTATATTGTTTTTTTTAAATAAAGTGCATTTAGTTGGTGATGAGACATTAATTATTAAAGTAACTTTTCTGCTTTCATGGAAAAAATACCCATTACTTTAAAGATATCAGGGACTTAAACAAATCCCCACCACCTTCAAAAGACTTCTGTTCCTCGTCTTTCTCTATCTTACCTACTTCACTGATAGAGCTCTGTGGCTTCTTTGGTTCCTACTAAAATCTCTTTCGTCAGTTAAACGTTCTATGAATCTTCCAACATTCATTTTTTCTGGTGGGTCATAATTTTAATCCGTCTTTTGGACATGATTTTCAACTTTTTCAAAAGGTTTATACCATTTATATCTCAAGCCTGAAATTCTATTTGTAATATTGTTAGATTCATTCTTAATTCCTAACTAATGTTCTCCCTGCTCTTTAGAGGTTTGGAGTGTACTTTCTGCGGCTGAGCTCGCAAAATCATTTCGGAAACTTCAGTCCTTCTATTAAGCTTATGTTTTGTTAGTGTCTAACCTTCTGCTCCACAGGACAAATGCTGCCATTTATACGATTATCTTTAGGAGTTTTATTCTTCAGTAGCCTGTAGTGTTTTACATTACCTGTCATTACACGCCTATAATATGCTGCACATATGTAGCTTTCTTTATGACCTCCTTTAGGCTACAGTCAACATTGCTCGCGTAGTAGCAGCAGCCATTTCTGATCTTGGAGAGCTTTAGTATTTACCAATATCAGTGAACAACGGTTCCCCATTATTTGTGCCGTTTGTCAATAGAAGTCATATCTAAGTTACAACACATATAAAAATATGTTTTTGTTGCTTAACATTTATTATGCAAAAGAGTCATATTTTTATATTTTCAGTCCTTTTAAGGAAAAAAGATTTACGAGATAACCAGGCTCTGTATATATACACACACACATATATATATATATATGTGTGTGTGTGTGTGTGTGTGTGTGTGCCCACGACAACTTTTGAAACAGCTGACAGACAGATAATTCAAGAAAATTGATATAAATATTACGTCTTTGGAGTCCATTCTAACATCACAGCTCATAATATCCCACAACCAGTAAGAGCAACATGTCGCATGCACGGAATTGTGAGGTGGAAGGTACACTGACGTCATTTAGTTTGTGTATAGAAAGAGAGCTTTAAAAACCCGCCAGCTTTTGGTAAAGTACTTTCGTACAATATAAACTAATAAGATGGTCATCGCTCCAACACTTTCCTTATCTTCTGGTTTCACTAGCGATAACTAATGCCAAACTGGAGGTACTCATGCGAAAGTGGACAAGGAGATAGATCATGAACTTACCTACATTTTGTTTCAAATATTGACTGTAAGTCAAGAATTACAAACATAATGCTATGTAAAACCTTGAAGTTGCAGTCGACAAATTCAATGTAGACGGAATACTCGTATGTGCTTAATGATGTGTTCTCCACAGATATAATAATAACAACAATAATAATAATATTTCAATTCAAGTTTATTTACGTGCTGACTCAACAGCTCGAGTGCCAACTACAGAAACAGCACAAACTACATACAATATACACAAGTCATAATAATAATATTAATAATAACAAATCTGCACGACTAGAAGTCTATGCAAAAACAAAGTTAAGCTTAAGAGTTCTGCTTGCAACTGTTTGTTCTGTTTCCGTTTCTGGCAAAAATACTGCTATTTATAGTTATGGAAACCACAGTCAAAAATATTTTTAAAGTTTGTAAGAGAGCAAATACAAATATATATGTGTGATACAAATTAAGTGTAAGACAGACTCCATTTTCGAGAACGAACTGAAGATTATTGACAGATTCGACTGCAAAGCGCCAGTTGTGTATTGGACTTTTGCTTGCTGAAGAGCAAACTGCATTAATGTCACATATAATCTTGACACAGCATACCTGGCTCAACTCGAGACGCCAGTGAGTGTGCTGGAGCCTGGAGCTTGATACTAAACTTGCGTACTCCGTTACTTTGTCTCATCACAACCACATGGTGTTCGAACCCTGGGGGCAGCTTTACAGTGCTGGAATGCTCGGGTATCCTAACCAAGTCTTCTGGAATAATCCCACATCCATCTCGTATTTCATATTAACCAACTCCAAAGATCCTTCTTGAAATTCTGCTAGTCGTTCAGTTCACCAAGAAATTATCCGCGTTTTAGGGAAACCAAATACTTATTATCGTGTTTAAAAGAGTCGTCTAATGATATCATATCAGCCTGAAGAATCCATCCCTTTAAGAACTATTATAATATGATCCCCCTGCAAACGTGCTACATATCCTGCCAGTTTCATCCTTATCAACCTTAAGACCCTAATAATAATGCTTAACATTAGGTAAGTATGTCTAGACTAGGCGTACACAAACAAGTACCATGTTTGGACCCACATCTATGATGAGAGTTTTTAGGTTTTCACAGCGGTGTGATTTCAGAATTCCGTTCATATAGGATACGACGCTGCATCATTATGCTACAATATAAACGAAAAGGACACCATGACCGAGGAAAAACCAGGAAAATATGGCATGAGTGGTCTATATGAAGTCGGAATAGGCTTCATTGCCAATACCATGAAGTGAAGACGAAGCACTTTCCCAGTCACCCTGAATTAGCTTCAGTCAATAAGAATGATAGGTATGGAAGCAAATTACATATATTGTGGATAAAATGTCACAGCCTGTTCTCAGAAGAACTCTGTGGTCACTGTACAGCATTACGTCTACGATGGACAAATTACCATTGCATACTCATAATTCCAGAAGAACGCTCAAATGTCCTACGAAGAAAATGTCACTCTATACACTATAATTCTTAGACAACGGTGCAACATGCGGAATATCAGTGATGTGTATTTGGACTTTCTCCATCGTCACTGAGTATACAAACACGACGCTTTTGAAACGTCGTGTTTGTATACTCAGTGACGATGGAAAAAGTCCAAATACACATCACTGATATTCCGAAATATCACTACCTACTCCGAAAACCCTCGAAAAAGCAATCGTATCACTAAAATATTTAACAAATAAAAAATTCCAACATTAAACCTTAGGTTTTGAGTTGCCTGAATTTTGAGATCTTCGCTCTTCTGGGATGTTGCTCAGCGTACCAATCCACGTTGCGTAAGATCGCAGAAGAGCAGCGGAAGCCTGAAATCACGCATATCTGAAGTTTACTTTCTAAGCTTTGGTTTGATAGGTTAAACGAGTTAACAGCCTCAAGTAACCGGTGCATCTGAGTCGACTTTAAGGCGAAATTAGAAACAGGTGCTTACTAAACAAAGCGGACCGAACGCATCACAAGACTTTACGTTATCTTTTGTAGGCCTGTTACAAGTTCACGGCCAAGAATTTTGAGGCAAGTAACCGTTCGCCATTGGCAAATAAAAGAAAGATGTGTGGTTCTCCTGAATAACGGGCAGCAGATAGGAACAGGTTAGAGTTGCATAACATCTCAGAATTTAGAGCAGCCTCTTTTTTTTCCAAGTGCTCCGCTCAACCATCTTCCTAGAATTGCGTCTCTGTGACTTACGGAATTCAGACACGTACTTCATGAAAGTCATGAATTTTGTTATGTAACAGTAAAACAAAGGTGTGTCTGCGGCCGCTCGCTTGCTGGGACTGCAGGTTCGAATCCCGCCTGGAGCATGTATGTCTATTTTTGTTGTTGTTGTGTGTTGTCAGGTAGAGGTCTCTGCGTCGGGCTGATCACTCGTCCAGAGGAGTCCTGCCAAGTGTGGTGTGTCTAGCTGAGTGTGAAAGCGAAGCCTCGGCAATGAGGAGGCCCTGGCCCACTAGGGGCTGTCGTTCCATGAAAAAAAAACAGTAAAACAGAAGGCCAAGACTCTGCTTCCATTAAGCCCATGCCGTTTCACGTTATATTTGCTCCAGGGTCGAAACATATGTAGAGCTTTTTCCCCAGGCCAGTCCCTGTCAGACTGCTAATGAACAAAGTGGCACTGGGACAGGTTTTTCTCCGAGTACTGCGGGTTTCCCCAGTCAATATAATTCCACGAATGCTACATAATAATTCATTCATCCATCACTGACGCTATACAACATTATCAACCGACAGCGTCGTTAAATAACAATTAAAATTATAGTTTTCTAAAGAACAGCCCCCATCAGTGCCTCCAGTGTTTCCACTGGCTCGTGTCCTGTAAGTATACTTCCACATAACCGTCGTTTCCGTGCAACCATCCTTTCTTCACCTTTTCTTTCCACCTACAGAATCTTTCAATATCTTCCTCTACGTGTTAATATATTTCCAAACAGGCAGTTAATATAGTTACTGCGGGGGATTATTCTGAAATTTTAGTGTGTTTTACTTAGGCGTCAATACACGTATCATAGGAGACGGTTCATGGCCAGTTAACTATATGTTTTTCACTCAGAGATGACGTAGATAGCATCAAGAAGAAAATCCATAGTAGGTCTAATAACACTGTTCATGACAAAATAAAGATACTGTTAAGGCCAATAAATTTTATTTCCTTAATGATGAAGGACATTCATTTAAACAAATGCACACAAAGTAACATATTCCTGAATTCCAAATTCAACACAGGCTTGTGTTTTGCCTACCCTTCCAAACGAATTTTTATTCTTAATTTCTGGCAAAAGAACAGAAAATAAGTTAAATAAGTAAACTAATAAATTGGTTTGTATCTGAAATAAATGAATACCAATAACCTAGAGTTTAAATTCGCGGAAGAAAATCTACAGACCTGTACCAACAGCAGGCCTACTCCCTTCGACGTTGTATTCCCACAATATTGTTTGTGTGGAAACCTAATGTTACGCACCGTACAACTCGTGAAATCAACAACATTTAACTAAGTCTTTATTAAACAGAACACACTTTAGTTCCAGCTCATGACAATTAACAGCGAAAGTTTCCCTTGTACGTACCAGCGATTTAACACACGTGAATTTCAGTGTGAAACGGTTCTAGAGTCGACAAATTACTGAGTCTTTTGTGTTTAATTAGGTACTAACTATATAATGACAGCTGAGGGACTTTTAAATGAGTGTGGAGAAACTTCACAACTGAGGAGTAGTGGTCTCTGTGTTTCGGTTCACCTGACTGCCAGATGCAAGGCTGGCCTGACAAGGTCAAGCTGAAGAAAACATGAGGGAAGGCGGGGGAAATACGCTTCGATTTATGTTGTTAGATTTGGAATCAGACTTGATCATCAGAAAGGGTTAACCACGTCATTCCAAGTTCTTCTTCTTCATCCTTATTTTTCTTCCTCTTCTTTTTCATGTCTTTGAAAACAAACAGGCCAAAGACCACTTCCGAGGCTAAATGAGTATTTCTTTCTACATCCTTCTCAGTGGTCACATGTCTCATTTTACTAAGCAAATTGTCATCATTATACAAATCTAATTAGTCTACGAAATTGTTTGATTTAAAAGTTAACAACACCAACAAATGCACATGTTATATATATAAGTACAGTTTTACATCGTTACTACATGTTTCGGCGTCATCCACGCCATCCTCAGGGAGCTTTGCACCAAGATTTAAAATTTATACCAGGCGTACGTTCAATACCACAGCAGATAAAAACAGATTTACTCGCATCTTGTTTCCAAAGGGAAGTCTGTTATAAACTGCCTTACTAATCAGTCGTCTGTTCTCAACTAGTTCCCTAAAAAAGGGAACCCGAAGGTTCAATATCGCTAATGTCAAATACGCCACCGGAAGCGATCCTCAGACAGATCCATTCATCTTCAACCCTCACAGCCTATCTCCCTAATAACCATCTTTCATTTTCCTCTTTCGGGTTTCAAAGTGGTTACCTTCCAGCAGGTTTCCCCGCCTATATTCTGTGAAATTTTTCTGTATCCCAGATCCAAAATACAAGTTCAACCTATCGTAACCTCCTACACCTTTCACTCGTTTTCACTGTGTTTAACTTGTTCTTCTCTAAAAGGTCTCCAAAGTTTTTAAACTATCCACTCTACTCGTATGTGAACTTACTTAAGGTCTTTGCTATGTGTCTCACAACGTACACAGTATTCTTTAGTTTCGTGCAGTCTCCCACTTTGTTCACGGTTCGTTTCGAACCAAAATATTTCACAGGAACAGCGATTCGTAATTTTTTTATATAGTGCCCATTTCTTAACATATAAAATTATAAGGGCCTCTCCCTTTCCCAGAAAATATTCTTATGTATTTTAAGGGGTTCACAGACATACTCGTATTGTCAGCAATGAACTTATTTGTTTAACAGAGATTAAAGCTTTCACTTGCTTTGCATACATGTAATTTTGTAATATTAAAATAAGAACAATTGCACAAAATACATAAAATACTACAAATAATCTGCTAAAGAGGCCCACTGAGATACGGACAGAATAAGCACACGCAGAGCAAGGAGAATAAACAACTATAGGTGAAATGAAATGACAATAGTTTGACAGTAATATAAATAATAATTAAAAAATAACGAAAATGATAGTAATATGGATATTTAATATGTCAAATGTCATTAAATGTTTAAATTATTGTTTTACCCGTTCTATGAGGGTTGACGTTGATCCTGTGGTACAAACTGTTCAAATCTTAATCTCAGGCAAAGAGGGAGAGATTGAGCAGTGACGATCTCTGCCAATTTCCAAGCGGTTATATTACCTTAGTTTGAAAGTAGCTAAGAAAGAAAATGCTGCCTTACATCAGTAGGTCTAACTACAGGAAAATGATTGTTTTACTCCTTAATGTTCTTATAATAGTAAAATGTTCAACATATGCCGGTATTCAGTTATCCTATGTATTTTAGTATTATTATGGTTCTGCCTATAATAACTAATTATGTTAGAGAAGTAGGCTAAAGCTATAGAAGCACAATAATAAAAAAACTGGAAACTCATCAAGAACGGTCTCCTTCGAAACATTCTGCTTAAGTAGTGACCATTTATTAACAGCAACATCTACTTTTTTCCCATGGCGCAACAGCCCCTAGTGGGCCAGGGTTTCCTCATTGTCAAGGCTTCACAATCACACTTTAGACACACCACACTCGGTAGGACTCCTCTGGACGAGTGACCAGCCCGTCGCAGAGACCTCTACCTGACAAAATACAACACTCACAAGAGACAGACATCTATGCCCCTGGCGGGATTCGAACCCACAGTCCCAGCAAGCGAACGGCCGCAGACCCACGCCTTAGACCGCTCATCTACTGGGATCGGCACGTCATCTACATATTGAAAGAAAATAACATTTACCACTTAAACCACCTAGTATATTTTTTAAAGGGTCACACAATTACATGTAAAACAATTAGTTATACCTGGACAGAAAGAACAAAGTATGCGAGACGAAGATAAAATAGTCGCTCGGAACGGTACCAGGGCTGTAATGAGAAGAAAGGATAGAAGAAGAAAGATAAGATGGAGGGAAGGAGAGGAAAAGAAGGAAAAAAGCTGGAAAAAGTGGTGGAGGATGAGGAGAAATAGCGGGAATATGTAAGCTGTGCTTGGGTCTTCCAGGAGACCAATTGAAAGACCCAGGCGTAGACCGAAGGATAATATTAAAATGGATCTTCAAGAAGTGGGATGGGTGGGCATGGACTGGATTGATATGGCTCAGGATAGGGACAGGTGGCGGCTTTTGTGAATGCGGTAATGAACCTTCGGTTTCCATAAAATGCGGGGAATATCTTGACTAGCTGCGGACCTATTAGCTTCTCAAGAAGGACTCTACTCTATGGAGTTAGTTGGTTAGTCAGTTAGTTAATTAGTTAGTGACGTAAATAGGGGAGACTTTTCTTAAGGCTGAGGAGTTAATTTCATTATTTATTGAGTGTTATTTGATCAGACTTGCAATTGTTGCTTAGAGGTACACTATTTCTCCAGTCTGTGATATGCGTGCAGGAACGTATGTTAACGTTAGGTTAAGCCTCAAGCGTCAGTTTAACCGGGCACTTTTCATTTGGAACGCTCTAACAGAGCAGAGATGATTGTACAGGCGACCCACAAGACTGACCGCTGGGTTGCAATACCGTCATCCGCAGCTAGCGGCATTCCGTAACGTGAATTGCAAGGAAACATGCTTCGAAATACTTGCCTTATTTGGATCTGGACCACGTAGGACCTACCAGAATTTCAATAACATTACCGTATTGACTGAACATGATTCGAATACTTTTCCTCCAAATATCTCCTAAACTTTACTGCAGAATAAATAGCATTTCCATCCACTCAAATTGGCACATAAATTCTTTGAGAGTTCCTATGACCCTTTAACACACAGGAAGCAACTTACTGAAGTCAGACACTGTTCCTCTACTCCTGTAAAACTGTCGTGTAATTAAGTTATTTTTTCAACTTAACTTCACAAATTATGATTGCGCATTATATTCGAGGATACACAAAATTAATTTCTTCACACAACACAAGGTTTTATTATCATGACTTATTATGCGTTCTTTGCCTGAAATACACAAGAGTAACGCACAATTTTGAGCACATATCTTTCCGAATATTTGACAGCCGGAACTGTTCACTGGAAATGTCAGTGCAATGTGACATGAAGTCTGGAATAAAGATGCTGAATGTATCTAACTTTGGTTTTTTACTGGTTCCGTACTTCACAGAAAGCTCCAATCTAACGTTGTGGACTTTCTGCGAAGTTCCTCATCGTGCAAAAACTTAATATATGGCAAACAGCAGGCCTGCAGAGCGCACTAACACCTACAACTTTTATCTGAAATTTTTTCGATTTGGTGAACACTCAACAAGCCTATGTAGTGTAATTTAGTGCATTACGAGTACTGCACACAGAGCCCACCCTGCGTAACTCCTCATTGCTACAGGATGGGGTCCCTTATAAAACTATACGTTCCTACTTGAACTTTCCAAATAGCAATATCTCCCCCATATTACCTACGTCATATCTACAAATAAAGGCACAACCTTCTCGCTTGTACCTAACATCGAACAAATACTGACCAAACTGTAGGAGATACGACGACGTTCTCACAGAGGTGTTGAAACAGAACAGAGTCTTCTGGGATATGACGTCGTGTTGAACAGCATACAAGTACCGTTTTGGAGGAGTCTGCTGACTCCATATATCTTCCAAATAATGCTCAGAGGGGGACTTTAATTCGGTACATACATACAAACGGACTAAAAGATAGGAATGTTCAACACGAATTCATTGCTACCTGCAACAAGGCCAGAGATCTGTCTGTATTTTTTCTCACATCTCTCAACTCAGAAAAAAACGGATCAAATCTAACAAAAGGGATTGAATATGGTACTGAAAAAAAGAATGGCCGTCCTCAGCGCATGCAACACAGATTTAGTACGCCTCCACACAATTGGTACTGACAGGAAACAAATACACACTATACGCTTGGTACGTAACGGACTAATATACAAAGTTTACACTAAGTAGTTTGAGATGATAGACATACCTTTATTTGAATATATGTTTTGTATAATACCGGTAATTTGAGAAAAGATGTGTCAAAATTATAAGAATTTGTAAAACTGCATATAATGAACAGACGCCTAAGAAGCGATACCGCTCCTACTAACTAAAGTGGGAGAGTTCATCTTACGAAAATTATCCCAAAATTTGGAGTGCCTTGCCTACCTTTCCACTAAATAGGCCTATAGGAAATGCACATATTGAAGTTTATAAATAAAAATAAAGGAAGTTAGAATATTTGCATAAAATGTTTGTTATACTACAAACGTGCTGTAAGTGCAAACCGTTAAGATCCTGCATTTATCACAGTAAACACTAGATAATTCTATTATGGTGACAAAACTGCATGCGTTGATTCGACTTCGCTTTTTTATGACACCGTGGCTCAATGGAAGTGAGAACCGCATACACACACACACTTATATATATATATATATATATATATATATATATATATATGTGGGTAGTTGAAATGGACCTTACAGGATTAGGATTTGAAGGATGCAATCAACTCCATCATGAAAAGGCGGGGAGTTTCGATAGGGTCGTCACATGTAGTCTGCAATAAGTATTCAGAACAGGCTGACATAACAATTACGCAAGCCTGTAGGGTGTTGTTTAATGTTCAGATACGCGCGGATTAGACCACAAGTCATCTGAAAGACATTATAAAATTTCAATCTCCTTTCATTCAAGAACCACGTCTCGAAAATATATGCAGCGGATGTTATGGAAGGAATTCAAAAACATCATCGCGTTATTAAAGCTTCTGTTAAATACCACCACGGAGGAGAGTCGTTCTTGAGAAGCTACTAGGTCCTCAGCTCGTCAAGAAATTCCCAGCATTTTATGGGATCCGAAGGTCCATTACCGAATTCACAAGAACCCGCCACCAACTGTCCCTATCCTGAGCCAGATCAATCCAGTCCATGCCCTCACGCCACCTCTTAAATATCAATTTTAATATTATTCTCCCATCTACGTCTAGGTCTTCCAAATCGTCTCTTTCCTTCAGATTTCACCACCAAAATCCTATATGCACCACTCCTCTCCCCCATACGTGCCACATTTCCCGCCCATCTCATTCTTCATTTGAGCACCCGAATAATATTTTGTGAGGCGTACAAATCATAAAGCTCCTCATTATGTAGTCTTCTCCACTCCCCTGTTACCTCGTCCCTCTTAGGCCCAAATATCTTCCTCAGCAGCACATTCTCGAAAACCCTCAGCCTATTAGTATTCAGCCTATGTTCCTCCCTCAAATTAAAGCTTCTCTTACCGAAGTTGAGACAGAAAGGTTCAGTTAAGCTTAGATTGTGATGTTAAGTTACTTTTTATCAATTCTGTAGCTGCAGAAGTTAAGCAACATGGACTCAGACGCCAACACACAGTAACCCTATGGAAAGTGTAAAAATGTTGAAGAACCTTAGCTACAATCTCCGATACACCGTCGTGGTGTGATGCTTAGTACAGTGACACAGACCTACTACTGGTATTCTCCTAACTGCAAAGCAACATATTATGTTTCTTGTACAACAAACTGTGAAACAGTACTATTTGCGATACATAGTCTCATATACTTTGGGTCATTACATGTCTGTCCAAAAAATTGAAAAGAATTTGCACATACTTAAGCCCGTTCAATTTATGTTTATTATAATACAAAATCCTTGGTGTCTTCCCAGCTTTGTTCTCCCCTATACGTTCGGTTTGGTCAATGCTAGGACCCTTATAAAGTATAAAGCATAAAGCGATCTAGGTCTACTGCAGTTTCAGGCATAAAGCGAAATATGCAACTTACAAGACTTTCATTAATATGCGGCGCGACAGAGGTAAACAATAAAGAAGCTAATAATGTCACATAATTTAATTTTGGAACCTTCCTTTAATGAAATTAAAAATAATCCAGTATTAATCTTTTTGTGGTGCACTTACTCGTATATGTGTCCTTTAACAGTTCAAAGTACCCCGTTATGTTGCATTGTTTATGGATTTATTAAAGAAACGTATGTACAGAAACCCGTCGCAGGTAGACAAATTTTACATCACCAGTATAGCTGGTTTGTTAATGTGCTTAATAAAAAAGCCTTGTTAAATTGCTTTCCGAGGCAACTGCCATCAACTCTCATGCCAATTTAACTATGCTTATGTAATCTCCCACAGAGGACCCAACCCTTTAAACCACGGATATTATCTAAATTATATGTAAAAATTAGGAAGCTACCTCAAAGAAAAAGTACTGCGTCTCCATTACAAAGACCGAATCGTTTAATGATTTCATGAAAATAATATCTGTTTGAATTGAGTACCTTATAAATCATACACATAAGCCCTGCGGGCAAAATTCAACGATTTTAATGTTAAAGAAGGTGGTACGTATAGTTACCACTGTCTCTTTTAAAGGGTGAAGTGGACCCATACACGGCCATTTGGACAGGAGAGGAAACGTGACAAGAGATCCAGTTTTTTCGATATGAGAAGAAATGCCAAGGGCGGTGTTGGCCCGCAAGTTGCTCCAATTTCATAGCTGTGAGTATGTGATGATGACCTCTCAAGCCCAGTGATGACGTCATCAAAAAGTAACAGAATAACGAAGCAGAATTGCAACAAAGGACACAAGGAAAACTAATGAAGCAGACGCGACAAGTCGTAACAATGTGACAGCACAACCCGACACCTTCTATTGAACTTGCAAAACTAAGGCATTTGGAAGGAAAACGAGAAAGTCTCAAAAGCAAACAAGAGTTCCGAACACAACTAATAAAAGCTACTTACCTGTTGCATGGACTTCTAGTCTTACGCATCTGTTAATAACATTATAGATTCTATGAATGTTACATTCCGGGATAGCGTAGTCAGTATAGCGACTCGCTACGGGCTGGACGGTCCGGGGATCGAATCTGCCGATCCCAGTGGCCGCGCGGTCTAAGGCGTGGGTCTTCGGCCGCTCGCTTACTGGGATTGTGGGTTCGAATCCCACCGGGGGCATGGATGTTTGTGTTGTGTTTGTTGTAAGGACGGTAATATGGACCGTAAAGTGACATGAAGTACGAAAAGGATTTAAACAGTACAAAAATGGATCAAAGGGGAAAATCCCCGGACAGGCAAAAAAAAAATCCCGGTGGGGGGCGAGATTTTCCGCACCCGTCCAGACCGGCCCTGGGGCCCACCCAGTCTCCTGTACAATGGGTACCGGATCTCTTTCCCGGGAGTAAAGCGGCCGAGGCGTGGAGTTGACCACCCACCATCATCTAGTGCCGGGCTTAAAGAAAGAGTAGAGTTATACATCTACTCCCCTCTGGGCCTTCATGGCCCGTTATAGGGAGAACTTTACCTTTATATATGTTACATTTGACGGACAAAACTTCGCATCGTCGCCATGTTTCTAACTGCTCATGCACAAAGCATATTTCAGACATAATGTGTACGTGTGTTTATGTTCACAGGCTTAGGTCCAATGTCTCATTAGTTATTGTAATAAAATCGAAAGCAATAAAAAATGTTCGCATGGCAACTATCTCACAATAGCTTACATTTTGAGAAAAAAAAGTGTCTTAATAAAAGCCGCATATTTTTCCAAGATCATTTATCACGCATCACTTCAAGACCCTAAAGTGAAGCTAGCGTCACTCCCTCCTCACAAGTTCGCACGTTCGTCATGTTGCTATTAGCCTAATGATTGTAGGGAATTAAAAAGTATGGCGTTGGGTGTTCAAACAAAGTTTTAGGAAAATCGGTCAACAAATTAAAAAGTTAAAATGGAAACATACAGATATAGGCCTATGCAGAACCACACACACAAACACAAACACAGGCAACAAGGTTATCTCGTCTGTTTCAGACAGAAAAGTAAGTTAAATAGTAGAATATGAAACGCAAAGTTGTCCCTGTGCTTAACTAAGCATCACGCCATAAAGATATACGGGGAATAGGCATATAGCTCCACGCTTTCTTAGCATGAGCACTGGATGGAGGTGGGCAGTCATCTTCATGACCCAGCCCGCTTTAAGTCCTGGGAAAGCGCTCGCGGTATTCACCTGCGTGGACCCCAGAGTCTACATGCCTGGGCCCTGTGGAAATAAAAATCTTTTCCACTGCGTTGAATCAAACTCTGATTCCCCAGTCGTCCAGTTTGTAAGACTAGTGACTTTACCGACTGAGTTGTCCTGGTTCAAAGAAAAGGTAATACTGAATGGAAAAGGAGGAAGAAGGCATAAAACAAGGTATATGATGAGGAAATATCTCAGATAACATTACAAGAAAACAGAAAACTGCCAATAAAATTCGTTTTGTCACAGTTACTACAAGGACATAGTTAAATGTGTCTGCAATGTTGCAAAGTTCAATGAATGTTCAACAGGTCGTTGTGGTGAAATTTCTATCCACTTGTCACCCCTCTAAGTGGATGTACACAGTAGGTCTACAATACTATAGGCCATTTTATGGGTTCTTCATTATAGGCAGTATATATTTAAAATGATACAAAATGTTCAGTTAGTAACAAAAACTTACACAAAAATCAGTATCAATTATTATGATTATTTGTACAAAAAGAAAAACAAAAATCAAAAAAAATATAATAGTGCACGAACTAGATCAATAACGAATTTGAAAAATGGGCAAAAGAACAAAAGCGAATACTAACCATAGGCCTATTTGCTGAAAGAGGGACAAGAATCAGTGGTAGGGCACGATATAAGACATTCACTTCTTCTGTAGTTACTAATCAGCCCACAACATACTTATGTTTCCCAGTACTCTCTCCCTTGTTTACGAAAATAGCCTACATAATTTCACAGGAATTCGTTACAGTCATGCGACAGCCGTTATATTACTATATACTATAATACTATAATACTAATTAAGAACCGTCTTCTTTAAACCACTGTTTCTTCGGCATTAGTATAAATCGTTATTCTCCTAATTTCTTTTCTGCTGAAATTTACACATTGCGACGGATATTTCGTAAAAAAAATTGTTATCGCTGACTTTTAATTCGACACAGGCTATGGCAAAGACAGAGGTAAGGCAACCTAATCCACGAAAACTGAAGCATATAACAGTGAAAACCGGTGAATGATGGACTAAACACAAAATGACACCAGAATGGCAAAGAATCCATCCGATCGCAGCAGATTGAACAACATTAGTCGGAATAAAACACTCGTCCTCGAACTAGCCTACGAAGACTTGTACCATAACCGCAACACAGAATAAAAGTAATTAATTCATGAGGTAAATGCTTCCAGTTTGTCGATTACTGTCACAGTTCGTTCCAGGACCACTTATCAATTTATTCAGCGCACAGAGTAAAATGAATGTTCAATTGGGCCTGTGATGTATAAAGACTTGGTCTTTAAATTACGACGCTGCAAACAGTCATAACTGTTGAATAATGGACTAAACATAAAATGGCAAAAGCAGAATGTCAGAGAAACCATCCAATTCATGCCGACTCTTTTGTTTGTTTTTGAAGGATTAATATGATGTCGAAGTAGATCTGCGATCTTCTGGAATATTACGCAGTCTTCTTGACTCCTTAAGATATGACCGATAGGTTTTCCCGAAACGTCGGTACAGAAATACCACTCAACGCTGCGTAATATCCCAGAAGAGGGCAGATCTCATTTACGTCGCGACGGAAGCCTGAAATCACACAAATGTCGATGCAGTTAAAACACTGCTCCTAAATCATGCATTACTGTTATATCCCCTTTATACGTACAAATAGGGGCAAGGCGGTTGCCTTGAGTTCAAATCCTGTTCAGAGCACAAGTGTACACAATTAAACAGTTATCTACCCTGAACTCTGAGAATTTATGTAGCAGACGACACATAGGTTTTTGTAATGTCATTCCGTTGCACGGGTTGTTTATTTTTAAAACGAAGGAAAAACCTGTGTAGCTAGTGCCGAGGTTAAGAATGACTGAATCTATACCTCCAGTCCCCTACGTGCCTTCATGGCGTCAACAGTAACGTCTTTACTAAGTTAGGCCTGTGGTGCAGGGCCCCGCAGCAGATGCTACGGACATACCGCAGCCTTGAGGCTTATTGTACAACCCTGTGATGACGATGCTTAGTCTTTTTTTCGTTTTTCCGTGTAATGGAACACCGGTGGAATGAAACTGACAGGGGAAAACCGAAGTACTCGGGGAAAAAACCTGTCACGATCACTTTTTAGACACAACACACTCGGTAGGACTCCTCTGGACGAGGGACCAGCTCGTCGCAGAGACCTCTACCTAACAACACACAACACTCACAAGAGACAGACATCCATGCCTCCGGTGGGATTCGAACCCACAATCCTAGTAAGCGAGTGGCCGTAGACCCACGCCTTAGACCGCATGGCCACTGGGATCGGCAATTACACAAATACAAGTAATAAATAGAGGCCGTGCCATGGCTTTGGCGGTTAGTCGCCGGCCTCTCACCGCGGAGGCCCGGGTTCGATCCCGGGTCAGTCCATGTGAGATTTGTGGTGGACAAAGTAGCACTGGGACAAGTTTTTCTCCGAGTTGTCGGTTTTCCCCTGTCAATTTCATTCCACTGGTGCTCCATTAATTGTAAAACTTGGTAAAAAAATTGTTCATCTTCATCACAGGGGTTGCACAAGAAGCCTTAAGGCTGCGGTGCGTCCGTAGCATCTGCTGCGGGGCCCTTCACCACGCAAAAAAATACAAGTAATAAATGTAAGCTACCTTCAAGTTATGAACGGCACGTATCGAAGGCCTTATGCCAACAATTACAAGACTGAAGCTAGTGTGAAGCTTGAGGTTACAAGTTTCACGTAGATCAAATCTGTGTTAGCAGAAGTTCACAATAGAAAAGGGCATTTAAGTTATAAAATTATTCCTATACAGTCCGTTTTACCGTTTCTGTAAATAGTAAATTAGATTACAAATTTCACGTATTTGGAGTAGCCTATGTGTAATCGGAAATTAAGAATGGAAAATGGCATTAAAATTATACAAGATAGGCAATGTACGTATAACGTAACATTGTGGCGCGTTCGCGTAATGTATATACCTCCTCAGTTACCCTAAGAGCCTGAAACCACTACACTCAAAGAGAACATTTTTATGGCGATTTAATTTCGCCGGCAACAATAAAATGTACTTAGGTCCTCACGTAAAGTGTCGGATATTTCTGCCCGATTATAACCAAATTTGGATTTTCTCGACAGATATGCATATGTCTCCAATATCAAATTTCATGGAAATCGGCCCAGTAGGAGTCGTGCTGATACATGCGGACAGACGGAGAGACGGACATGACGAAGCTAATAGGCGCTTTTCGCGACTTTGCAAAAGCGCCTAAAAATTCCGAACACGTATTTTCCCTTAGCCTCATTAGTTATACCAAAAAAAATTCTTGTTTTAATCGTAGTCCCGTTTTCGTAGTACACCTGTATTTGCAAACAGATCCTGAACCAAACCATCCCAAATTCCTCACCCTTCTCTTGCACACAGCATTCATCAGTCACATGAAGCGATACAGCAGCCGAGATAAACACACTGTGACATGCTTGCTGGTCCTTGCTTGACTGGAATATGATTTTCTGATCTTGTGTCACGTATACACAGTATTACGAATCACAGTAATCCGATTTACAAGAAAAAAAGACAACCTTAAAGAGAAATGATAAAGGACACAAATAAGTCTCTTATTATCCTCTCGCCTGATTCAAGTCACATCTGACAGACATTTAACATCCGCAATTATGCAGTACATTTTCTCTTGTCCAAAATCCCATGTTCGTTGTTGTATAGACACAAATGGAACTATGACCTAAGTTTGATCGGTTGCTTTTGCTGTACAATTATTCACTCCAACAACTCCAAACAACGAGATGTTTACACTATATCTTATATCAAACGTAAGGCAGTCGGAAACTGTACAGGTGACAATTCTGCATATAAATCAAACAGAAACTCTTATAGAAGTACAGTGGTCTCGACTTTCGATCGTAATTGCTTCTAAAAGATTATCGTAAACAGAAATTATCATTATTCGAAAATATGAAATACGAATTAAAGATTTTATCTGTTCCACGACCATCGGAAGTCGAAATGTTCATGGAAAAAAGCGTACTGCAAAATACAGTATAATATTTTAGCATTTTCCGCCAGTAAACAAATATTTATGCTAACAATGTTAAATACCTGTACTGTTAATAGAGTAAATGGACCAGAAAATCTTATCTGTAGCTAAAAGGATGTTTGCGTGGCTGATGAGCGGGTTTATTTGGCACAAAATGACAACCGAATCCCAAGTACCGACGTAGTTAACGACGAATTTAATCGATAATTAAATATACAGAGTCCTATAAAGAGTGCGCTGTAAATTAAATTTCGTTAATCAAAGACATCTTTAATCGAGGGACCACTGTGAATGTCACATCAACCTTCAGATGTAGGGATTAATCCTTGCAATTTATTTTGGTGTGTTCTTTAATAAAAGGGGGATGGCATGTCAGGGGGAATTTGCGTTTATCTATCTGTTCGTGCCTATTAAATTCGAAACTATTTGACGGATTTCGATTAAATTTGGTGTGGTCTACATTAAACGGCAGCGATAAACATTAAAATATATAAACATTAATTTCAGTTTGTATCGGTCAATGAAGCCTGACTAAACTTTATCGGATTTCTCAAAATTTGTTCATCGTACAAATGAAATTTTACGTGAAACAAAATGGTGATGTCATTAGTATCTACATTTTCCCGAAAAGGGCCTTTGATGTGGGAAATACTTAATGCAAATACGGACAAATAATTTATGATTCTAAGAAGGGACTATTTCCGTAGAGCAGAAACCTCCTTAAGAATCTAACAATATGCGAGATCTTCGGGAATGTTACGCAGCGTAGATTAGTAGTTAGTTACCGACGTTTCGGGAAACCTATGGGTCCAATCTTCAAGGGTAAAGCAGTCCAACAGTAAATCTTCTTGGACTGCTTGCCCGTTGAAGATGGGACCCATAGGTTGTCTCGAAACGTCTGTAACTAAGTACCAATCTACGCTGCGTAACATCACAGAAGAGCGAAGATCTCATTTACACCGCGGCGGAAGCCTGAAATCACGCAGTCTAACAGCAACTCAGCTAAGGAGAAATTTCCAGTAGCTTATGGGATCCGACAGGTCATTACCTTTTTCACATGACCCCGTCGCTTGACCCTATCCTGCGCCAGATACATTCATACTATATTCTCACTCTTTATTCCCTTGTACTCAGGAAACCACTTGGAAGACTTAATATTAACCTCCTATCCACATATATTAAGTCTTCGAAGTGGTTTCCGGAATACGTTTCCTTAAATCGTTTTCCTAGACATACTACAGTTTCCACTCATCCAGTAATCCGTGATTTGAATAACCTAATAATATTAAGTTAAAATTACGACAAATTATAAAACTCATTCTTATTAAACTTTTCCCTCTTATGGCTTCCGTTTTTTAAGCCAAAATACCTCTCTCGGCACTTTGAATCCATGCTATTCTCCTACAATCAGAGACCAAGTTTCACAGCCTATGGAAAACAAGACGTAAACTTATGGATGTAAAGGCCTGAATTGTAAGCCATACTTTTATAACGGACAGGTGTTCATACCTCGTAAATTGCTGTTGATAAGTATGGTACATATTTTAATTTTGGTAGTGAGGATTAAGTACGAGATTTGGGTCAAATAACTTGGACATAATTCGGTTAAGCGACTCCTGGTATTCGAGACGCCTGTGCTATGAAAATGCATTTCTAAATACTGCAACAAGATTTTGTTAAACCGTACAGAGCAATTAAAAAGAGGTGAACACTTTCAGATGATCACGGAAAATAAAACACCTGGGTGACAGTAAATTATTACGTACAAATCCACATATAAACTATGATTGCTTTTTCAAACTCCCACTCAAATTAATTATTTTCCCGCCCCCTTGTCCCGTGGCGCATATGCTGTTAAAATGGCTTCTACACAGCACAAGGCACTTTCTGTAATCTACTTTGCAAAGACAAATGACAAGTCTACACGACGAGTTCGGTAGATGCTACAGAAAGACCCAGCACAAAATACGTCAATTTAAGCCTGGTGCAGGAACTTTGAAAATAGAGGTTGTACCTCTAAGAAGAGTCCAGATTACCAATGAGACACTGACCAGCTCAAAATGAAATATAGTATCCCGCGATTTGCGTCAGCCTTAAACAAAGTCTGGCGTGTTTTTCGGAAACGTTGTCTTTTGATAACTTAAAAGTTAATACAGACTTCAAAACCGACGGTCAAATGCAAGCGGTGCGTGTTCTCCTGTGAGTTTCATGAGAAAATAAAGAGGCCGGCACGACAGTATGGCTTGTTTTCAGTGACGAGGCCGTATTTCATTTAGGCGGCAGCGTCAACTGTAACAACTTTCGTGTCTGGAGTTCTCAAAATCCTCACCAAGTAATCGAGCACGAACGTGATTCCCCAGAAGTGAATATACTTTGTACCGTATCACGTCACAAAATGTATTTATATATATATACGAGTATATTCATATAAATGCCGATCCCAGTGGCCGTGCGGTCTAAGGCGTGGGTCTTCGGCCGCTCGCTTACTAGGATCGTGGGTTTGAATACCACCGGGGGCATGGATGTCTGTCTGTTGTGAGTGTTGTGTGTTGTCACGTAGAGGACTCTGCGACGAGCTGGTCCCTCGTCCAGAGGAGTCCTACCGACTGTGGTGTGTCTCAGATGTGTGTGACCATGAAACCTCGACGAAACGAGGAGGCCCAGGCCCATATATAGGGCTGTCGAGCCATAGAAAAAAAATATTCATATATATACCGGGCACAATTCGCCAGTCTCTGTCGGGAATTGCGTAATGTAACACAGTGATAAAAATAAGTAGATTTTCAATAAGATAATTTCTACGGACAGTTTAATACACAGAATGGTAACATTCAATTTCATTCACGCATGAAAGCGTAGTTTTAGAATAGAATATAAAGTTTTAATAACTTTATATTTTATTCTAAAACTACGCCTTCATGCAGGATTTCAATTCTGTTGTAGCCCCCATTTCACACACTTCCTACGCAGGCAAATTATAGTAAAACGTGATATTTATCTTAACATTAAATTATATTGAACAAAAACTTCGACAGACACACAGAATGCACTTACTCTGATTTCTCTGAATTCTGGCATAAATCTGTACAAACTGTTTATCATTTAACTTATTTTGCAGCGTTGTTCAGCGATGTGTGTCGGTGGTAGCGTATTATTACACAGTTTAGTGCCGTTTGTGCCTTTAATATATGCTTAGTTCTAATCACTATGTCTTCTAGTTGCAATTAATTTCTGTACGTTGATATTGCACTGAAAACATATTGCAACTGAACTAGCTAGGAAGGTACATGCAGTGAATAATGTTTGGGTGCTTTTGCTCTGTGCAATTCCTCTAATGGTGTGGTAATCTGTGTTACATCTCCGTCAAAAATGCATATTTAATTTTCATGACAATAAAGTGAGGATACCGTACAAGCCCGAATACAATGGCATTTTTTTAAATAGCCGCATATAAAATTAGGGGTCACCTTATAAGTGAGGCCTTATTGTAATAAATATGTCACGTGTGAAGTGAAAAATCTATTAATAAATTTATAACCAACTGATACACAATTTAACTACTGTTATTGTAGCGTCTATATTATTATACGCCCCTACATATGTTTCGGACCTCAGTCCATCCTCAGGGGGTCTCGTTCGTAAAAGCCACTAAATCAAATACATGTTGTCAAGGGACATATAACACTTATGTACCACTATTGTGGTAAAATTGTCTTAATATAATAGTAAAAATATTAAAACACAGTTTTTTTATGTTAAAAACCTTATTAAAAGATTTGTGTACTGGTTGTATAAGATATGCGGATGCGGAAATACTGGCTTATATTTAAGCGTCTGGATGTGCGTAATCTTTCATAGTGTGTCTTTGGCTTACGAAGCTGTATGTACTGTCTGCCAGGTTACGGAATGTTGTGTGGAGACTGTGTATCAGTTGGTTATAAATTTATTAATTCATAAAGATGCACGGTGATACTAATATGAAATTTGAAAAATCTATGTTAAGAGGCTGCATGGATTTATGTTCATATGGTACATACGACCATATATATATATACATTATTTTTAGTTTTATATCTGCCTCTCTAGAATTTTACTAATTATTTTATTGCATTTTTTCATTTTCTGGGTTTCTTTCTCTGAACACTTCAATGGGAAAGACAGAGTTGCCTTATGGTCGGACTTACACTGTATTTAAAAATTACAAAAAAAAAAGATATGAAGAAACGTAATTTCCCCTTATCTCATATATCATGATTGTTCACGGCAAATACCATAAAATTAAACAAATACGAAGCATCACACACATTCTGCTTCATTTCTTTAAACGAAACGCTACCTACATTTTATTGCGATAAACCAAAGTCGGTTTGTGCATTCTTGTGCTGGGTGAGGTCGCCCAGGCATAAAGGTGGCCCTGATGACATCACAAAGAGGAGAATCACAGTTTGGCTTCTTAAATAGATATTACTAAGACGATCCGGCAAATGGGTACCAAATAAGCGGGTGTAAGAATAACTGGATGGGTCACATCTTGCGTAGGGACTGCCTTCTAAAAACACGTCATTGAAGGAAATACAGAAGGAACGAGAAGACGAGAAAGAAGACGTAAGCAGCTACTGGAAGACCTGAAGGGAAGAGGAAGATACTGGGATTTGACAGAGTAAGCGCTCGATCGCACTCTTTGGAGAACTCGCTTTGGAAGACGACATGGACCACTCGTAAGACAGACGCATTATTGGAGCTAAAAAAAACCGAATTTACGTGTAGAAGAAAATATAGTATTAACGAGTCTTACAGAAATGTTATACGCCGGTGTGGAATCCAGCTGACTCAGAATAGGTCCATGGCTAACTCTTTTCAACAATGACATGACTTTTCCAGTTCCTACAAAAGCGGCCAATTTCTGGAGGAACCTACCGTCAGGCAGTTTCTCATAAAGGCACCTGCTCCATAAAGTAAAAATATATCAGTCGTGTATATCGGCGTCTTTCGCACATCAACACCAGACGACAGGTGTATAGATAACGGCAGTTTAAATCTAATGGCCCTTTCATTCCCTTCTATTACCAACCCCTTGATTACATCCGAAATTTAATTTATGCCCTTGTATTATGTGTGAACTGTTTTCGAAGAATACTTCAATAATTCATACCTATTAGACTCCAATCAAGTATCGTTACACATATATAATTGCTTATGATCTTGAATGCCTAAGGTCCTTACATTCGCAAACAGGTAACACTTGATGTAAATAGAATTCAGCCCAAGTAACTGTAGTCTGCATATGTACTGACTTCCTTGTGCTGTACCTGGAAAATGGAACAACTCTGGGGTACAGGTTTGTTGTGCCAAGGTATCTGCAGCAGTGATACACTTGTCAGCAGTCGCTTTAACCTTCCAGCGTTTGAACTTGTTTCAGCAGAGTAGCCAGTGTTCACGCATAAGCAAACATACATGCAGAACATGAGTTATCTCGGAATTATTTTAAACATTATCAAATTTTCAGCTCAATTCTGTTACTATCGTTACTTGATAAAATACAGTTGTGTTTACATTTACACAGCTCGTGACACAACTCACGAAATAAGCATGTCAGAGCGAGACAGTATATTCATTAATGCCTCCGTTCCTTCTCTCTATGAAGTGTGGTGCCAAGATAGAATGAACCGTGTCAACTGACTGCAACTTATTTTAGCCCATAAGCAAAAATTATGACATTTTTAAAACAATTCTTTCAAGGGAAAATATTCAATATTTACAAAAAACTGTATGGTCTTATAGGTCTTTTTTTTGTGGTGAAGGGCCCCCCAGCAGATGTTACGGACGCACCGCAGCCTTGAGGCTTATTGTGCAACCCTGTAATGAAGATAATTTGTGTTTTTTCGTTTTTCCGGGTAATGGAGCACCGGTGGAATGAAACTGACAGGGAAAAACCGAAGTACTCGGGTAAAAAACCTGTCCCAGTGCCACTTTGTCCACCACAAATCCCCCATGGACTGACCCGGGATCGGACCCGGGTCTCCGCGGTGAGAGGCCGGCGACTAACCGCCTGAGCCATGGCACGGCTTATAGGCCGTTACTGTGGGTTTGGATAGCGTTGTCGGTAAAGCGACTCGCTACGGGCTGTACGGTCCGGGGATCGAATACAGGCCACCCCCATCTAGCGCCGAGGTAAAAAAAAAAAAGAGTATAGCTATATCTCTACTCCGCTTCTGGGACTTCATGGCCTGCTCTCGAGTGACCTTACTTTCATAGGACAATACTTCCAGTTTCGTCTCCCACACAAAATCAAATATTAGGTTGGTGCTCGTCCATAATGGACTGTAATGTGGTTACGTTTATTCTACAACTGCGGTTAAATACACACTTCACTCGTTGCTGTGAAAGTTCTAAATCTGCTGTAATAATTAGGCATTCTATTACCAAATTATAACAGCCCTGCTCGCTAAGTACCAAGTTTGCCCGTTATTGTTTTGCTTAACTCAGTCCCGTAGTTTTTGTATGCTATCTTATTGCTAGTGACTAGAACTGTGTTCATATAAACTGGCTGATTAGACATTTTAAAGTGTACAAATCGGCAAGTGCGTATAATCACTATTCTGCAACACATTGCAAAAGTGTTTCGATGTAATATAGACTATTCTTAACGATGGGCAGACTTTAGAAGCAGTAGTTAATGATTTTATGAAATATCAACAAAATAAACTAATGTACAGACCATAAGACAGGTAAGAATAGACAACTGGAAGGTGCAGAGTGCCTACTGAAAAATTATTACTCAGCTAATCACAAAATTCCATGTATTTTATGGAACCAGAAGGTTCATTACCGTGTTCATAAGAGCCTGTTATTGGTCCAGGTCCTACCCCAAATTAATCCAGTCAACTCCCCTATCCTATTTAAGATCAGCTTTAATATTATCCTACCACCTACGGACGATAACAGAGTCGCAGTTACAACTGTATGAACTACTAGCATTTTCTCTACCTTCACATAACAACAAATTTCCTACGAACGTCAAAGTTTCAAAAATTTATCGCTTTTAAGAAGCGTGAAGAAATTTACGGGATTTCACTAAATCAAAAGGCAGATAAATGACAAGAACCAAATATTTACTTATTACATGGAAACACAGACGGCGGAGACGGCAACAGAACAGTATAAACAAAAAATTCGATTTGAATCCATATGGACTACAATTAAATTCCCCCGGCTACCGTTAATGTAGACTCCCTTACCAAATGTATTTGAAATCCATTGAGTTGTTAGGGAGAATACGCTGACCTGCAGACAGTCCTCGCCTTCAACTTATCGATTAATTTCATGATTTAAAAAAAAATTCATAAAAGTATTACAATGCATCAATAATCCCAATTCTAGCCAAAATTCCTCCCCAACCTTCCGTCTTCAGCTACAAACATTAAACATTACTTCTCTATTTACATTCAGTTACATCAACCCGTATAAATTAACTTCTTTACTCCAAGTCCTGCCAAGTGCTGGGTCAGAGATAAATAACAAAGTAAGGGGCTTGTAATGTTATTTTGTTAAGTGACTACGAAGCACCGGTCGGGGGCCTCTGGAAGGGGAAACACCAAAAAACTCCTCTGTCCGGAGAACCCGAAATTCCTTAACTATGCATGGCCTTGAAATAAAGTATCTAACTGTATGGCGCTATATGCTAATGAGGCCCAGACCCTCTCATTATCCGGGTCTATAAATCTTGTTTGTAGACATGTGGTAGGTCTTCTTGGACAGGAATAAGCTCGTCACACGATCTACACAGGACAATATGGACACATAAAAACGTAGTGTACATCCACACCACAAGTGGAGTTCGAACACACGGGCAGTAGATTATATTTCATGCCTTATACCGCGCGTCAACTGTGATCGACTTTCAATAGAGTACGTTTCACACAAATATACACATCACGAAACAAATTAAAATGAATGGCTGCTTTCAACAGGTGGATCGAATCACTTCTTACTCGTGCTCCAGGAACCGCGACTACCTGCTGAAATGTTCGACACGACACGTCTGAATGACCGTGGTCAGAGCTCTGTCTTCCAGAGACATAGGTTTCGCCTATCAGTAGTTTCGTGTGGCGGAAAATGCAGGACTTGGTCACTGAGAGTCTTTCATACAGTCAATAAATTTCTAGATTTTCATTACCGTCAGGGTCAGTTGAATTCTATCGCAGTCTATGCGGCTGCAAGACGCCCCACAGCCCGGTGGTCCCCGAAATGGCTGGTTATATTTCAGATTTTGTGTCAAAAATATCTCGCACGAAAATCTTACATGGCTCTATATGCACTGTCAGTTCAGGACTACGCATAGGTAAGGCACCAAATCGTATTTGCACATTGGGCCCGGAATTGTCTTAAACCGGCACTGATTTCTGTCTTCACAAGAAACCGCTACTGAACCCCATCCTCAGCCAGTTGAACGCAGTCCAGATCCTCGAACACCGTTTCATTAAAATCCATTTCAATATTATCCCGCATCTACCTCTAAGCTTCCCAATTTGTCTCTTTTTCCCAGTGTTCCAAATAAAAATTTGTATGTATAAGCTCACATATTAATAGCCACGTCGCCATCGAGTACACAGCGTGACCGTTGTCAACTACTCACTCCGTATTTCAGGAATAGAAGGTGACAAGCAGTAGCACAACAAATGACTTCTAAATTACGTGTCATTTCTTGCACATTATATTCAAACTCATTTGAATATAAATAAAGATATTTGAATCCGTATTAGTTGCACTAAAGACAAGTCAAAATCTGTCGCATAAATTTGCATTCGCTAATTAGTTACTATGTACAGGTCATTAATGTTGTTTTCCTGCTTTCTAATTGTCACACGAATACAACAGTAAGACGGGGTGCGTCGTGTAACAGCCTGTAGTGAGTGTAACAGAGGGCTCCATCTTCTACTGATTGCACAGCATTGTCTACAATTGTAGCCTGACCGATTGTGTAATGAGCTGTCTGAGTGATTTCATATTGATATTCTTGTCGTCAGTCGTAATATCATACGGTAAAGAAACGTATGCCGATCCCAGTGACCGTGCGGTCTAAGGTGTAGGTCTACGGCTGGGATTGTGGGTTCGAATCCCGCCGGGGGCAAGGATGTCTGTCTCTTGTGAGTGTTGTGTGTCGTCAGGTAGAGGTCTCTGCGACGGGTTGGTCACTCGTCCAGAGGAGTCCTACCGAGTGTGGTGTGTCTAAAAGTGTAATCACAAAGCCTCGAAAAATGAGGCGGCCTAGGCCCCCAAGGAGCTGTCGAGCCATAGGGTGGAAAAATAGGAACGTATAAGAAGGGTACTTATACCATTCACATAGCCGTATGTTCTATGTACATGCCAACTCTATGTCTTTATGGTTAATTGCCAAATAAATCCCACCTACACCATAAAGTTAAAGTTATCCTTCTGTCTAGGCGCCGTGTCATGACATTTTATTTATTATTGGTACACTTTACGACGATTTAGACAGCTAAGATAACATAGCGACCAATAATATGATGATTTAATGACTAATAAATTCGAAAGGACATGCAAGGAAGTGACAGTGAGATAATTTAATATCCAATCCCGAAATTTGGCTAGACGGGCTGAGAAAAACCACGAAACTCCTCGGCTAGCGTAGCCGATCTCCCGGCCAAGATACGAACCCGAGACTTCACGAATGCGAATCAAGAGAAGTTACCATTCTACTGCAACATTAGATCCCATTGCACCATGAAAACGTAGGGCGGAATGAAAAGTTAACAGGAAGAACAGTCACCCAATGGCGTGATTTTCATACCGTTTTATCCCCTTACGTCAAGTTGTTTCCAGACGTTACTCAAGCATACACAGACGCAGTACTTCATGATATGGTAGGTATGTTTATTTCTTCATGCAGCAAGAGAAGTATCAGCAAGGTGTCCTGATGGCTCCTAGTTACAAGAACGCTTTATCAATAATAACCCATTGTATGCCCTGTTAGACGTTAACAGGTGGTCCTACAGTCATTTTATTAGCGTTAAATAGAGTCTATTGTCAGAGCGGAGCAACAAGAATACCAATCTAGTGGCTGAACAGAATGATGTTGCACATCCAGTTCATTTCGTGCCACGCCTACGTCGAGGAACCACACGTAACTGCATTCAGCAACACTACGCTCCTCTGGTACATAAACGTAGACTTTCCTTTGCTACGAAGACTTGTCGGGCGATATTCGTCTTCTTCTCCTTCTGCTTCTGCTTCTTCTTCTTCTCCTCCTCCTCCTCATTTTTCTTCTTCTCCTTCTCCTTTTTCTTCTCCTTCTCCTCCTCCTCATTCTTCTTTTTCGCCTTTTTCTCCTTCTTCTTCTTCTTCTCCTCCTCCTTCTTCTTCTTCTTCTTCTTCTATGGCATTTCGGTTCTTTGAGTATGACCTTAGCTTCCCTTATGATTCTCGCCCATTCTTTTCTATCTTGAGCTTTATGCATCCATCTCTTAATTCTTAATGTTATTATAACGGTTTGGACGTCATCAAGCCATCTTATTTTAGGTCTATCAATTTTTCGCTTTCTATCCAGCTTTATTTCAAAATATTCTTTAGTAGTCTAAAATCTTCCATTCTAAGCACGTGGCCCACCCACTCCAATATTCTGGTTATAATATCCCACACAATTTGGAGTTTCAAAGTTGGTTCTAATTCACCATACTCCGTTTTCACGTATGGGACCATAAATGTTCCTTAGTATTTTCTTCTCCCCAAGTCATCAGGATAGAAACAGTTGTCAGTAACTGTCTAAACTTCGCTGCCATACGTGGCGACGGGTCTAATGACAGTTTTGTATGTTTATCTGGGGGAGCGTATATATCTTGCCTGTAAAACATTGTCCAGAGCATGGGGACGGCGGTTTCCACCTGCGATTTTTTCATTTATGTCAACCATAACATCATTATTATAAGTCACAACCGTCGGGCTATCAGCTGTGTGAATACAAAACAGAATTGCGAAGTTTCGCAAAGTATATACGTTTCCATAATCAGGGCTTGATGCAATCAGTGACACATAAGCCCAGTCTATGATGGTGAAGATAGACTCCAAAAAGTCGGGCTGTTGCTCCGAAGCAAACCTGCTGTCAGCAGATCTGACTATATTTATCCGCCATTTATGTCAATTTTCCTACTCCTGCTAAATAATCGTGCAATTCACAAACAATTACAGAATGTAAACTGCATTACTGCGTTGAATATTACGGGCCGAAAAATATTTAAGCAAATTTGGAGGCCTACATATTCAAGATGCCTATGTCATGATCAACTGGTTTTAAAAATGGGTGCCTTGAAGATTCAAGTCTTCTCAGATGTGACGCTGTGCGGATTTGCAAATAGTTATTTACATTTCGAAGGAGGTTGCTGTCTCCATCTTCAGAGTCCAACCATTCGTCAACCGACAGGGCGTGATATCCCATAAAATTTGAGTTTTCATCAAAGCCGCTGTGAGAAATTCAAATTTCTCTCAGTCCCCTTTTTAAGGCGTTTTCAGAAAAGAACTTCGAGAAGCGACTGTTAGCTTTGTCACGTCAGCCTGCCTGCCTGTCGGTTGGTCGGTCTGTCCGCATGGAATAATTCAGCTCCCACTGGACGGATTTTCGTGCAATTTTGTGTACGGAATTTTTAAACAAATTTGTCAAAACAGTCTGACTTTGGCTAAAATCGGACACAAGTAAGAGAATTTCACCTGAAGACCTACGTACATTTTAATATGTGCAAGCACTGGTCTGCCCAGTGCTCCTAGACATCCGAAAGGGCATGGTTTTTTATGGTTCCCGGGATTGGTTTTCTTGTCCTTCTGATAAGAGCAGTATTAAGATAAATGCAAGTATAGACCCTGGTGGAATCACAGTGACAGGGGCAAATTATCCCATTACCACTTTGTCCACCACAAATCTCACAAAGACTGGCCTGGGATAGAAGCAGGGCCTCCGCGGTGACAGGCCGGCAACTTACCCCTGAGCCATGGCATGGTCTATACCGTCCGTCTGTCTGTCCGCATGGAACAACTCGGATCCCACTGGACGGATTTTCATGAAATTTTATATTTATGGATGTTTCGAGAATCTGTCGAGAAAATTCAAGTTTCATTAAAATCTGTCAAGAATAACGGGTACTTTACATAAAGACCTATGTACATTTATGAATATCTCGCTGAATTCTTCTTAGAATGATAAATTTTTCAGACAAAATTGTAAAGTAAATCAAAACACAATCTTCAATAATTTTTTTTCCGAAAATCATGCCGTTTATTAGATACTGTGAAAAATATGGTACAGCCAGACAGGCCACAGATGACAATATAATACGGTGCTTGCGCTTTGTATGCCCGATAACTAAGGCTACAGACACACACTCGGAATATGTAATACTTATTGCTTTTCCACGGCAACAATGGTTACGCGAACGCGCCTCGATGTTACGTTATACTTGCATTGCCTATCTTGTAATATCTGACCGCTGTTGGTTTTCATAATTGAGACAGACCGTGTTTTCCATCAGGTACGCGCTGAGACTGAAAAAAAAAAGATCTGAGATTGATGTCTTTGAGGTACGAACTGAGACTCAAGGAACCGTTAAGCATCGAGCATGATCGACGGTAAACATCGACAAATCGACGTTTACGGGATACAGATTCTAAATCTGCCCGCTTACGGTATCTCTATGATTCTAATCAAATGTAAATCTCTTACTAAAATACGCAGAAATTTAAGAGTGTGTAATAAAATACTCAAAGAGTTTGCCTGGAAAGTAGTCACAAATAAAATACTCAAAGAGTTTGCCTGGAAAGTAGTCACAAATAAAATACTCAAGAGTTTTCCTGGAAAGTAGTCGCAAATTCAACGTCTAGACACAATAACCAAGCCAAAGCGCTGTATGTGTTGCTCCACAAGGACACTGGGTTTGATATTAACTCAATGTAAAGCAGGAATCATATCAAACCAGTAAAAAACAAACTGGGTTCTTCCTGCAACATTTACTGTACATTGTCAATACCAATCACATCATAATACGTCGGAGAAGAAGCTTGTTGACAGGCATATGAACAAGTAAGATTTCTCCCCTGTATGATATCACTTCGCTCCCTGGTGACAGAAAAGGGCATAATAAGTTGCAGGACGTCACGATATTAACCATACGGCAGTGTGTAGGCCGATTACAGAAGAAGTAACCCGTGCCTTAATAAATCATGTGATATGCATGTTTAACAAGATAAACGGCATTTATACATCACCACAGCATCATAGTACTGATTTTCTTGCCTCGCAGCGTGGTTTGATTTAACTGTGGACCATCACCGTGCAAGGAACTAATTTATGTCATAAATTTTAAAAGAAAGAGAAATATACCTCAAAAACCGGGTCGCGTAACTCGCCGAAAACAAGAAGAAAGATAAATTATTTTTAAGCGAGAGGCCTCGGGGGCTCTAAACCAGTGGTTCCCAAAGTGGGCGGTACCGCCCCCTGGGGGCGGCGGGATTACCGAGGTGGGCGCTAATAGGTACAAGAAGTGGAAGGGAGCGCTGTTATTATCACAGGGGGGCGCTAGTAGACAAGTAGTGCATTATTTTTACAATAAAATTCAAATAAAGTATTTTTGTGTTAAAAATAAAAAATGAACTAAATTTCTTTGTATTTTAATTTATGAATCTTATTCAAGAACATATTATTTTTTTAATAAACTCTTGCTAGATGAATTATTGTTAATCATAAAAAACACAAAAAAATGTAATTTATTAATTAACACATAAAACATTAAGTTTAACTCTTATAATTTTATTTAAACGATTTTTTAAATATAAAATAAAAGTGGAAACAAAAGGGCATTTGTTTTTTTTAAAGGTAGGGGGGCGCTGTGGGTGTGTATATGGAACCAAGGGGACGGTGGACCGAAAAAGTTTGGGAACCACTGCTCTAAACGATGATCACTAGATGATTCCGTAGCGTTACGGCGGACATAACATGGGTCAGTGTGTTCATTCACACCTCAAAAAGACAAATCCTTGTTCGCATCAGGCAAAGCACTTCCGTTACCTGCATTGGTTACGTATTGCGAATTTAAAGTACCATCACACTTTATAACCTACATTTTCTGAATGGCAAACATTGCCCGACATGCAACAACAAACACGACGCAATACAGGACAACAGTTCGCTGTCTTTTGGCATATCTGGGATGTGACGTCGTGTAATTTGGCACTTAGTCACTAAAGGTTCCGGAGGAACCTGCTGCCTAATGAAAACAGAATTCACATACATTTTACGTGTTATTTGCGAAATGGCACACCGCATTGGCCATGCTGTTCATTTATTGCAAACACGCATCTACCGTTGGAAAGCTAGTAAACCAAACTGCGTGAAGTTATAATTACATTGTTCACAAAGCCAGTAAATATCCTGGGCACATAAACTATGATCTTTGCATTGCGTTAAAAATACATCTCATCAAAACATTAATTTAAAAACCAATATTAAAAACCAATATACAGTTGTTCATTCATAGTGAATATTTTATGGCATTATATCAATGATTTGCAAGCGAACCATTTCTAAAAAAAAAAAGTTTGAAGTGTACATCATGTAAGCAGGGTTTATACAGGGTATATCTTCAATCGGCTCTCCGAGTGTAAGGACATACGAGCTCCCTCAGACTAGGCCAGTCGGCCGAGTGTTACTGCTACTGTCCCTTAATCAAGAGAATGCAGTTGACCTGCACAACATGGGCACAGTCCCTTAATGACAACGATCAGAACAAAACATATAAATCATGTCAAAAACATGAGTCTCTTATCACTGCATGACCTCTCAACTGGTCGTCATTTGTTAGCTTTTGCGTTTATAACAAGCCTAGTCAAATTTATGCACAGCTCTAACCATATAGAACACTACAGAAGATAACTGTATTATCTGACACGCACAAAACACGACTGCACTTCAACCTTATGTATTTTCAAATGGACTACATGGGTTACTGGTCACAAAAAAAGGGACGGTCAGCTTTCGCCAGCATAAACGGCCAAGGTCAACTGAAAACTCCTCAGTCACCATCAGTACTTCTCATCTGAAAACGGACCAAATTATATTAATCAAAATCATAAAATAAAAAAGCCGTCCTCGATTCTCCTGACTTCTACAATCAATGAGCCAACTCGAAATCACTCTCAGACTGCCAACGAATAAATAAAGACGACCTGCCGTCCAATCCATGATATGCCACGCTCATCTACAGCAAATAAACCTCACGGACAGGGTCTAAAGACAATCACAAATACGATACAACGACTAGAACAATCGAAACACGAAAAGCACATTTGAAAATAAAACACGCGGAGTGTGTACAGATTGATACAAAATTTCCACTTGCCACTCGCGTGCGAAGAATTCGTAGAGCTTCTACTGCTGGTTCACGTTCATTAGGATTCCTTAACAACAAGCTGCATTCACAATCAACACTACGCTATCGGCTACTCAATTCCACTATTGTTTCACTCAACCTTTCCATGTGAGACATGTTAATGAACTCTAAATGCCTTACTGTTACCCTTGAATATACACACAACTTTGTATTGTTTCAAAAAGAACTATGTGCCTTTGCATATGAAAAACAAATAACTTCTAAATCTATACTGCACTGATTGCAAAAGGGAGTTGGTTTTCAGGAAGTGGAACTGCAACGCTAAACACAAAACCCTAAAGCAATCTTTATGCAATTAACAACTGCATATTTACAATCCTATGGCAAGGACAAAAAAATATGACATGTTTAATATAATTGAAAAATAAATTAAAATTAAAATAATATGAAGTTTATATTTAGTAATATAAAAATGTGCGGATCCCAGTGGCCGTGCGGTCTAAGGCGTGGGTCTTTGGCCGCTCGCTTACTGGGATCGTGGGTTCGAATCCCACCGGGGGCATGGATGTCTGTGTTGTGTTGTAAAAAGACGGTTGTGGACCGTAAGTGACATGAAAGGACGAAAAAGGACTAATACAGAACAAAAATGGATCAAAGGGGAAAACCCAGGAATTAGTAAAAAAAAAAAAAAAATCCCACCGGGGGCATGGATGTCTGTCTCTTGTGAGTGTTGTGTGTTGTCAGGTAGAGGTCTCTGCGACGAGCTGGTGCCTCGTCCAGAGCAGTCCTACCGAGTGTGGTGTGTCTCTCAGTGTGATCGTGAAGCGTCGTTTTTGACGAGGCCTAAGCCCCCTAAGGGCTGTCGAGCCATAGGAAAAAAAAAAAAAAAAATATATATATATAAATGTGCAACACTTTAGTCTAGCTTAGTCACATGTCTCCTGCTTCTAAGGTCAGTGTTCGAAACTCGGTGGTCTTTCAATGCACAGTTCTGTCAGAAATCAGACTTCCTCCAAATTACGAAACGGTTGTACAGAATTAACCGTCTAAAAAAGCAGGGGATTACTATGTAACCGACGTTCTGTCAGTCGGTATGTTTTGATGTCATTGTCTGCCTTTGCCGCCGCCACCTGTCGGCCCCTCTGAGTACTGGACAGGCTGAAGGCTGCCCTAGTCCAAGTCACACCGCAACTGAAAGTCAGTCTGTTCGCCTTGGTGGCGAGCCTCCCCTGGGGCTCATGACTAGACACTAAGTCCTCAGTCTGACCACTGACGTTATCGTCGGCTTGGTGCGTCTTCTGTGACGAGAGTACGGGTTATGTCTAGTGCCTTTGTCTTTGTCAAGGACACATAGTTATTAAATATGCGTACTTTACGTGAAAAATGATGTTCATCTGAATTACGTATAAAACTTAAGTTCATACCTCACAGAAAACACAGACCCGCCCCGCTAGGGAGACCAACCTGTCAGTGCTGTTTAAGGAAGTAATCGGTATTTATTTTAAGGGTCATATAAACCACATACACCGCATGACACAATTAAAAGTTTCTTAATCTTCAATAGGTGATACAAATAATTACCACTAGGCTTTAAATGGTTAAAATAAGTACAAAGTATCTGCGAGGGCGAGGAATATCACGACTGGATATATCCCCTACTTTCACTTTTACAAATTCTGTATTTAACCACATAACAAATTTAATTTTGCCTTTTTAGGGAGAAGTCACCATAGAGGTTTATGGAAAGTTGTGTTTCTAAATTTACATTCAGAAGGTAGGTATATGGATAGACGCTCGTCCAACATATCAGCTGTCACGACATCTTCATCAATCTGTCAAGGCTAAAACAAAGACAGCAATTTCAGCTAGGCTGTGACAACCTCCGTACAAAAATGAAGGATTAAAATACAGTCAAACATAACTAACGTATATTATATACGTTACTGTGGCAACATGTTTCGACCTAACTCGGTCATCTTCAGGCAATTAATATAAAACTTATAAAACTAACGCATACAATTGCATTAGACGTTATTAATAATTGAGGTGTCAATTTTACAATCAAACCAACACATGCTGCAGTGTCATATTTTGTTTTGTAATAGTTAAAACGTGGATTTGCACATTTAAAATGTTAAAATGTCAAAACAATCACTCATCATTTATGCAGGATTCGTACGTTGTTCATCTATATCTGGTGTCATAGGAGATTATGCAGTACACAGTTTTTGGAAACACGTATCTCGCATAGCGTTGTTGATATTTTGCACGTAGTTATTTGGTCCTATTCCGTTTTAACTCTTGTTTTGGTCTGGTGGTTGACTAAGTTGAATCTGGCGTTATTACGAGGCGTTGGAGCCGATACATGAACATACAGAGCTTTGTCACTGTTCGGGAGGTCAGTCTCTCTGACCACTTTCTAGCTAATTAAATACTGCTAAAAAAAAAGCCTTGGTTTCTAACAACCACGCAATGACTCTTGCGTGAGTGTGATGCGGCACGCAGAAGTTAAAACTGTAGTTTTGAAGGGCAAAGGTAAAGGTAAAGTTCTCCCTAGAACAGGCCATGAAGGACCAGAGGGGGAGTAGAGGTATAGCTCTACTCTGTCTTTAACCCTGGCACTACATGGGGTGGGTGGTAAACTCCACGCCCCGGCCACTTTACCCCCCGGGAAATAGACCCGGTACCCATTGTATAGGAGGCTGGGTGGGCCCCAGGGCCGGTGTTGACGGCTGCGAAAAATCTCGCCCCCACCGGGATTCGATCCCCGGACCGTCCAGCCTGTAGCGAGTCGCTATACTGACTACGCTACTGGTTTTTAAACGTCACGCGCAGGTTCCGCTGCGTCGTGCGGCAGCGGCGTCCGAACCTTGCATTCTGCGCGATAGCAGTAGTCTTGTGTTGTGTTTTGTATTTTTGTATTAGTTCTTGTTTGTATATATATACCATGAGGTATAAAGAGGAATTAGATGAGAACTTAATAGACTGGAAAATGTCTCTCGAAATTCTGAAAAACTCCCTGACTTTCATCTCACTGTCCATCTAATATCTTCGTATCAAAATGGAGTATTATCCTTCACATTTTCTTTTCTTGAAAACGCCAGATGCACCCTTCACCCATACAGTAAACCAGTAAATCGCCACCTTCTTATTATTCTTCTTCAAGTATTATGGCAGCTATGAATCCCTCCATCTTCACTCTTTAACAGCCAAGCAGTTAGTTCCTACGTCCCGTCCTCAAACACCATCATCTGTGTGTCACGTAGGCGTCATTTCACATTGTAACGCATCCCGCTCAGGCAAGCGTCATTGCGTGGTTATTAAAAACCAAGGCTTTACCCTATAAAACTTTTACGTACGGTAGCTGAAATAGCGAGAGATTTGTCTCGTCGCCAAAACGTCAAGCCTCGAAAAATGAGGCGGCCTAGGCCCCCAAGGGGCTGTTGAGCCATTGGAAAAAAAAAACAGATTATTCTATGGGGTTCTGACGATGTTGTATGAAATTTCAACTCATAGACGTTTTGGACCTTTTCCATCGTGCGTATTGAAATATAATACACTACGTTTCGCGGGCAGGGTCTATCCCCGTCTTCAGACTTGCTTCTTACAAAAGAACTGTCATTACATGATAATTATTTACACTGTAATTAAATCCGGATTAACGTCAAATTAGTAAATACAACATATTCCAATACAGGTTTAGAAAATATGGTTATGCAAATTTCACTAAACGTCAAACACAAACCATATTGTCCAAACTGTTATTTTAATATGTTATATTTACTAATTTGGCATTAAGCCGGGTTTAATTACCGTGTATATAATTACCATGTAGTGACAGTTGTTCCGGAATAAACAAGCCCAAGACGGGGAAAGATCCTGTCCCCGAAAGGTAGTGTATTATATTTCAATACATAGGCCTATGATGGAAAAAGTCTATGAGTTCAAATGGAACAGATTATTCGACTAAGCCTTGAAGTTCAAGATGATTATCTGTACTATGCCACTCTGCTGCTACTCTCACATATTTCACACAATCAGCGTGATTCTGTACTTTCTTAGAAATAGAAATGTGTCTGCAGACCTTGAACGACCCTGCTTCTATTGTAAATAATAAGGCATGCAGAGACAAGAAACTCACGTGTTACAGCGTACTGTAGTACAACTAATTTTTATATAGAATGATAAGAGTTTATGCTGCGTGTATGTGTTTCGGTTCACGAAGAAATGCGTCAATTAAAACTTAATTGTGAGGTTGCACCGACGAAAGTGCACTGCTGGCGTTCGGCGTTAGTCGCTTTTCTGCAGTCGAAGTGTGGAGTGGCTTAAGTTTGTTCTTGTGGAATGGCCAGCATTTGGACGTCACTTCTTCTACTGTGATGACATAGAGTGGTAATAGTGTTTACAAGTGTAGTGTTTTCTGTCAAGGCTGACGTCCCATCGACGATGACAGGTAAATTGTTTATTTAAGTGTGTGAAAATGGTCTTCATTTCGTAACGCGTATTTCTGAACCGTAGGAGAATATATCAGTTACAAATACACGGGCCTACTTCAACTTACGCGTCTTCGGTTTGATCGTTTTCGAATATACACTGTTTCATCCTTAGATTAGGCCTACACCACTTTACGCTTCGACCCCTTCCACATATGAGGTTCGTTCATTTCTTTAAAAAGTGAAAAATAAAGATAATGTTGTTGAACTACAAGAAGACAGTTGAATTTCCTCAGCTTCAGTATAAAACCTATAGTCCTGATTATTTTTAAAAAAATCTGTGATATGCAGTGTAAAATATATAACCTTGATTATTCAAACAATAAACTCCACGACATGCAGTGCAAAATCTCTAGCCTTGATTATTTTCAAAAATAAAATCTATGACATGCAATGCAAGCTTTCTAGTCTTCATTATTGTCAACGATAAAATTTATGACATGCAGTGTAATACATCTAGTCTTCAATATTATCAAAACATTTTTGACATGCACTGTAAAATCTCCAGCCTTGATTATTTTCAACAACAGAGTGCAGTACTTTATTCTAAAAACACAGACTCACACACAACCAGATACAGCACACATCATAAGAATACAACCCCCGGAACAAGATGATACAGTACCATGCATCCGTACAATAACACCTACGGAAATACTAGTTTATCAGTTTAACACAAGATACAAAGTGACTGTGCACATCAATAACAGTGAAGGTGGTAAAAAAAACTGTGCTTACAAAGTGAACCAATGAATAGACGTTTTTAAATATATGCAGTTTTAGTGACATAAACCCCTGAAGATGGCTCAGTGAGGAGCCGAAACATATGTCGGGTTTTATTAAAATGTTTTAAAGAACTATACAGTTTCTTTAAAATAAATAAGTGCATCCAGTTGGTGTTTTAAATAGTGAAAAGAATGCAGGTTATGCGATAAATCTCTGGTCTCGATTACTTTCACCAGTAAAACGTACGACTATGCACAGTAAAATCCCTAATCCTGATTATTTTCAACAACAGAATGTATGATTATGCAGTGTAAAATCTCTAGTCTTGAGTATTTTCACCTGTACGACCATGCAGGATAAAATATCTAGCCTTCATTACTTTCAACGGACTGTATGTCTATGAGGTGTAAAATATCTAGCCTTCATTACTTTCAACGGACTGTATGTCTATGAGATGTAAAATATCTAGCCTTCATTACTTTCAACGGACTGTATGTCTATGAGGTGTAAAATATCTAGCCTTCATTACTTTCAACGGACTGTATGTCTATGAGGTGTAAAATATCTAGCCTTCATTACTTTCAACGGACTGTATGTCTATGAGGTGTAAAATATCTAGCCTTCATTACTTTCAACGGACTGTATGTCTATGAGGTGTAAAATATCTAGCCTTCATTACTTTCAACGGACTGTATGTCTATGAGATGTAAAATATCTAGCCTTCATTACTTTCAACGGACTGTATGTCTATGAGGTGTAAAATATCTAGCCTTCATTACTTTCAACGGACTGTATGTCTATGAGGTGTAAAATATCTAGCCTTCATTACTTTCAACGGACTGTATGTCTATGAGGTGTAAAATATCTAGCCTTCATTACTTTCAACGGACTGTATGTCTATATGTTTTGAGTCTGTCACAGGCGAATCAGTTCGATTGAATCAGGGATATTAACATACCCACCCTTGCTTGATTACTCGACAATAAAATACGCTATTGGTTGCACGTTTTAAAATTCCATTCTTTTGAATAGAAGTACATTTTCTAGTTCTTTCTCTGTCTCTCAATTTCGTGACTTGTCTCGGGTGCTCGTCACATTTCTATCAAGGTGCTGTTGCAATTAATACCGTTTGTCACATGAATATTTTTTCCAGTGCTCTGCTTTACCCACCAAGCCGTTAAATGACTAGTTTCATTGCTAAAAACTTACGTCGTTAGAGAATACCGCTTTTTGTTTCCATGGCATATGTACAATATCTACATTTGATCAAAGTGTCCCCACCCTGAGATTCACTTGGTGTGACTGACAGAGCTCACGACTAACATTTTGCTGCCTAACGGAGGCCGTAAGAATAAGTTAATAGCATAATTATACGCGGGAAAGGTTTGCCACCATTTTGTTTAGAATTGTTTGTCATCTAATCCCATATCAAAAACCTGAGAGCCAAAATATACAGGACCGTACTGTTACCGAGTGTTTCATGGCAGTGAGAACTTGGACTATTACCCTACTGCATATACATATATAGACTTAGGATACTTACAATAAAGTGGCAAAATGAGTAGTGCGATAAAGTACTAACGGGATAGAAGGCAAAGGTAAAGTTATCCCCGTCCACGCCATGAAAGCGTACAAGGGGAGCAGAGGTATAGCTCCAGTCATTCTTAATTTCGGCACTAGATAGAGATGACTGGTCAACTTTACGCCCCAGCAGCTTTGGTTCCAGGAAAGAACATCGGTACGCATTGACCAGCAGGCAGGATGGGCTCCAGCCGGTCTAAACGTTTGGAAAAGAATAAAATCTCTTGCTCCTGCCGGGATACGAACCTCGGGTCGTCCAGTCCGTAGCCTGGTCACTATACAGACTACGCTATCCCGGCTTTCACAGTATTAACAGGGGGATGAAGAAAAACTGAATAATTACGAACTTCAAAATTTGACTCTTCACCAAATGTCAGGGCGATCAAATACGAGAGAGATAGGTAGGACATGTGACAAGAACGGGGAAGATGAGAAACTGAAACTTAATTCTAATGGAGAAATCTGAAAGGAAGAGATCACTCTGAAGACTTACGTGCAGATAAGAGAATAATATTCTACAGGTTGTTACAGAAATAAGGCGTGAAAGTGTGGGCTATATTCAACTGGATCTGGATAGGAACCAGTTACGACACGCAGGCGCATTTCTTCAGTAGCTGACAATGTAAAGTTCGCAAAAAAAGTACTATGCTCCACGACGATTGTTTCATTATACTGATTGCCGTTACGCTACTCTGATTCTGTGCTGAACGGAAGCAGGGTGCATCCTCTTCTCAAATACAACACCTTAATAAGAGGCCATCAAGCTCTGCCACATCAGACACTTGCTGTGCCATAAATGATCCTTGCTCCTCCGTCCGTGCAGGGTAGGCATGTTAATGGTCACGAGGCTAAAGTCACATTTCATAATTTGATATTATCAAACTGTAATCACTCAAATTTTCATCTTGTAGCTTCACACCTTGTAGCCTTCTTTCAGAGTAACATGCTATCTTAATCTTCAAAGTCCACCCTGAAAACGGAGACAGCATATTCCTCAGATACTGTAGTTTTGTAGTTTCCACCTACAAGACTCAGCACTGTTACAACCCAGAAGTGCAAAATCTGAAAGATTTCATGAGACAAATGTAGAAGGTACGCTTTCAAGATCCAGTTTTTATGTAGGCTCTTTTATTTGCGGAAACTACGTTGGCTAAAGTGAATCCACGGCGGACAGAAAACTAATGCCATGGATGTCCAATCCGCGGCCCGCCAGATTGTGTCTTGCGACCCGTGGCTACATTTGTAAATTATGTATTATATTATATATATCATCATTACGTAGTCTGTCTTCGACAGGTCCACAGCCTCTTCCAAAGCGAGTTCTCCACAGAGTGCCATCGAGTACTCAGTTTTCATTATTTTGTTATTTCCTTAAGGTCATCCAGTATTCGTTCTCGTCTTCTCTTCTCTTCTGTCCTTGCAATAACGTATTTTAGAAGGCAGTCATCAATCCAGTTAGCCTTCCTTCGTTTTATTGCATGTAGGATATTCCTCTCCTCCTTGACTCTGTGTAATACTTCTTCATTTCTCACACGATCGGTCCAACTGATCTCCTTCCTTCTCCAGCACCATATTTCAAAACTTTCATGATATTTCTCATCTATTTTCCGAAGTGTCCACGTTTCAGCGCCATAAAAGTTACGCTCCAAACGTAGCAATGCACTAATTTTTTTCTTAAATTTAAGTCCAATTTGCTAATGAAAAGCGTCTTCTTCTTGTTGAATGCTAATTTAGGCGGTTAGAATTTTTACAGCAAACAATAAAAGTTGTGGCCCTTCGCCAGAAGATGTTGGACACCCCTGACTTACGCGTCAAACCTGCTGAAGAGATTCTTTATCGAATGTGGCATTCGTATCTTCGTACAGAGAAAAGACGTCAGATTAATTTAAATTTGGTTCGTATCTATCCAACTACACACTTTATACAAAGACAGAACTAAAGTATATCTAACGGATGAGCATGCAAAAACTGTACACAGTATGAAACATGTACACTCTTAAGATCCACAATAATAATTTTACGTATCATAAACTTAAATAAACAGAAGGAAACACGAACTACGAGAATGCCTAAAATGATTTCGGAAACTTCTCCGAATTCGAGACAGACATCTTACCTTCATGTTTGTCTAGCCAGTGAGATTAAGAACACCACCGAGGTTTAAACACAGTGACCATTAACGTCATTAACGTTCTATAATTTTCAAAAGGATCCTGCCTACACACATCCTTTATGAATACGTCTTCTGATAGCTGGCGAGTAGTTTCAATAACACGGAAACGATCCTGGCATCATTTAAAAAATGGCAATAGCAGCAGAAGTAGGCCCTACTGCCGATCCCAGTGACCGCGCGGGCTAAGGCGTGGGTCTGCGACCGCTCGTTTGCTTGGATTGCGGGTTGGAATCCCGCCGGGGGCATGGATATCTGTCTCTTGTGTGTGACGTGTGTTGTCAGGTAGAGATCTCTGCGTCGGGTTGATCACTCGTCCAGGAGAGTCCTACTAAGTGTGGTGTGTCTGAGTGTGATCGTGAAGTGATACAATTTGCCAAACGTTGTCAACATTCAATTGTTAATGGAAATGTAAGGGAAAGTCTCCTAAAGCTCACAAGCCTTAATGATTTAGTTACATATTTATACAACAAGAATACAGCAATCCAATACAGTTATACAAAGGCAATAAAATAAACAGTTCACCCTAGAACAGGCCATGAAGGCCCAGAGGGGGAGTTGAAGTATAGCTCTACTCTTTCTTTGACCTCGGCGCTAGATGGGGTGTTTGGTCAATGACACGCCCCAGCCGCCTTATCCCCGGGAAAAAACCCCCGTACTCATTGTACAGGAGGCTGGGTGGGGGCCAGGACCGGTCTGGAACGGTGCGGAAAATCTCGCCCCCACCGGGAATCGATCCCCGCACCGTCCAACCCGTAGCGAGTCGCTATACCGACTACGCTATCCCGACCCAACAAAATATCATAAAATAATTTAATACAATTACACTTAAACACGCAACACGTTTCGACAGATGTCAGCTTCAGGGGTGACATATGCCGTAACGGAGCAGGAATGAAAGCATTACAGTTCGGAATACATCAAATGTTTAAAATTGATGACTAATTGTAAATATACTCTGAAACTTAAAGTTTGTTGTTTGTTCAGGTTGCAGGTTGAAGTATTTTAAGTTTCGATTATGAACATGGCGGCGAAAAATTAGTTGCCATATTCTTGCCAGCAGTCTATCAGGATATATGTATTTAGTGCTTCAGTAGGCCTTGTATTTTTTTCCTCTGTAATTTACTACTAGACGCTGGTAAATATGGAGCGTACAACTGCTGTAATTGTGTCGCGAAGTGTTCCCGTTCTCAGTGTAAATACACAGTCGACACAACAGCAAACTCTTCTGCAACCGTATTAACGTTCCCTGTTACAGGAAATTGGAGCCATGGAATTCCGGGCACACGCAGCATGGCTAACCGCTCTGTTAGCAGCAGCTCTGGTTCGCTCGGATGACGAGCCTCACTCCAGACAGAAGCGAATATTGTGGATCACGAACGACGGGCGACTGGCCCTGCCACCAGGCACCGCCCTGGTCATAACACCGTCCCTGTCCATGCCTTTCGTACGGTACCCACCTGACGGCTTCTTGTCAAACATGACCATCAGCTTGCCATTTACAAGTATGTGATCACGGCCAAACAGCAAGACAAGAATTGGTATATCCAAAGCAAGGCGAAGGATTAAGTGGCGGGCAACGGAATATTTAATTCGACAGAACGTCCTGCTACGTGACCTCAAAATTCTGTTTATTAGATACTTCACCGCTTCCACAGGCTTCACTACCAGACATTTGTCGAAGTATAGAACACTTATCCCAAGTACATTGTCTGCGCATCTTCACGGCTTTCTGGCCGCCATATTCAAACAATACACATACTAATAGCTTCATCTTATCAACTCTAATGCTTACAACACTTCTCTTGCCATAATTAAGAGTTAACGCTAGCTGAGGTAAAGTAAAGTGTACTCTTAACAAAGATAATAGAAGGTACCCGCATGTGATTTACATTATCGTTCCCTTGTATTCTTGTAAATATATCAGAAAAAAATGACAGGAGAATATACGTTTTGAGGATTCGGTCGTTTTCCAATTTGAGTGTGACATAAAATTATTCAAACAGTTTATCTTTGTCGATTTCATCATGTGCTACACTCCTGTGATGGAACTACCAAGAGCTAAATATTACCAACGTGTGTCTATTGTTGGGGCGTATGTAATAAGCCGCGTCCACATTAGTAAATATTTGTGTTGTGCGTTGTATTTGACACACATTTGTGCGTGCGTTAACAAATTTACCGTAGTGTGGACGTGTGTGCCGCATATGAACGCACACAAAAATTTTCGTGACATTCAACGCACACGATCCATTCGGTATCGGTTTTTTGACAAACATCAAAAAGATTTGCGCCGCAATATAGTAATAGTGTGGACGTATCTGTCAATGTGCCGTGCTTTTGTTGAATGTTGAGCACAGACGCACAGCGCACAACATAAATGTTTATGTAGCAAGAACAGTTACCTTGCGGCGAAAATTTGTGCGTTGAATTTTTCACATTCAACACACGACACAAATATTTACTAATGTGGACGCGGCCATACTCATATTTTAATCCGTTAAAATATGTCCCACATCTAAAAGTGTTGCAGATAGAAGTTGTAGATCTTAATTAGATCTAGGTGCGAGTATATTTTATATGCTCTAGGCTTGCAAATATTTTATAACACTGGCCGTCCCTCTTTAAATAGACAAAATTTGAGTTGGGTTTCATGTAAAGTGGGTGTTATAGTAAATCGCGCCTTAACAAAATTAAATTTTCCAGACAATTTTCAGTGTAAATACCACGTAGCAAATATAACAGAACTTAATTCAGTATCGGACATTAAATAAATGACTGGCTGGACAAGGCCTTTTAATTATGCGTTTATTTTATGCATAAGGACACACAGAAGGTCATGTGTCTTGTTTCATGTATGTAACGTCTTGTTGCAGTTGACTTCGACAAGTTGGGTTTGACAGACAATGAGAATCCTTACGGCGTGCTGCCGCCTGTCTTAGCCCGCAGTATGGGCAGAATGTCGGGAATACTCCTAGCTGATTATATCGGTCAGGTACTGAAGCGCAGACGACTCTCCAGAGCAGCACCTCCACCACCGCAACCACCATTTGCAAATTTCCATGGAGGGGAGAGGTACGATCGACTTTTTGGATTTTCGTATTTATCTACTGCGGCCGAAATGTTCACAGTAAGTTCGGTTCGAATCCAGACACAGTACTTCAGTACGAACTGACAAGTTATATTAAAATCACGTGCATTACAGCTGCATTTCGAACCAACCTGTAGGTAGGGCCGTTCTCAAAGGACAAGAGTGGTGACCCAGTTGCATACTTAAGTGTTTTGTGTTTTCCCAGAGTTTATGAGGGTTTGACACCCCAACGCTCTGCAGGTGCGGTGATTAACACACCTGCTTGACCAGTGAAGGAGATAACAGGTCGGGGCCCCCCGCGACTCGAAAATCGCCCCGCCCCCCATAATTGGCTTCACGTTATGAGGGACATGCAAAACAAACGAAAGCTGTTCGTTTTAATTTTACACAATTTTAAAACACTTGGAACTTAATCAAAAACTCACAACAGTTTCATACCATTGTTACTGCGACGCGTGTTTTTACAAAATCATTCTATTTACGACCGCCTAAACGTTTTAATTAATTGAACATGTCCGACAAAACATTGTTTAATCACCGTCAACATCGAACTGTACGATGGAATAATCGTATACATCCGATTCGTTCAGAAATCAATGCCAATAAACGAGAAAACACTGCAATAATTGTACGTCCGATATGATGAAAGGTACACGTCAGTGTCCCGCGATATATTGACTTCATCACAAGCTTCTGGCAAATCATATCAAGACGTTGTAAGACTATTTTCATCTCTCTCTCTCTCTCACACACACACACACACACACAACAACCATGAAAGCATATACACATACAAAGGCCAATAATCACCAATTATTTTGTTGAAATATCAAGAAGTTCATTAATCTATGGTCGATGCTTCCTGGTGTGGGACTAATTATGTCTCATTTCATGATACATATGTTTTATCACACTGTACAAATAAAGAGAAAGTTATGTGTCAGATAACACCAAAAGAAAGATATCCATTAAGTCTTAACCTACTGTACAACACGCCCAATAACACCACAAAAGAAAGGCAGCACCTAAGTCTTATCCTAATGTATGCACAACATTAAAAGAAAATTGTCAGTTAATACCGCAAAACCAAGAAATCAATTGTCAGTTATATTACCAAGTTAGTTATGTTGGTTTATGTAGTTACATTACAACACAGAAGAAAGTAATCAGTTTTGATTTTATAATATCAGAGAACGTCAATTTTCAGTTATGTTATACTCATTACTCTTCAAAATAACCCCCACCCTTCTGTATGCACAATTCTGCACATCTCAGAAGAGAATTAGTCTTGCCAGAGTTGGGAGTAAGTGTGAAGGTTGTTCTTATGAAGTTATAACATAAGAGTACCTTGAAACATAAAAATACTCGTAGTGATGTACGGTTCATAATCGGGCATATGTTGTTATAGAATTCTTTACTCAAAATGACTCATAGACTAACATACATAACACATCTTATGCAAAACTTTCTGTATTGCAAGTCTAAAATGACTTCCAATGAAATACTGTTTCACTTACCTACTTCAGGATGGAGATTGGTATAATGTAGATACATGACACACCAGGTTTACTTCAGTGAAGTTCATACATCACACTCACTGTAGTCTGTCTTTTCTTTTACCTTGTCCCGACTTATTCATGACACATTACATTTATTTCAGATAAATGCTGTTGGATGCACTCACTGTGTTATAGAACTCACACCCACTGGAGTTCACTCCTTCTCTTGTCTTATTTTGACAACACTCCTGATAGGGTCACTTGTCCAGTACCAAGTAATATATACAAAAAAATATGGTAGCAGGGACAAAAGGTCCAACACCACTATTAACAAAGCCCCCACACTGCACATGATCCTATGCCAATTTAATATACTGCCATTCTCCCACCTCCTCACTCTTCAAATTTGCTATTGGCTAAGAAAGTTCTCCATCAAAATTGTGTGTTCCCTGCTCCTGCCACCTTAGCTACAAGCCCAGCCCATCATAATTCCTTCATTTCTTTACAGTAACAATCCCACATAACCTGTATAAATCACAGATCTCTTCACAGCATAATATTCTAAATTTATCACCTCCTTCATTCTTCTCAGCTCCAGACATTTTCCTTTGCACCTTGTTTTCCACCACATCAAATTTATGTTCTTCCCCTAATGTAACAGAAAACATTTTAAATATCTTACATAACTGGCAAAACCATTGTTTTGTATGTCTTGGCCTCCATCATTTCAGGAAGTAGACCCAAACAGAATGATAAATTTTTAACTGAAACACAAGCTTTTCTGGAATTTATTCTTCCCATAATTTCATCATGAATCTCATCAGTATTTGTCAGTGTTGTTTCCACACACTTAAATTTGAAACATTCTCAAGTTACTTATTATATATAATAAGCCTTACACTGAGTTTTTTTTATGCCAATATACATTTCAGTTTATTTATATTTCCTATTATAATGTGAGCCATCCATCCAGTCCTTGCAGTGTTTGCCTACACTGACTGCTGTGACTCGCAGAGAAATACTTGAACTAATTAAGAGTGGTTTACTCCATTCAAAATAATTTTTCAAATGTAGTTTTTGCAACTTTAAACACTTCACTGACCTTGACATTCATTAACTGCAGACACAAATCTATTGTTGTTACAAAGGTTGCCACACTACAAAGAGTCTGAAATTAATTTGGATTGTAATTTATTGTATAGTGCACACCTCTTCAGCCCAGCCTCCTGTATAATGGGAACCGGGTCATTCCCGGGGATAAAGCGGCTGGGATGTGGCGTTGACCACCTACCCCCATCTAGCGCTGAGGTTAAAGAAAGAGTAGAGCTATACCACTACTTCCCCTCTGGGCCTTCATGGCCTGCTCTAGGGAGAACTTTACCTTTACCTTACACCTCTTCAGTACGTAATATATGGATTAAGATCCTTTAGGAATGGAGATAACCAAACAGATATACATGTTTGGATGTTATAAACACTAGCATTATATCAAGGCAGTGTCATTTGTATATAGTATCTACAAATGTAATCTTACTTTACCTACTAGATATGCAGCATTAAAATATTTGAATGTAATTCATTGATATACTAGTCACTGACTGTAAATACCAAAATCAATTGGGCTGTATATTGACAATGAGATCTACCTACATCAATATAATTCCTTTGTGATAATTTATCTCCCTGAGGATGGCTGTTAACAGCCAAATCATGTAGGAGACTAGGCAGTGAGATAATGTAATATAATTTGAATCATTAAATGTGTAATTAGTTAGTATTAAATGTACACAATTTGGACTGTATTCAATTAAACACTGACCACATCAAAAAATGTCACCAAAATAAAGTAGTAGATTTTGATAATATACATATTTTGTATCATGCATGTATTGTCCTTGTATAAGCTGTTTTCAGAAAACTGATAAAGTCTGATTTGAGCTTCATGTAACTTATGGGTTATACCAGATACATACACAAAAACTACATTTGCCCCGTAAAATACTCTTGGTCATTCAAGAAAGCAAACCTTATTATTATACTAGTATGTCATATGTTCCCCATGTAATGCATTTTTACATATTCTGGGATTTTTATAGATGCAACTCCCATGTATAATAAGAGTCACCTGCAGCATCATGCATGATTTTCAATATATCACTACCAAACTCCTATCACACACTCTGGCTTTAAAAAATTTTGCCTTGTAATATATTTTGTATAGGTGGCACATAATGTAATATTACAGCAGTTATATTCTTAGACATTTGATAGATGAAGCACATGACTTTCAGTGGACTAACCAGTACCACCCCCCCACCCTGAGGGAAATTTCTGAGAGTGGATTCCACCAAGTATTCGAAACTGCCAAAACTCAGTGGCATCCATAAGGTAACAACGTTGTATCATATGTTGCCAAAGGGCATGATATACAGAAAAAAAGTTCTGCCAGCTAATTTATTAATCTAAACGGTTCTGTGGAATCCTTCTTTAGAAGCCAATAGTCACTCTGCTACTCAAAAATTTCCAGTCCACATCCTCAACCCTATTTCTTGAAAATTAATTAACATATCAGCCTTCCACATATGTCTGGGTGTCCCAACTAGTTTTCTGGCTAAAATTATACATTTCTCATCTATGACGATGCGTACTACATTCCCCGTCCATCATAAGTTCGTTAATATTATAACTTAATACTACCTAGTGAAAGCACAAATTAAATTCTTAAGACTAACCACTCTAATCGTTCACCCCCAATACAACATGGTCACTGTTTAGAACAAATTTTTTGCAGACGTAGCGGACTTGATATCCTACAACCAGCACGTGGGGCCTGTACAACATTAAACGTCAAATAAGTTACGTCACTTTCGATACGCAACGCAATACCAACATGTTGGTTAACCTTCCCCGCTACATTCTCTCTTCACCATTAAAAGAGATATTTTGCGAGCTGAACGGATATCGTTCTTTGACAATCACTGTGAATTCGTTACGGTCACGAAGCAGTATGAAACATTTATTACTATGCTATGCTTCACAGCGAAAGGCAGTTTACATAACGTATATAATTACGTCATGCGTTCTTTGGTTCACGACTGGTTTCGTGGCGTATGCAGTAACAAGAACGAGCCGAAATAGCTCAGCTGGGAGAGCGTTAGACTGAAGATCTAAAGGTCCCTGGTTCGATCCCGGGTTTCGGCATTCGTTTTTTTTAATACTTCTACAAAGGTTTAAAAGTAGATGTATTTAGCACTAACATCGAATTATCTGTGTATTTTGAACAAATAATCATTGAATTCTTGTCCGTATATTTAGTTCGTGATCAGAATCATCACTTAACATACTATTAGCATGAGACAGCTGATGGTTACTATGTGTGTATGTAATGTCAATATCACATCGTTTCAATGAAAATACGTAATTTTCGCGTACTTATACAGGCGCAGGCTCGATATTCCAAATAATGTATTCAGAAGTATCAAGATCATCTGCTCACTATGTTAACAGAGAAAGCACAAATGAGATAAAGGTATGAAAGGGTTAAAGGAAAGAAAGAAAGCAAGTGAAGAAGGAACATCTAAGAAAATGTTTCCATACTAAATTTCAGTGGGCCCTTCCTATTCGAACATAATAATACTCCTATTCTGAAATCCAAAACCCAGTACCTTTGTATGTTTCTATGCAAGTTACCATAGCATAGAATTTTGTTGCTTTACAAAACATCATAAGATGCGTAAACGGACATATTAAGAAAGCTGTTAGAATGGAAATTATCAGTGTTTATGGTGTGTTTGCCACGTGCGGTCTTGGTTTATTGTTTTATTCCCTGCATTAAAAACCTTTTGCATGAAATAGTTCTTACCATGAATATGTTTTCAAAAGGTATGCGCTGTAAAGGGAAGTAAGTACTGTAAACTTAGTATTGATGTAGACTAAAGGTTTTAGTGCCTGTCTGGTTAAACTTTATGTGCACACGTTTACTACATGTCTCAGTTGAGTGAGTAGCATATCTGCTTTGTATCTGTGCAGTTCTAGGTCCAAATCTCAGCTTGGAGACCATCTGTTCTTTTCTTGCAGTTTAAATGAATAGGATTTTCAAAGAACAAAACACAATGCAAAAATTTCAGAATAACAATTATTATTGTTATAATTCCTGTTGCTGTTCTCATGCAGTAGTCATTCCTACAATGTTAAATTTTTCTGTAAACTGGAGTGCATAATACAAAAATTCAATAAATGAAACACCTCAAGAAGCATGATCACACACCACCATAACTTTAAAAGAATTGTATGGCATTTGGTATGCCATGAGATACTGAACTCTATTTTTGTATGTCACCATGTGAGAGAACATTGACAAGCAGTGCTATATAAAGTAGTATGAATTGCATAAATTGTAGTCCAGGCTTGTTTCTTTGATGACTACTTCCAAATTGCCAGTCTGGTTACAATACACAGTATCTTTTGGTGAATGTGGAATAATTTTGGTGACAAGGAGCCTCTGCAGAAACTGAACCAAAACATTCCAAAATAAAGACAGTATGCAGCAATAGTAGTGTAAATTCATCTGGTTTGAACAGTTATTTCCTGTGTTTTCTGTTTTCACAGAGCACTTCTGTATATTGTGGTGGAAGACTTACTTGCCAATTTTGGTATGGATGGTAAGGCTTGTCTCCTGAGAGCCATATGTGAAGTACATGGCCAGTCGTTACATCACTTTGGGCTTATTGGAGAGATTGTAAAACTCTTCTTCACGTAAGTTTTAGTTGTGATTCTAACATGTCTTTAATAGGTAAAGGTAAAAGGTAAAGTTGTTTCTGTATGTGCCATGAAAACATACAGGGGGAGAAGAAGTATATCTCAATGAAGGCACTACATTCCTCTGAAACATCAGCAACGATTTCCCATAGAGACAGTGCCCCAGAAGACTTGAATCCTCAGCAACACTGCTGTGGGAATCTCAGATCTCACATTGCACAGTAAATCTTTCAAATAAGATTAAACCACTTTGTGACCAAGCTGAGTGCAGCACCACCATGGAAGTTTGCTTATGGGTGGCAGTTCCACACTTCAAATTGTGTTTAGGCTATCTGTAGTGACCATTTCGTTTTAGGGACAGTATCATGCTCTGGAATGAGAAATTTGAGGTGCTTCTTCATGATTCCACCAGTCTGTAAGGAGCATAGTTTGTTTCGGTGTCCAGGTTCTGTAGTTGGTGCCAATGCAGTGATGGAATTTGTATATACAAGTATTAGTATGAGAAGGTTCCTGACCTGTTTGGTCCCATGCCTGGAAACATCTTAATTTTGGCTTGTCATCTTTTGCCCAAATCTGTCCATTCTACTAAAGTTATGCCTTAATATATCAAACAAGAATTCAGTCAATGCAACTACCTTTTTTATGTAATTATAAAAATATCTGCTCTTACAATTTGCTACATGTTTCAACCTAAGAAGTCATCATCAGGCAAAAATTATACAGTATATGAAAGGTAGGTAAACGGACATTTGTCTTCATGAAAAAAATCTCCTCCTTACAAAACTTTTCCATTATTACGATTTGTAATGCTGTATAAAAATTCATTTACCGTGGCCTGAATTACATATACTGTACTGTAAATATGTCTTACACACATAGTTGTATTATAAAATCCTTTCTTTGTTTAAGGAATTTCTAATTTTGTGGAATTTAAAAATGGTAATAAAATCAATGTATATCAATTTTATCATATTAAAATTACCTTAGTCTCTTTTATATTTGTATAGCATTTCTTAAAGCATAAGAAGTGCATATGTTGACCTACATTACTGTACATATTTTTATTCTATTATTTTCATTACATCAATGATGTTTTTGGAATAGAACTGGGTAAAGTGTAGTTTTGTGTATCACTTATGTCTTCTTTTGATGCAATAATCAGTTGCTTTATTGTTTTATTTATATTCTGAAGAGAAGTCTTACTGCAGTATAGAATTGTAAACTGAATTATTGTAATGAGATTACATTATTAAATGACAAATATTTGTTAAAAGTTTTTTACAGCCTACTTACACTTTATATTGCAGCGCTATTTATGCCTATTGTATATAGGTCAGAGTATTACTGAGTGGATGGTCTTGGGTACAGTTACATAATGTAGTAAAGGTTGACATCTGTTGTTTTCATGTTGTATGACTGTATTGAAAATTATATTTTTCTGGGTTTACAGGAACTGGTATCTTCATTTATTCTTAGGACTGTGCATCTCTTTTTCCTTGGGAGAATAGCATGTCTCATTATATTCACTCTGTCTACATGTGTACAATTAAGTTTCTTTGCAGTTTCGTATGTCCTCAGTCTGTAGTCTGTCTCTGTTTCCTCTGTTAAAGTCTGCTGTGTCTGTTCTTCTGCATCCCAAGCTGTTTCACACACAAAACCTTAAATGTAGAGATAATATTCTGTACTCTTCTGTCTTCTAATTTTGGTTTTTAATGTGTTTTCCTTACGACATTTATGTGTACTTATTCCCTAAAATGATTAGATATCTTACACACAGGATGTTTAAAACTTCAGACGCGTTTTAAGATCCCGTCACTTACAGACATTTTAACTCTTACCAGTATTTATACAGCTGCATGATAATTGTTATTAGAGCAAGCAAGTCCCCGTTTGCTGACATGTTGGAGGAGTATGTAAATGCAGAGCGAGCAGGACAGGAAAACGGTCATGGCGAGTGTTGGCGCTACTACAAGGCTTGTCCGAAATCACTCTTCATGTCCTCACAAGAGAATAAGTACTTGTAAGTACAAAGCTTCACCTTCACCTTCTCCTGTTATTAATGAACAGTAAATGTGTGCATAACTGTTTGCCTCCTCATTGTACTAAATACCTGAAGGAGAACATATGAAATGGTACAGGCTTGACAAAGGCTAGACTTTTGAGCCTTTCACAGCAATCACTGTTTTTCTGAGTATAGCACTGAAATGAGGAACAAAAATAATGTCTTGGAGAAATGAAGGTCAAGATGAGGCAGCAGCTTCCTCCAAAGTGATGGTAATACTTTTATTTTTGACACACAGCTGTATCCAAATGATAACACTATGACTTAGCATAATTGTTTCAGGAAAGAAGCAGCTGATTATAAGCATGAAGATGAAGAATTATTGCAGGAAGTTGAACAACCAAAATCAAGGACATCAAAAGTAACACTAGACTCATCTGACGTGTCTGCCAAAGCAATGTAACAGTGCTCAATTTCATGTGTATGTATATGTGTGTGCCTGAGGGGTAATGCTGAAATCTGGGCCACAGCTGAAAGGCAGAACTAAGTACAAGTGCAATCTGCCCAAAGAGATGGGCAAGTGGTATGAAAGGGAATCTTCTCTAAGGCAGTAAAGAGAGGTAAGAGTGTATAACTACAAGTCTGCAAGATCTGAGACAATGACAGCATCCATAATAAGTCTCATTTCATTACAAGGTGCTCTGTAGTATGTCATGTGTAGTACAGAATTCTATTTCTCAAGACACAAGAATTTGTTTGGCCAGAACATTCTGGTTTAGACTTGTTTGCACAGGACCTTGCCATGCATGGACAACAATCGCTTTTCCTGTATCAAAGTACCAGGTGGTTAATTGGAAGAAGTTTATCCAGAGACACACATAGAATTCTGGCAAATGAAAGTGGACCAAGCCATACAGTATTAAAACTGGTGCATACATTTGCAAGTAGTCTCCAAAGACATTACAATATTTAGTTGATCAGCAGTGCGAGCTGATACTCTGTTTATAGGGAACACATGTCATTTTAAGAATACAGCCCTTAGAAACATTTGGAAAATGTGTATAGTGTATTACTTAACTATTAATTTAAATACAGCTGTTGAACTGATGCAGCAATCCCTTGCCAACTGCAGATTTAAAATTCTGCAGTTTTCCATTCATGTCCACTTCTGCCAGCCATGGTTATTTGGTTTTATGCAGCCACAGTTTTTCATTTCTGTACGTGTATAAAACACTGGTGGCATACGAAGAGGGTGAGCAAAACTCTGTTGTCAATACCATATAATCATTTAAACTCTCAGTAACACGTCATCCAGGTAGACCTAAATAATAAAGCGTAAATGTTCTCATTATTTCAATTGATAGGTTATGTGAACATGTATTACATTTAAATATATTATTAAATATGTTCTGTGCTTAATGAAGGAACCAACAACTTCTTGGCTTTTGATGACTATTAATAGGCTGCAGTTCCCCTAACTCCAAATTTTCCATATGACTTTGGTCTTAATCAGCTGCAGTTTTCTAGGAATGTAACCCCCATGGTTGGTACGAGATTGCTGACCATCCGGTATGGGGACACCAGCCTGCTCTCATGTGAGTGGATCTAGAATGCCCAAGCACATGTGAAACATCTGGTTGCCCAAAATAATCTACAATACTACACAGCCAAAATATAAGACAATGTGGACTAAAGGCCTTTAAAATTAAACTCACCATACCAGCACTAACATTTTTATTCCTACTGAGTTACAAATTTATGCTCAGTGTACTGTATTATACAGTAAAAGCTGGTTATTCAGCACTGGGTGATCCAGAAAGCTTCCCTCACGCATGGCGCAACAGCTACTAGTGGGCCAGGACCTCCTCATTATCAAGGCTTCATGATCACACTCTGACACACCATACTTGGTAGACTCCTCACAACAAGTGATCAGCCCAATGCAGAGACCTCTACATGACAACACACAACACTCACAAGAGACAGACATCCATGCGCCCGGTGGGATTCGAACCCGCAATCCCAGCAAGCGACCGGCCGCAGACTCACACCTTAGTCCATGCGGCTACTGGGATCAGCTCCAGAAAGCTTTACTGACTAGAAATTTATAGAGGCTCATTGCATTTCACTATTTAATCTACCAGCAACAATTCTAAGAGTTCAAAAAGCCAAAGTTGATCAAGCAAGACTATTTGCAACGCAAATTTACATAACCGAACAGTTATGATAGTGACAGCAAAATGTCTTGGTGTCATGTTGGTTTTTAACATTATATGTATTCCATGTTATGTAAGTAGTGCTGAAAAGGGAACAGGAAGTGCAACAGGAAAATCAGGACAGGATATCAAGTGACATATTCAGTGGTTAGGTCTGTCTGTGAGGTTGCTAGGTACACTAAGATACACATTATGTATAATGTTCTAATACCTAGAAAATTGCAATATCCAGCAACCCTCTGGTCCCGGAGGTGCCATATGGATCAGCTTTTACTGCATTTATAAAAGCTAGGTAGCTGAAATGTGCTGGCAACAACTGGCTGGAAACACAAAGTTCAGAAAATCAGTATATTTGGTTCACTGTGCCCACAATTGCTCTGGAGGCCACCTCATATCCAGTGAATACCAGGGGCATTTTCCCTAGGGAAAAATGTGTGGACATAATGTGAATCTAACAATTTATTTCTTTACAGTAGCAAAGTCTTCAACACATGAAACCTTACCTTCAGGCATAATACTTTAGTCACATGAATGCCCTCATCTTTTCTTTATTCAATAAGAAACATTTTGCGAGGCCATTCATGATAAATTAATTTATGCCTGTAAATATGATCCAGTATTTCCAATGTGTTACTACTAACCATGTGACTGAATTAAACACAAGTCACTCAAATGGTCACTGAGGACACAAATTAAGCATTGAAATATGTATGACTGGTGAATGATATTCATGTATAGAAAGACTCTTGGTCATTCCAGTAAATTTGTACTGGACACCAGTCACTTATCTGTACTAGATGAGATAAAATTGCACACTGTGTTGTAAAACATCATAATAATTGTGTGTACAATTCACATAGAAATGTCTGTAAATAGCAGTGTTTTGTATAAAATAGTGTTCTTGTACAAATAAATTTATTCCTTTGTAGATAAAAATCTACTGCCAGACATACTGGTACACAAAACATTAAATTATTGTACCACTGATTTACTTTTTATCAATGAATACAACTGTCTGATCAGAAATGTTCCTTTAACTATACCCATTCCAAATAAATTGCCAAAAAGTATGGACACTGAGAATGGATGAGTGTCCTAGGAAACTTTTAGAAAACTTCAGTGTCACTGAATGCACTCGAATTTTGCTTTAACATTTGTGGTCTACAGAACCATTATGGACCGAAAGGTTAACTGATTAATTAATGTGTGCAGTACAGCATGACTGTCAACACATTCAACAATCCAAATTAAAACTTGAATAAAAAACTAAATTTTATTTGTACCATTTCCTTCACACCTCATGTAATGGTTATACCACCACAACACTCAGTTGCCAGAATAGGGCGCACCACGTGAATATAAGGACAACATTAATGTAGGAAAGGCTTTTAGAGTTGCATCCTATACTTTACACCCATCAAACACAAAAACCCTTACTCCCACTGCAAGGCTTAATGTATTGGGCCATGGTCACTTCCCATTCAATAGCACAATCCACACCCCCCACTGTGATACTTCCATGCTGAGCTGGTCAAACTTCAGGAGTGTATCCTAGAGGTAACTTGGACTGTTCATTCATTCATTCAATATATATTTTTCACTTCAATAAACATAATTATTGACTAACAGTGAACAGGTTTGCATGAATTTAATATTTGTAGGATAGATAGCTCAGTCCACACAGTGACACCTGTCCCTATCCTGAGTCGTATCAATCCAGTCCATGCCCCCCAATCCCACTTCTTGAAGATCAATTTTAATATTATCCTCCCATCTACACCTGGGTCTTCCAAGTGGTTTCCATCCCTCAGCTCTCCCCTCCCTCATACATGCTACATGCCCTGCCCACCTCATTCTTCTTGATTTGATCACCCGAATAATATTTGGTGATGAGTACAGATCATTAAGTTCCTCATGTAGTCTTCTCCACTCGCTGGGGTTAACCTCAGCACTACACACATGAATTTATTCTTCATCCCTCCGTACACCTTCAAGGCGTGGTGATTAATTGCACATAGGAAAGGCTTTACCTTTTTCAAGGGATGAAGCATTTTGCTTCCAAGTAGCATCTCAAAGCAAACAACTTTTATCTCAATTACAGTATATCACTTCTCTTTCTCACATGACCTACATTTACTTCTCTTAAAACTAATTTAAGGAGCATAGATGTTACCATGTCATTCACAATTTGACCTGCTGAATGTGCCACTGTATACTGTATATTTTCACAGTCTTCTGAAGCTATATAATGTATTTAGTGAGTGGATACATTTAATTCTCAGTACTGTGTATTATTAGTGCAGCCCATGATACCTTAGCAGACAGCATAAATTCCATAAGAGAATAAAATTTATAATACACCATTATTTCAAGAAACGAATCACTATTTAGCACTTAAACTTAGGCGAGTGATGTGGATCATTTGCATCTTTAAAATGTATCTGCTAAATTAATTCAGCTTCTAAAACTGCTGTGAAATGCTTCAAGATAGTTGTTAACTCTGCTAAAGAACTGCATCCTTATCAAAACCCAAGAATCCACTTTTCTTATTGTCTGAAAATATCCTTTTTCACAGTCCACTTACAGTATGTGGCATTAGTACACCCCATGATCTTCTTAGTCATACATGGTATCAAGCAGATTATGTTTGTTCCAGAACATTTTAAGGTCATTCTTTATGCTAAATAATATCCTAATGGTGGGGGGGACTGGTAGTACCTCTTTATTACAGCCCTTAATACAATGAAGCATTAAAAATGTAAAATGTTTCAACAAAAGAAAGAACTTCGTATACCAAGCAATTCAGTTGAATTGCTCTGTTAGGCACCATTAAGAAATGGTTACAAAAAACATATTTACAGAGCATTAACAAGTTTTACACTTCAATAAGGACACATATCTAGATCAAAATAAAAGTCTGATGGGATCCAGTAGCATGCCAGATAGGCAGTTGTCCAAAGTGCACAAAAATGGAATACTGAGCACTCAAAAAGTTAATACAGTTAGTTAAAGATACAATAACTTCTTTGACATTTATATTACTGGTTTTAGTTAAAACACTACAATTTTAATTGAAGACAGTAAGTACTTCCTTCCACTAAATCAAAAGAACTCTGCCAAAGGCAGCACCCAAAATGATACAGATAAAAAAAAAAGCTAAATAAAGTTGAGTCTGGGACAACTTTTCAGTCTCATAAAATGTGAGTGAGAAAGTATTAATATTGAATTTATACTATCATGAACAGTTTAGTTAAAAAAAACACACACAGTTTGGACCCTTTTATGATGTAAAATAGCACGATGCCCTCTTTGCCTTACTGTTTCTCATGTAGTTTCAAAACCTTTCATCACGATGTTCACACCTTTCATTGACACAAGTCTCTTTCCTGTTACGTTTCTCTCTCAAAAACACATTCCCTTATAATGTGAAAAGAAACCATATGCTCTGAACATAACTCTCACCACATTATTTTTCCAAACTGAATGGTTTAATCAAAGACACCACAACCATAAGACAGTAAGTTAAGTCTCACAGCAAAAAGCAGTGGCCAACAGCCAATGATTATTATTATTAACTTTACTGATTTTTACATTTTACAACAGAAAATACCCATTAATTTCAAGCAAGGGAAGAGTGTTTTTGGAGCAGGCTTTGTAGTAAAGTCCACCCACCAATGGATGATGATTAGCTACACAATGAAGATAAAGGCAGAATGATAGGGAGATGACTAAGAAAACCTGCCACTACTAATTTTGAACAGGAGGTGAGATAGCTCCTCTGGTGTAGTTACTAGGCTGTGGGCTTGAATCCTGGCAGGGGCAACAGATTTTTCTCTCCTCCACTGTCCAGACTGGCTCTGAGGACCACCCAACCTCATTTCCAGTGGGTACCAGGAGTTCGTCTCCTATGAGTAAAAAGGCTGTGGCATAAAGGTGACCACTCACTTCTGACTAGTGTCAAGCCCAAGAACTTGTGGAGGTATACCTCTATGACCCCACACAATTTCATGGCATTGTGCTTAAGCATTGGGGCAATTTATCTTTTACCTTACAACTTTTACATGGGGCAGGTTCTGAATCTAGGTATACCTGAGTAAAAGTTTGTCTTACATAATATCAATTGTGTGCCCACAATCAGTTCCTGATTTTCAACATATGATAACTTTCGTTTGTCAGGTGCTTTTTTCTCTTCACTTACTTTATGTATCTTTTTAACACTACTCTTACCTTATCAATTGGCCAATGTTACATTTTCATTCTACACACATGGAAGCCTTTGATAAGTGTGCGTCTGTCCTTGCCTAATCTTACAAATCTCTTCAAAAGCATTCTTATAAACGTAATATACATGTGTTGTTATATTTCTGTCTACCCAGCTTACATAAAAGAATTCAAAATAAGATCAATGTGTGTCATACAGTACTCAGTCCCCGATTAACTACATAGTGAGTTTCAAAACAACGATGACACAGATGATTACTGTCTTACAGGATGTGACAATGTGTGGTTTGGGAGATAGGCAGTCTTCAGAGACACTGTCATGAGAACCTCGAATGTCACAATTATGACACAGTTCGGTTGGTAAAGAAATGGTCACATTGAGAAACAAGGGTGAGAATCAAAAAATATATCCACACACGCACATTAATCATGTCATATTAAAACAGTCTTTAAAAGAACAGAGAATAAAAACTCAAGTTATGGTTCGTTCTGTTACATCCTTTGCACGGTTTGAGAGACTGTTGACATCCCATCAACAAACTTGGTTCGAAACAGCACATTAGCATTGTTGAACATCCCATCTTTTAGGGACACAATGATGAACTGTAAAGAAAATAAATTTAAAAAATATTTTTATTCTCAGTGTAACAAAGTGCTGGATCAGAGATCCAGCCCCACATGAGGTTTCAATAACACACTGAAGAGGCCTAATGCACACCTCAGGGCCAAGGGGGCTGGGAGAGATAAACATGGAGCAATGGTGGAATGATAACTAGCAAGGGAAAACAAAGTACTGTACTCTGAGGAAACATGCCCCAATGCCACTGTGTCTACCCCACACATTTGCGTGGAGCCTGAGAAAAACCATGAGAAGGCTTGGTCAGGATAGCCAGTCTGATGGTGTTTCTATGAATGTGTTTCCTCCGAATATTTTCAAACCTAAATGACAGTGAATGTCCTTTTAAAATCAACTGTATACTGTAATAAAAATTTATATTGATAACTACCATACCTGTGAGTGCTTGAAATGAGTCTTGAGCATGTTACCAATGTTCTGCGTGTGCGATAAGTCTAATGCGGCATCAACCTCATCAAGGATATAAATTGGTGCAGGCTTAAAGAGCAACATAGCAAGTATGAGGGACAGTGCAATAAGTGACCTCTGTCCCCCACTCAATTCTCCCAGACTGTCCTTCCAAACACCACCAAAACCAACTTTCACCTGAAAACAAAAAATGATATTTACATAAAAATAACCACTTTTGCATGGACGGTGAAAATTTTCCATTCTGCTATCAGTATCATTTAATGACATGCTTTCAATGTAATAAACATGCACTCACAAACAGATCTTAAAACAACCAGGCCACATTCAACAAACATTTAAATATGTGACCATTCAAACAAGTAGTTCTGTGTAGACCTTATAATACCCACTTCTCTTCAAACACTCTGATACATACAGTGAGAATAACTAACTAAATAACTAACCAACCAAACAACCAACTAACTCCATGGGGCAGAGTCCTTCTTGAGAAGCTAATAGTTCCTCAGATAGCCAAGAAATTATCTACATTTTGTGGAACCCAGAAGTTCATTCCTGTGTTCACAAAGGCATGCCATATTTCCCCATCCTGAGCCACATAAATTCATTCCATGCCAACCCATCATATTTTTCAAAGACCCATTTTGATATTACACTCCCATCTATGCATGGTAAGACTAGACATACAGTGTTGATACTCATAACACTGCTTTCAAAAAGCATTTTCCAGAGGGCTAGTTATTCACTAAGAAGCAAAGACACTCATTACATCAATTCCTCACTTACAGTGAATACAGAACATTAATGCCTTTGGGGAGCTCAAGGCAACAAGCTCCTATGGACTCGTAATTAATACAAAAGATATAGACTTCAACCAGTTCATCACCTCTACAACATACAGAACAATCATGCCTTCAACAGCACTTAGCTCCAGTAGTCTACACAACATAAATGTTTACAATTTTAATATTAGACATCCCTGTTGGTATGTACATGCAAAAGTATATTTCACTCTTATCAATAGCACAGTCACATATACCGTCAACACGTAAACAGACTACCAGTTTCAGCTTCAAGAAGCCAGCATCAGGCCTATGACAGAAACTATAAAAACAAACTCCATTCAATTTGTAAGAGGAAAACTCCCCCCCCCCCCCCCTTTTTACAATTACATATATAAAATGTACATCCAGGCGCACAAAGATCCTTATGTAACATACAGAACTGGCACTGGTTTTTTACACTACTACTGCCACACACACATCCACATCTTATGGTCTGACTCCATTTTTATATTCATATTTTTTATACTTATATGCTTTTATATTTTATATCTTTTATATCTACATTTCAAAATATACTTCTCTTAGGCAGCACATTTTTTATATATCGATATACATTTTATATATGTAATTGTACAAAAAGGGGGAGTTTTCCTCTTACAAAATGCATGCAGTTTGTTTTTCATAGTTTCTGTCAGGTCTGATGATGGCTCCTTGAAGCTGAAACTGGTAGCCTGTTTACGTGTTGAAGGTGTGTGTGTTGGTTGTGACTGTACTATTGATAAAAAGGTAAAGTTCACCCTAGAACAGGCCATGGAGGCCCAGAGGGGGAGTAGAGGTATAGCTCTACTCTTTCTTTAACCTCGGAGCTAGATGGGGGTGGGTGGTCAATGTCACGCCCAGGCCACTTTACCCCCGGGAATGATCTGGTATCCATTGTACAGGAGGCTGGGTAGGCCCCAGGGCCGGTCTGGACGGGTGCTGAAAATCTTGCCCTCACCGGGATGTGCTATTGATAAGAGTGAAATATACTTTTATAAATGTTTACATTAACAAATGAAGGCATTAATTCCTCACCTCCAAACCATCCAAAACATCCATGCCTTCAGGGGGATGAAGACAAGCTTCAGCTCCTGGAAGCAGTGTGCTGAAGATGGAACCAAAATCCTTATTCACCTGCTCCCACGCTTTGCGAAGAGCCTCTTTCTTCTTTTGGTCCAACTCTTTGATAACAGCAACAATTTTAGCCTTGTCAGACTCAACAGTCTTTTTCTTCTTCATCAAATCAGCATACTGCAATATGACCACATAAATTAGTCAAGTAACCAAATGGTTCCCAAACTTTTTCAGTTCACTGAGCACCTGGACATCATACTGCTCTCTGTGAAGCACTATGGAATTAATATTTTTTATTTGAACATTCAAACTGTGAACAACATAATTAACTCTGTGGGCCGAGTCCTTTTGAAACTTGAAATTGGTAAACCCAGAACCAAGTACTACAAATTGGAGCCAGAACACTTTACCTGTTCTTCTTCTTTTCCAAGTATATTCATGGCTCGGGTGTTGATATTACGACCAAGCTTCTCACTCCTTTCCTGAAGCTTTGAAAGTCGCTTCCCAGCCTCAAGAGGATCATTTTCTTTAAAGTCATAAGCTCCACCTGGAGTGCCAAAATACTTCTTCTCTTCGTTAATCCAAGAGTACTTATGTTCCAGAGCAGAAACCTGAAATGTAATTATACACAAATGCAAAATCCAGTAAATAAGTTGTGTGTATTACAGGCTTTGAATATTAATATTACACTTTTGTGTGCTCATGTTATACGTTTTTAAATGTTTTTAACTACTTAGTATTTCACTTATTTATCAGATAATCTTTGTAAATGCTTTTTGCAGTAGACGTAATTAAGTAGGTTTTTGTGTGTCATTCTGCGATATAGCATCAGTTCTCAGATTAATTAGTTTAAATCAACCACTGACATTATTTAACACCAACACTGCCAAAAATCAGTAAACAACCAGGCAATTGATGCAATTATTGATAAATAAAACGGAAGGACCTTAAAAAGGCTCATCTAACATAACCACATCCATCTAAACTTCACATGAAATGACCAAGTCCATTTGGCAAGTTTATAAGTTGGCCAGAAAAGAGAAAGCTCCCATTCTAACATAGCAAAACACAGTAAAATATCATTTAAAATTTAATTTTATATTACATATGTGAGAAGAATTTCAGGATTTGTTGACGTTGACAGACACGAAGCTACTAGGACAATCCACATGACCTTGCAATTCCTCCCACTTGTTGTTTACTTCAGTTTCTTAAGTGTTGACTGCACTCAGATTGCCAAAGCCACCTTTTACAACACAGTTCTGAATAACTGTAGGCACAATAGATTCCCACACCATGGGAACACTACACATGGCCTCTTAGATACTCCATTTCCTGAACTGCTGCTGGAAAATTTCTGTTCATTTCTCGGAAGAAGAACACAAGGCACTTTCAGTATGCACTTTTTAACACACAAACATGTGCTTTCTCATGCTCATTTTCACAGCAGTAGCACCCCTCACGTGGTTACTAGTACATTAATGCACTTATCAGAATTACTCACACATACCGGCAGTACCTTGTCCTGTGCACAGTCTATGACAGGAAACAACATACTACACATTGCACTGTGACAATCACAGAGAGAGCCATAATTCACGTAAGTACATATTCAGCGCACATACATGAACAGCTGAATTTTAGCCACCTCTATGAAGGTAACAATGAGTGTATAATCTGTTGAATGTTTACTGTTGCTACAAAAAACTGCTTTCACAATTCTGGGGAGTTCCAGGAGTGCCCGGTGTTAAAAGAAGATGACTGTTTATGTGAATTGTCCAGGAAATAATATTTCAAATTATTCGATTTTTAATCAACAAAGGGCTTTAATATAGCTTTGACTTTCAAGTCAAAGGTATTTCAAAGTAAATGCATTAAGAAGGACAAAAATCGTATGAGTTTACCATGGAATGCTGCATGCTTTGAATCACATGGCACTTTAAATTAACCAATTTAAAATTAACAAGGTTTTACTGCACTTTACAGATGTCTAGTAACATTCATCTGTAACTGTAATGATTACAATATGAATGGTGATAATATCACAGTCACATTATGTGTTAACAAAATGATGACTACATCACAGCCAGCTTATCATTTAGCAAAATGATAATTTATATCACAGTCAGTTTATCAGGTAACAAAATGATGATCATATCACAGTCAGTTTATCAGTTAGCAAAAGGATGATTATATCACAGTTTATCAGTTAGCACCTTGGAGCACACGGACCAGCCTAAATATCTTGGAATTACCCTGGACCGGGCTTTAACCTACAAGCATCACTGCATCAAAACAAGACAGAAGGTAACAACGAGAAACAATCTTCTTAGAAGGCTTACGGGAAGTAGATGGGGAGCAAACCCCAACATTCTCCGACTAACTGCACAAGCACTTTGCTTTTCAACTGCAGAATACGCATGTCCTGTGTGGAATAGATCTGCCCACACCAATCAAGTCGACATGGCGCTCAACGAGACATGTAGGATAGTGACAGGATGTATGAAACCAACGCCATTGCCAAACCTCTATAGAGCGGCAGGCTTCGCAGCTCCTACATCTCGTCGGAAGGCAGCGCAACACATAGAGAAGATCAAGCAAACTGTCGATGAGCGACACGCACTCTACGGAGCCAGAACACCACAAAGAAGATTAAAATCGCGGAATAGCTTCCTCGGAACAGTGCAAGTTGAACCACCTGAAGACTTCCCCCTTACCCAGATTTGCCCTGGTAGCCACCTCCTTGATTTCAATACTTGGAAATCTCTTAACCGCATTAGAACAGGGGTGGCACCAGTAAAAACAAATATGGTGAAATGGGGCAAAACAAACTCCGACGACCTGTATTGTGGCTGTGGAGAGGTACAAGATATGGGACATCTCCTATCATGCAGGGACTGCCCTCAGAAATGCACCCTCGAGGATTTATGGCTTGCAAATAAAAAGGGATTTGACGTAGCCCAATACTGGGCAAAAATCTTTAATTTAGTGGTTCGGACACGATAAAGAAAAAAGAAGGAAGCAAAATGATATCTGTCAGTGTATCAGTTAGGAAAATGATGATATCAGTTAGCAAAATGATAAAGCTCTTAAGACAATTGTTTTAGCCTTAGCGAATAATAAAAGAATTAAATGCACGCTTAAAGTTAAAAGATACATATAGAAATGTCTGATATTAAAAATTTTGGTGTCAACACTAAAATACCATGAAAGTTAGATGTAAAATCTCTTACCTTTGAAAGACATTCTTTTGATTCAGACTGAATTTTGGCAATGTCATGTTCAAGTTTCTTAATTTCCAGTTCATATTCACCATTGTCTTTAATGATTTTCTCTTTCCTTTGTTCTATTTGCTGTATTTCTTTATTGATTGCACCAATGGCAACCTTCTGTGACTTCACGTCATTCAGCAATTTCTGAACAGTGGCCTGTTGCAAAAAAATGAGAGGGAGAGTACAATTTGAAGAACAATGCTCTACAAACATTATAAACCAAATAATGTAACACAATACTTCATATTATTTTCACCGTGCATGTTTATTAACACTAGTAAACACTATACCAACACATGCACTTCCTATTAAAACATTAATAGTTTTGAAAAATGTTTTAAAAAATTAATGTTTTAATAGGAAGTGCATGTGTTGGTACAGTGTTTAAAAAAAAGTTTTAAAAAATTAATGTTTTAATAGGAAGTGCATGTGTTGGTACAGTGTTTACTAATGTAACACAAATTTTATCTAATGTTGGTAAAAAAAAATAATTATGGTAAGAAGACTTACACTGTAGTCAAAATGTGCTAGTCAAACATCAAATAAAGTGCAAACAAATTTTTATTATGTCAATATCACAAGTCTTCAGACAAAGCAAAGCAAAGCACAAAAAAAATATATATATATATATATATGAAGAAAATTACATAACAAGGAGCTTAAATAATTTGTACTCTTCACCTACTTTAGTGAGGGTAATGAAAATATAAGGAAGAAATAAGGACGTGTTGCAGATACAGGAAACATGAGAAGAGCATACAGAATTAGGATGGAAAACCTTAGGTGTAGAGACCTCTACAGAAAGATAGCAAGATTATGCTATTAAGAAGGATCATGGAGAAATAAGGTTTAAAGATGCAGACTGAAATAATTTGGCCCACTGCATCCAACAGACAGCATCTGAGAACACTGTGATAAGCTTTTAAGTTCCACACAAAGCAACAATTTTTTGACAGACTAAACAAGTGTCAACTGTTCAAGAAGACTTTGTACCAGGCAGCTAGTTATTAGTACTGAATGGTCCCAAGAAAATGTATTGTGTACAAAGTACTTTTTATTGTCCATTATATTACAGCTCCACTGTGTATTAACACCAACTTCAGATGATTGTATGTCAAGCAGGTATGTGAAGAAAAGCACAACAGTAATGTCAAAACTGATTATTCCACTTGTTAACACTAGGGATGATGATGATGATGATGACAATGAATACAACTACATTGTTTACCCAAATATAAGACAATCCCCCTTCACAACCCTCAATTATCTGTAAAATACTTACACAGGACAAGTTTGAGGTGTCCCCATGCCAGACACTGAATTAGGCAAAAATTCTCATCTTATATTTGGGTGAACATGGTACATATTTACCTTGGCTTCCGCTACTTGTTCCTTTGACCTCCCACCCTGCTCAGTAAACTGCACTATAGCCTCTTGGGCAGCCTGAATTTGTGCATGACCTGCTTCGATGGAAGCTTTCAACTCCTTTATCTCCAAATTCAAAGTTTCAAACTCCTGTATATCACAACATAAAAGTTATAGTCAATAATATCACTGATAATCAGTAACACAAACACTGTACAAAAATTAAGTGCACACATGAGGTAAGTGACCCATATTTCATCATGGTCCGAAATCTAACATCTGGTTTTGCTGGCCATAGTACTGACCTGGACACATAGGTGGTAGCAGTTTCTTTTAGAACCTCCAGTCACAAAAAATAATGACGATTCCATATATTTCTGGCATAAGGGTTTGTGTGTCATCCATTTTGAGGTAAGAAACATTTTTATAGTTTAGGGTTACCATATACCCACCACAAAAAAAGAGGACACTTCCCACTCATTGACCACAAAAAAGAGCACACAACAGCGAAAAAGGAAGTTAAAAGTAGGACACAGGTAGTCGTAATTTTACTAAATAAAAGTATCTCTCAACGTTTCTGTGCTAATATTTCTTTAAATTTCATGAATATGAAATTCAGACAGAGACATTCTTTAAGCATCTTGTTCACCGAGTCCAAGTTTTCAGAGTTTCCACACCAAAGTTTTCCGAGACATTCCACATGTCAAATGCTGAACTCGTATATTTTTTGACTCAGATAATGCTAATATAATATTATGCATTTCTTTAAAAAAGTAGTGGAAATGTATGTATTGCAGTTTTAGTACCATTAAAATATGCAAAAGTTTTATGAAACAGATAACAAACATTAAAGCCCACACATTTTTACAAATTTAAAAAACCTGCCTGGATGGAAATGTTTAGGTCAAGACAAAGGACATGTCCAGGGAAAAGAGGACACTTGGTAGCCTTATTATAATTACTTTATCTATTAACAATGGTGACAGAGTTCATTTCTGAAATGAAGGAACTAAAACAAAGATCCTTTTACCTTCTATGGCAGAATGATGAAGGCAACTTACACAGTATGGTCAGTTAGTTTATGGACTAGCTGCAACACGACACTACTGCAGTTAAGGAAAAAGTGTCCTCTGCTAGGTGGAGGGAAACAAGAATCTTTAGTCACCTGCCCCTGATATCAAAGTTATAGGCTACATCCCTCAGAAGTAACACATTGTGAAGAAATGTGTGCTGTACACTACATGATCTGCATTTTATCAGAACATATCAGATTCCAAAGAAGAGGATGTGTGCTTCAAGTTCCGCTTTAAACTATGCAAAACTGCTACAGAAACCTACATGTTAAAACGTCTGTCTAACAGTGGAAACTGTGAGCAAAACTAAACCACATTTGATTGGATTTCCAAGTTCAGAAGTGAAGTGATATCATTTCATGATTGTAAGTATTCGGAATATCCACCCACAACATAAACAGATAACAGCATGGTGCAAATCAAGGACTTTGTTCATAAAAAATACACCTCACTATATGTCTTTGCTAACGAGGCAAAAGGTAAAGGCTGTTCCTGTTGCATGCCAAGAAGGCACAGACGGGAGGTAGAAGTATGGCTCTACAATCCTCAACCCTGGTGCTAAAAGTGGGTGGGTGGTCAGTGCCACACCCCAGCCACCTTACCCCTGGGAAACAGAAACAGTACCCATTATACACAAGGTTGGGTGGACTTTAGGACTGGTCTGGAAAGTCTCACCCCAACTGGGGTTCAAACCCCAGACTGTCCAGCCCATAGCAAGTCAGTATACCAACTACGCTGACTTGGCCACTCACTAATGAGGTATTATGCCAAAATATTTTGACACAAGATCTAAACATGTGGCACAGTGCCACAAAATTCATGCCTGGCCCATTGACTGATAAGGAAAAACTGAACTGTGTCAAAGCATTTCAAGACCTTCAAGGAAAACTTCAGAAATCCACAATTCATTTCAAAAGTTATCAGAGGTGATGAAACATGGGTTTACGAGTTGCGACCATGAAACAAAGCAACAGGCATCCCTGTGACACTTCTTGGGATGTATTTGCTATGCATGTTCCTGTGGATGCTGCAGTGCATCTCAGTAGAAATACTGGATCATAGTGCATTCCTGTGGAGAAAACTCGTGACGCCCTGGAACAAACTTGCCCGGTCTTCTCAGGTGTGGAGAAAATGGAATCTTCCACTGAGAACACTGTTGCTTTATTGCAGGTAAGATAAAGGAAGCAGAACTTCAGGGGTACATGGTACTTTTCTGGTTAATTTGGTATGTATTTTAATGATGAATAAGGAATCATAAGACTTATTTCAGTGTACTTGTAAGGATTCTGAATTTTACATTTTGATTTTATACGCTTTTCAGGGTGTTTGCAATTACAACAACGTGCAAAAAAGTGTCATCATTTAATGGGAACATCCTCAGTGTATACGAATATTTTGTGATTTATCAGACACACACATAACATAAGCAACTGCAGTAATGGGAGGTTTAAGTTTGTTAGTCATTACAACATAAACCCAGAGAAAAAAAAAAGTTTAGCTCCTAAATTTCTGAGCTGGCACCTGAATTCAAATAATAGTTGTCATGCCCTGTAGTAACGTATTTGTTTTCATGAAAAAGTTCTTTGATTTGCACATTTTCATCCATTAGATTTCAACATCACAACAACACTCCTGCTATGCGCACGAATTCCTGGCTAAAAATGGCACAACTCATCCTAAACCACCACCTGAACTCCCCAGATCTGGCATTGTGTGACTTCTCTTTCTCCCCCCCCCCTCCCAAAAGGGGGGGGGGGACTGAATGGGAGGAGGTTTGATAACTGAAGGCTGCACTTGAGAAGTTCAAAACACAGGACTTCTGAAAATGCTTTCAACAACGGTACAACCACAGGGCCTGCTGCATCATCAAGTTGCAAGGAAACACTTCAAAAGGGATATACAGTACAAACCAGACACATAAACATAACCTCAGACAGCACATCCCTGTACTCCAGTAGAAACAAAAATAACTTTCATCAGGCAAGTCTGCAATATATGGTTTTACAACCTAAATTAATTTTTAATTGATTTTGCCTGGAAGATAGAAGCAACAACCATGCAAAAAAGAAACACATCATCAGAATACTATGTTGATGTGATATGAAACAAGCTTTTAAATTAAACAATGTAAAAGACTCTAGATCTCACATGTTAATTACAATTATCTAACGTATAGAAAGAAGTTTTTAATGTTGTGTTAACAAGTTTACACTGGAACTAAAAGTAAAGGTTTCCTCTACATGTTTATTAAAAACAATTTTGACCTGAAGATGACCACCAGGTATGGTCAAAACTTGTTGTCAGTAACTATATAATATACACAGTAATAAAGTTGTGTTAATGGTTAGAAGTTTCTTCTTTGAACACCTAAATATAATAGTATTATGCTTCACAGCCGTCTTGCTGCTAGATTCTAACATACCTGATGCCTTACTGATCCTTCAACAATATAGGCAACATACATATAAAGTAACATTGTGGCATGTTCGCATGTTTAAACAGCCTGATACCATATCACTCAGAGTACTTTTACAGTGATTTAATATGGCCGGCAATAATAAAACATAATTAGGTCTTCATGTAAAGTGCCCAATATTTTTGCCTGATTTTAACCAAATTCAGAATTTCTTGACAGATTTTCATGAAATTCCCCAATATAAAATTGCACATAAAGCTGTCCAGTGAGACCTGCACTGATATTTTCATGATTATGCGGGCTCACCTAAAATATTCTGTTATAAAGACCAATTCATAATCGACAAATCAATTATTTTACAATGCTTACAACAGGGGTACACAAGTTTTCCAAAAATCTGGAAGCCACTTCCAAATTCTAGGCATCAGAAGGGTGACACAAAGCGACTTCCATACTGAGAACTCACAAGTCTTGAGTGACCTATGAACATCACTGTTATCTGGTGCTTTCTATTTGGTGCGTGTAAACTGATGTTTTTTTATGTAAGTAAAATTGCAAAAATTATGCTGAAAATGTTAGGGACCAATGTAAAAAATTTTGCTGCCCAAGATTTGTGCACCCCTGATCCACATGATACAGCAAATGTATCATAATACTGATGTGAGGCCATAAGTGCGAATAACCTTAAGAAACCTTCCATCAGCATGATTGGAATAAGAATAAAGGCAGGGCACAAATGAAAAGAGAAATGTGCTCTAACAAAGAGAAGTTCAGTTATCAAAAGGTAGTAAAAATGTGAAACACACTGTAGTAATAACTAACAATATGTTACATTCAATGTATTACCTGTTCTCTCTGCTTCCATTGTGCCCGACTCTCTTCTGATTTCCTTTTTAGTGTCTTCATCTCATTTTCTGCATTTTTCAGTGCTTGTTCTTGCACTGACTTAGCATTTTTCAACTTATTTTCCAATTCCTTTGCTTTCTTGCTACTGTCTTTCTGCACTTCCTTACAATGCTTCACTCTGTCTTGAAGCTCCACTGAAACAGATGTTCTCCAAATGTTCAAAACATGTACAGCAATTGTCTGAGAAACAATTTACAATTAAAAAAACAGAATAAAAGGGGTACTATGTGACAGCTGCAGAAAATTCTGGAACAGAAAGAAATACAGTGACAAAACAGCACATAGGCTGAAGCCTCCTCATGCATGAGATATTAAAACATTCACACCCCTCACACAGTCAACAGAACTGTTCAGTTGCCTTTAGACTAACAGGAAGTTCCAAGAGGAGAAAATAATGCATCTAATTGAGACCTTTGCTCTTCTGGGATGTTACACAGCACTGATCAGTAGCCAGTTACTGACATTCTTATACCACAGCAGAAGCCTGAAATCACGAGTGTGTGTAATGTTTCAGGTTCTTACAGTGGTGAGTCAAGTCTTGTGCAATATGATACCAGGTCAATTTGTGCCTACTTTGCCAAATCGACATGACATCATGTCCCAAATGACTTAGAACTTCAATATGCAGACGGTTCCTAAGCAGGGAATGGACTGCCTCAAGAACCAGGCTAACATAAAATTTTGTTAGCATACAGGCCTCTTATCTGCACGGGCACAGTCCATATACAGTACCACATGCAATGTCCTATGTTGCTATTTGGAAATTTAAATTTCTGCACTGTTTGAAGTTTGCCTGGGACGGGATAGCGTAGTTGGTATAGTGACTCGCTATGAGCTGGACGGTCCGAGGATCGAATCCCAGTGGGAGCGAGATTTTCAGCACCCATCCAGACCGGCCCTGGGGCCTACCCAGCCTCCTGCACAATGGGTACCGGGTCATTCTCGGGGGTAAAGCAACTGGGGCGTGGCATTGACCACCCACCCCCATCTAGTGCCGAGGTTAAGGAAAGAGTAGAGCTATACCTCTACTCCACCTCTGGGCTTTCATGGCCTGTTCAGGGTGAACATTACCTTGAAGTTTGCTATTTGGTCACAGTGGAAAACATTCCTAAAGTGTAAAAGTAATTATCAATGGAGAAAAAAATGAAATATAACCTGACAAGAAAGAAAACAAATGTGTTCTTGCAGTTTTAACACCAGGTCAGACACTGTTCTCAGTCAACAAGTAACATGTTACTTTGATCAATGCATGCACCACAGTTAACTTAATATTCAAGTCATAACTACAACACATCAGATTTGGGATAGCTCAGTCAGTATAGGGACTAGGCTAAAGGTTAGATATCCAAGAAATCATGATTCAATTCCTGGCAGGGACAAGAAATTCATTTCTTCTCCAAAGTGTTCAGACCAGCTTTGGGGCCCACCCAGCCTCCGATTCAATGGGTAACAGGCTCTTCCCTCAGGGGTACAGCTAACCACTCACCCCATCAGTGCCGAGGTTAAGAACAAATGCAGCTATACCTCCACTACATCATATACATCATGGCGTGCAGACAGACAACTCTTACTACAACACATGCTTTAGAAACCTGTGTCACTGTTAACCCTCCTCGTTCAATTGATCCTCCACAATTTACAACGATAAGATAACTGTACAGTAAAGTAAAGGTAAAGTGGTCCCTGTCTACACCATGAAGGCATATGCGGGGAGTACAGGTACAGCTCTGCTCATTCCTAACCTTGGCACAAGATGGAGGTGCTTCTTCTAATAGTGTCAGATAGTCTCTGATCACTTCCTGCTGATGCACAGGCGTACACAACTCTGTATTCTACTCGGCATTAGTTTTCTACTTGCTTTTATTCAGTAAGTACCCTATGCTGTGCTTTAGGTATGCATGAAATAAACAAACATACCACACTGTAAATTTTTTTTTTACAATAGCCACTATGAAGATATATCTTGTAAAATACACTATGTAGTTTGGTAGATCAGTATGACCATTTCAGAGGAACCTCTCTACCAAACTATACAGTGTTACATCCTAGATGATGGTCATCAACAAAGGACACAGCACCCATATATCCATCACTATTCAGACACTAAAGTATGGAGAAAATCTCGTCTTATATACAGGTAAATATGGTCATATGCTGACCCCAAGCTCACCGATCTTTGCCTTCAGAGCATCTACTTCCTCTTGATGCTGGTAATGAGATGTTTGTTGAAGTCTCCTCCTAACTAGCTCCACCTCATGTGTCATCAGCTCCAGCTGCTGTTTGAGTTGCCTATACCTGAAGCATCATGTTACACATGAAACACATGTTATCAAACAGGCTCAATATCACAGTAAAGTTGTCCCTGTGCATAAGCACCCTGCCGTGAAGGTATATGAGACACGGAGATAAAGTTCCATGCATTGTACACAGTAGTACTAAAGGGAGGTCTTCAGTTCATACTGTGGCTTCTTTGCCTTTGGGGAGAGTTCCTGGTATCCGTTAGGGATACTCAGGGCTAATCTGGATGTGGCAGCAAAGCTGCTTAGGCTGCCTCAGGATATGGTCCAGTGGCAGACTCTCATGAACATGGCATAGAAGGCAGCAAATTTCTTGACCAGCTGAGCAACTTTCAGCTTCTCATACAAGATTCTGTTCTAGCTTGTGCTGAAAACTAACCTCAGTTTTATAACACTGGAGTATGTAAGCAGGAGCACATTTCACAGTGTTCAATATCAATGGTTCATGAAAAACAAGGATGTGACAGTCAACTACAGTCGACATGCAGTGTGTGGCTAAATGCCTGAAGTTGTGTATATATATGCTGCCAACAGCATGCAAAGTAATGTTGGGCATTTAAATTACTGGCTTGTTCAGAATACACACTGCATTTAATGCCAGCACCAAAGGATTAAAGCCATAATCTTTGTGACCCTTCACCAACTTACAGAAAAGTCATGTTCTTCTTACCTTTCAGCTACTTTGGTAAGATTTGTTATCTCGTTATCAATTTTTGCTACCCTCTGTTCTTTTCTATTCAGATCTTCTTGCGCTTTATAAATATCCTCCAGCTGGTCCAGCAAAGCTGTACCTTTCGAACGAGCACCTGGCCAAATAAAAAATCATGAAAGAATAATTTTCCATGACAAACATAAGACCAACAGGATCATCTCAAATTGAAATCTGACTTCTACAACAGGCACTCAAGACTGACTTCTGTCAAAATATGCTGAGATTGACCGAGAAGTAAATTTTCTGTGTGTGTTAAAAATTACAAAACTTTTACATAACATCTGGCATCATTCAAGTAGTGCATATCTGTATTAGACGAAATCAAGCATATAAAAAGACCAGAAAGGCACAGGCACACCATGCCAAGAGCACATGAAAGCATGCTCTAAAAGCAGTAATAGAATACGTACCACCAGATAATGTTCCTGACGGATCAAAGACATCGCCGTCCAGCGTAACAGATTTCTTCAAGATTCGTTCATGGAAAGTTACTTTCTTTGCAGTTTCCATGTCTTTGCATATAAATATCTGACCAAAGACCCATTGCATTGCTGGATGTATTTGAGGATCATATTCAATAAGAGACAATGCTGGCTCTACATTGTCTCCACCAACCTGAAATATTGAAGTTCACAAGAGGAAATAAAGCGGACAAACATCTTTCAAAGGAAGAGACCATGTGCATATCCACAAAAAATACAAGAACAATCTGTTTACTGTTTGCCATCCTTTCTATTTCCAATCTCACTGCTTCCAGCCAAAACGCATGAATAATGTGCACACAGCCTCTCTACACAACAATAAAAATACTACCACCTCTTCTTCCTACATACAAACCACCAGAAGAGATGTCAAGGAGTATAAAAACACAGATATATAACACAGCATGTGATTGTAATAACATGGTAAATTTGAAAGTCAGTGGCATAAGGCTTCTGACAGTGGACCCACATGGGAGAATTACAATGTCAGAAGCTTTTTGACACAGCATTGGAAAGAGTTAAAAACCTAATCCTCTGGATCATGACACCATGTAATTTTCTAAGATCTAAAAGTTGTATGGAGTCCAGTACATCTCACCCTAAAAATACTAAGTTTGAGTACAAATTATGAAGTTTATGTTGGCATGGTAGAGATAGACAGCAGTCACTGCACTTTAACAAAACAAAGCAAACATCATTCAATATAACATTCCTGAAGCAGGTGACATTCAACTCTACAAGAAACTTCTTGCTGTTACAGAAACTGAAGGTTCGTTACAATAACCACAAAATTCTACACATCATACAACAAATATAACTAACTAACTCCATGGAGAAGAGTCCTTGAGAAGCTAACAGGCCTCAGCTAGTCAAGAAACTCCCCGCATTTTATGGAACCTGAAGGTTCATTACCGCATTCACAACTAACCACCTTGTCCCTATCCTGAGCCATATCAATCCAGTCCATGCCCCCTCATCCCACTTCTTGAAGATCCATTTTAATATTAACCTCCCATCTAAGCCTGGGTCTTCCAAATGGTCTCTTTTTTTCAGGTCTCCCCACCGAAATCCTGTATGCACTGCTCCCCTTCCCCATACGTGCTACATGCCCCGCCCACCTCATTCTTCTTGATTTGATCATCCGAATAATATTTGGTGATGAGTACAGATCATTAAGTTCCTCGTTATGTAGTCTTCTCCACTCCCCTGTTACCTTGTCCCTCTTAAGCCCAAATATCCTCCTCAGCACCCCATTCTCGTCACCCTCAGCCTATGTTCCTCCCTTAGTGTGAGATACCAAGTTTCACACCCATACAAAACAACAGGCAAAATTACAGTTCTGTATATCTTAATCTTTGTATTTCTGGATAGCAAACTCGAAGACAGAAGATCCTGCACCAAGTGATAACAAGCATTCCCCGACTTCAATCTGCTCTTAATTTCTTCCTGTATGGAATTTCCATTTGTTAGGGTTGTTCCAAAATATATAAACTGTTCCACCCTTTCAAAGGATTTAGTATCTATCATTAAGTTGTGAGTTTGTCCTGCAATCTGATCTCGAGACATGACCATGTACTTAGTTTTCTCAGCACTTACTTCTAGACCAATCTCCTTGTTAGTGACTACTAAAGCTTCTGTGTTTTTCTTTATAGCATGTATGCTTCCGTCCAATATATTAACATCATCAGCATACACTAGAAGCTAATGTGTACCATTTAATTTCAAACCCTCCTGGTTTGCCTGAACCCTCCTAATGGCATATTCCAAAGCAAAGTTGAAAAGCAATGGTGATAAAGCATCTCCTTGTTTCAAACCATTCTTAATAGGAAATGTGACAGACAAATGTTTGCCTACCCGGACTCTGCTATAGGTTTCATTTACACACATTTCTACTAGCCTTACTAGTTCCATGGGGATACCAAACTCAATGAGAATATTATACAAGACCTCCCTTCTAAGTGAATCATAGGCTTTCTTGAAGTCTATAAATAGCTGATGCACTGCCTCATTGCATTCCCATTTTTTCTTAAGCATTTGACGAATGCAGAATATATGATCAGTAGTTGACCTGTTACGTCTAAATCCACACTGATTCTTCCCAATAATTTCCTCTGCATATGGAGTTAACCTTGACGGAAGGATGTTGGATAGAATTTTGTATGTGGTTGACAAAAGTGATATGCCTCGATAATTACTGCAGTCTGTTTTATCACCCTTCTTATAAATAGGTACAATGATTGACTCCTTCCACTGCTCAGGCAATTCCTCTTTATTCCAAATAGAATTAATAAGTTTATGGATCTCAGAACGAATTGTCCTACCTCCTGCTTTAATCAGTTCTGCTGGAATTTGATCAATAACTGGTGATTTGTACCTTTTTAGCTTTTCAATAGCCATCTCAACCTTACAGGTACTGGGCTCAGGCACTAGTGGCTCTGCTGTATGTATTTCAGTCTGCCTAACATCATCAACCCCATGTACGTTCAATAGCTGAAAGAAATGATTCCTCCACCTAGCCAAAATACTGTGGGAGTCTGCAACCAGATCACCCTTCTCATCCTTTACTACATTAGTTCTAGGTTGGTAACCCATCTTAAAGTCATTGATGCACCTATACAAGTCTCTAAAACAAATAGAAATTACTTATTTCAAATTCATTTTTTAAATGGACTCTGGCCGAAGCCAAATGTAGTTTGTATACTCATCATTTGAACAATGAACATTAATTTTAATTTTATCCTGCCATCTATTCCTTCTACTTTCAAAACAAAATTTTGCACATATTTTTTGTTTTGTATATGTTCCTACACATTCTTATCTGTATCTCGAGTTACTCTGAAAACAATATGTGAAGATTACAGACAACTTTCTCATTACAGGTACACAATTTTCTATGTATAAGAGTGCTTGTGTGTGTGGTTTATTTTTGAATGCTGTCATTATCAGAAGTGAGAAAATCAAGGACAATGTGATGGGTTAGGCATGTGGCCTGCATGGTGAAAAAGGAAAATTCATACAGGTTTCTGGTAATAAAACATGAAAGAGAACACTTTGAAGACCTAAGCATAGATAGTACAAATACAGTCAGTTCTGCTATTATGTGTGTTTTGTTAACACAAATAGGCTATAACATGATTGATGGCCAAGGTATGAAACCAACTACTCACCTTCATCTAGTACCAAGGTTAAAAAAGAATGGAACTATACCATTACTCCCCTTATGTCTCCATATTGTGCAGACAAAACTTTACCTTCTTCCTTTGAAGCATGTACATTTATAATAGCATTACACCAACAAATCTACAATACCACGAAATCTTTTATCATTACAACACTTAATTTTCCAACAGCAGATCTGAGTTTCGTATGCATGATAAAGCCAGTCTGCTAGTCATGATTACCATTCACCTCTTGAGAAATCACAGTACCACCAGTAAACTGATGCAACTCACCAGCTGTTTTGCAAGTTTGACTGTACTTGAGTCCAAGCCGTGTCCAACAATCTTATTCAAAGGAATAATTGTCGTACGGCGTTGCAGTTGTCCTCTTTGCAATAACTTTTTTGCAGTTACTTCAGTGTCCACAATCACATTAAAAAGCTGAATCAGAAATATAACAGCCTATGTAGTTAATCAAGCTACTTCAAGGAAAATATGTTCAACATGATGGCAAGAACTGCATACTGATATTTATACTATTGAAATGTCATTCTAATATTTTAAATGATCCATAACCATGCATTGAGTAATTAGATATGATAGCTAAAACCAACAAATGCACAGTATACTTCCTATACGTTTCGGCCAAAACATGTAGGAAGTGTACTGTGTTTATAATACATTTTCACACACTTATGTGCATTTGTTGGTTTTAGCTACCATAACTAGTCATTGTAGGACTTTCCAAAGTAAGACACTTATTAATCCACATGAAACACCCCATATCAACAATTCAGTAAAATATTAATTTACATAAAAATATTCCCTAGTCACATTTTGTGCAGGACGCCACCAACACCTTCTGTATAGCCAACTGTGAACAGCAAACATAACCACACCTTAAACCTTTACCCCACCCTCCCACCCAACACAAAGAATGTAATGAAGTTAAACTGGTGCAGCCCCTTCTAGCATAGCAACATTCCATTTAGAAGTAAATATCTTTGGGGGACGACGACTCAGCTGACAACACTGCACAATAGTGTTTTAACTGGAACTGGTAAAATGCTAAACCCAGCGTTTCCTTATTGCTGTCTGGTGTACTGCAACATGATATGTCATGACATTTTACATTCAAAGGTAACAAAGTTCATAAAGTAGTAACAGCAATGAGAATTTGTTCATCTATGTTTCGTTAACTTTTGCCTATGCTACTGTGTTGTTATTAAACTGCATTTCAATACATTTCACACATCCGTTTTTATGTTACATACTGTATTTCCGGTCTCATAAGATGCTACAAGTGATAAGATGCACCCTGGTATTTAGCAAGGTATTTTTGCAGATTTAATTACCTACTCATGTAACAATTCATCATCCATTGTTAAGACACAAGGAAAAAATAAATGTGCTTTATAAGGCAAGAAATACAATACATGCATTTTTCAGAATAAATAATAACTTTCAATCTTTACATTTTAGTGCCCATCACTCTTGTGATTAGCTTTTGGCAGATGGAGTTTAAATGAGCAGCACTTCAGGAAGTAACTAACTAACTCCATGGAGCAGAGTCCTTCTTGAGAAGCTAACAGGTCGTCAGCTAGTCAAGAAATTCCCCGCGTTTTGTGGAACCCGAAGGTTCATTACTGCACTCACAAGAGCCCGCCACCTGTCCCTATCCTGAGCCATATCAATCCAGTCCATGCCCCCCCCCATCCCACTTCTTGAAGATCAGGAAGCAAATTATATTTGTTACAACTCTAAAGCTACCAGGTGAACACAGAAACTGAATTTAAAAAACAAATTCATTAACCAAGTCCATACATCCCACACTATGCACACATTTCTTGCACTAGAACAATGCATACAGTAAACATTTCAGTATAACAAACACCAGAATAACAAAATTTACTCATGCCCAACAGCCTCACAAACATCAATAAAACACTTGCCACAACAACTCACAAATGAACTTAAAACTTTTGTGCCACACTGTACAGTTCAAGCACTAGCACTTAAAGATGCATATCAAAAACATAATACTCTAACAAGGTTTTAATTTTAAACAAATCGTTGCTTTCAGAAATTGTGGGCTACTTACTTTTCCACCACCTGCAATTTCAAGGGCAGTGGCTGCAGATTTATCTTTCAACTTAAAGAGTTTGCAAACCAAACCCTTAACAGATGAACGTCTGAAATTTTGTTCTGGGTCACAGTACCGAAAGTTCAAATGTGGACACCTAAAAGGAAGTTAGAATAATTACCTGATCAGATACACAGTTTTATAAACCAAACCAATAGCGGTAAATTCAAAATCTAACGACATTGAATTTCATAGGTTCAGAGACTGGGTAAAGAAGTGTCTCTATAAAAAAACCAAATCCACATACAACAGAATACTAATATGATAAACACAAATGTCTTATCTGTATATCAAAAATATTGCCTGATTCCTTCCACCATTAAAAATGGCAATATCACAAAAATATCAACTGAACAAGCATACACTAATAACCCATTTAATGAAATAAATAACATAAACAACAAAATAATAACTTTATTGCCCTCAATTTTATCATGTGACACAGTCACAACCCAGTCACTAAGCAACAGTGTTTGAAAAGACACAGAGAAATAAAGTGGGAGAACATGTATCACCCAAATAAGTTCTTATTATGAATACCTCACTGGACTTGATATTCATTCACTAAACAAATCTATTTTGCAAATTCATCACACCATGATGTACATTATCTTGCTTTTTCTTTAAATCACAGAATGTTTAAAATAAAACTTGCGTAACCTTAACTAGATCTACATTGCATGTTACATATCAATTTTTGTCAAATAAGTCAGTTTTAGCAACCTGAACTTCATATAAATTAGAAGTTATATTAGGCTGCTAAGACTACAAAGAGCACAGTACTTCCACAGAAGCTAAGAGTAGCCCAGTTAATCCCCACCTCTCATTCAACCTTCAAGTTTATTACTGTGTTCATACAGACTGCAACAAAAAAACCCTTTCCTGAACCAGAAAAATCTATATTAGACTGAGATAAAAAAAAAAAGGTTTAAAAGTAAATCAGCTGAGTGTATTATACATTCCAACATTCCATAAGTAGGATAAGTGTAGAATTCCAGCCTACCTTGCCTCAAACGTATCAATTTTTTCTTTCACGTTCCGTATTTCAGATAACAGCTGCCTACGCTCATCCTGAAGCTGTTCAATGCGACCATCCTCATAACTGATTTTGCGTAATTCATTCTGTAATATATAACTGATATTATAAACTTACATCACATGAAAATGTAAAATTTTAAATCAAGAAAGTATCCCAACAACTACAACCTTTAAAATAAAACTCACATCAAACTTGACTCATTTCAGTGCATACTTAAATTTGCAGGCAGCTTAACTCCAATTACTTATGAGATACCTGAAAAGATACTGACATACACCCTTCGACAAGAGTATAGGAATTGATTGTCCAAGTTGCTGTGTATACAGGAAAGAAACAGACATCCAGAAATAATAGAACTGTACAGCAACAAAACAAGCTCAGATTCTTTAAACACTGAATACATGAATCACTAACAATTACTGTCTTGCACACTGAAGCTCTTGCAGAACAATACTATAAAAGAACCCATGACCACTTTCTTTCTTATACTTCCTGAATTACCATATTTCTTGTGATGCTACAGAATCTCAGAAGTTAAAACATGCCAAGGAAAATATTTGGATCTACAAATGATATAGTACAAGGTAAAGGCAGGGTTAAGTTAACCCTGTGCTTATAAAGCATCACACCATGAACACATATGAGTACAGGAGAGTGTATCCACAGTTTCATGCATTCTTGACCACAGCATCAGACAAGAGGTGAGCAGGCTCCTCAGCTTCTCTGATGCTGTGAAGGGAAGAACCCCTTGCCCCCATTGGGAATCTAACTCTGATTCGTCACTTGCCCAGCCCTTCACCTAGTCACTATACTAACTGAGCTATCCTAGCTCCCTGAGGTAACAGGAGGACGTAGAATACTACATAAGAATTTTCATGATCTGTTCCCTTTATCCAATACTGTTAGGATGATAAAATCAGGGACAAAAAAGGCAGAACATATAACACTCTGGGAGCAAAGATATGTACGTAAAAAATGTGGTTAAAGACCTCAATGCGGGCAAGTTCAGACACAGAGGTAAAGGTGGAAATATTAATATATACCTTAACAGAAGCCAGAATGTGAAGATTTTTTTGACGTAATGATGAACCTTTGGATTCCATAAAAGGAAGGAATTTCTTCAACAACTGACTGTCAATTTCTCAAGGAAGTCCCTGTACCATGAGAACAAGCTATCATACCTCCATATTGGCATGCTCCCTCTCCATGCTTTCAAGATTCTTTTTGTCCTTCTGATACTCTGCTGCAGTTTGTCCCATCTCCTGCTGCTTTCCCATCAGTTCTTTCTGACAGTGTTCCAATTGCATCTCAGATTGTTTAACTTCTGTTTGTGCTTGTGCTTCCTCTTGCTTAGCAGCTGCAACCATCCAGACACATAGCAAGTCAAGAGTGACTCAACAACCTCACACATGTACAGCAATGGCTTTGCCTATGATAATGTGAAGGAACACAAATGAATATGTAGCAAGACAACCACAGACTCGATACATCTTCAAAATGCAATCTTTGTGATTTTGCAGACCTCACTGGTTTTATATTCGTTTTGTGCAGATAAAAATGTATTCTAACAGAGCTAATGACACTACAGATTTCACACTGAAATGAGTCAAAGATTCTGTGGTAAGTGGGTTCCTGTCACCACAGCATGGCATGTCCTCAGGTTCTGCATGGAGAAGTAGCCTCCAATATGGCAGGTAACTGCAAATATATTGAATAAACAGTTGCAGACAACCGAAAAGGGGTGGCCCTCACCTTAAAGGTTGGGCAAGTTGCTAACAATTCCCTGCTGTAAAAACTTACCATATTAGAAACCATTCAAAAATACCTCGGGAATGGAAAAACTACATAACGAGGAGCCTTATGATCTGTACTCCTCACCAAATATTACTCAGGTGATCAAATCAAGACAAATGAGTTGGGAGGGGCATGTAGCACGTATGCGAGAGAGAGTACAGGTGCATATTGGTTTTGGTGGGCAAACCTGAGGGAAAGAGACTACGTGGAAGACCTAGGCATAGATGGGAGAATATTAAACTGGATCTTCAAGAAGTTGGGTGAGGGGCATGGACTGGATTGATCTGGCTCAGGATATGGACAGGTGGTGGGCTTTGTAAATGCAGTAATGAACCTTCAGGTTCCATAAAATGCAGGGAATTTGTTGACTGAGGACCTGTTACCGTGTCAAGAAGGAATCTGCTCCATGGAGTTAGTTGAATCAAAGATTAGTTTTCCTTCTTTTGGTCAATTCTCTTACTGTCAAGCAAACTTAGTGCCCACAGCCAACACCCTACCCCCCACCAGTGAATTACTTTTACATCATGCATCATTCTTTTGCAGAGTAAGCCATATTTTAGAAAACTGACAACAATCTATTGGGGCTCCAAGTGAAATACAGGTTATACTGGATAAATATCAAACAAAATTAAATTAAACCGTTAAATTTTACTTCAATCTATAATTCCAAATTTCATCAAAATTCCTTCAGTAGTTTTGGAGATTAAACATGCAGATGGCCCACTAGACAGCCTTCATTTTATGCACTCCATGCAAAGAACACCTAATAACTCCACAGGAATACAGTAATGATATAATTCATGATCATTCATATTGATAAGAAGAAACACAAATCCAGCCATCCACCCATTCATCCATCCATGCACGGCACTGCAGCCCCATCTGGGCCCTGGCCTCCCTCAAAAGGCACCTCCATTCTTCTCTATCCCCAGCTCGTCTCCTCCAACCTCGTATTCCTAGGATGTGTAATGCATCCCTCCGGACAACATCCTCCCATCCTGTTCCTGGTTTTCCCACTGATCATGTGTTGTAAAATTTGCCATTGAGAATTTTTTTTTTTAGAAACATGAATGCATAAACATAATGCTTGAGCCGAGCTACCAGGTGTTCAAGACAAAACAAATGTACCCATGAGTTGATCCTGTAAAGTTGAATCCCCACCACCATCATCAGTCAACAGCCCAGAACTAACAGCCTGAAACTTTCGCTGTGCGGCAGCAAAGGCCTCTGCATCAGTTTTATCTGCATCTCTTAATTTCTGGAATAGCCCCTGCAACTTCTGCAATTCAGCTTCCTTAGCTGACAATGAAGTTTCATCCTGAAATAAAGCATATTGTTTCTTATTTAACAGTACAAATTACAGTAAAACTTTCTTATCACATTCAAATACAATTCCTAACATGGTTTTGGAAATTGCACATATGTAGCCATGTATATTTTAATGCATATTACTAAGCTACCTGGACTGAGGTTCTTCATCCCTCCAGCCTAATACCTCGATTAGGCCACGACCACTTGCTTTCAAACCCTTACCAATTCATCCTACCAATTTCACACTATTAGCCTGAGATATCAACACTTCTGTTACATAAAATCACAAACAAATAAACATAAAGCCTATTATAGTGAAACCCCTATTTAGAGTTCAATTTCAATGATCCCACTTCAAGAAACTCAGCGTTAAATTTAAAACTTAGTGTTCAAATCCAGTGCTCCCCACAAAAACCATACATGGACATTTCTGTGCACTTCACTTCCAAACTGGAGACACGAGACAAAAGGTATGATTAGATAGTACCACAGTACAACCCTGATTTTATGTTCCTGCATCTTGTGTTTTTCACAATTTTACATGCTTTTTGTACGATCTCGGCCAAATGCCCATTAAACAATGTTTCCTGGATTTTACACTTTCTCAGATTTTAAGCCATTTAGGTGGTCCAAAAAAAAACACAAAATCTGGGTTTTACTATATATATATATATATATATATATATATATATATATACACACACATATATATATATGAATCTTTAACTGTTTTATAATTATGAGCTACTATTTTAATAGTCTTTGATTAAACCTGAACTACACTTGAAAAAGCAGAACTTTCACAAAGCAAGTTTTTACCACATGCAAACTCTGTTCCAGTTGTTTCTTCTTTTTCTCCTCAGACACAACACTATCATGGTTCGCTTTATGTGATGCTACAGCTTCAGCTTCTTCTTTTTCTTTTGCCTTTAATTCCATCTCCAGTGCCTGCAATTTGCTGCCACCCTCCTGAAAGAGATGCACAGATAGATATAAAATAGTTAAACCCCATACTTCTGAATTGACAGAACAACTCAACTTTAGTTTTGGCAAACATTTACTGTTTACTTATACCTCCCACATTGAATGTTTGTAAATGATAAACATTAGAAATTCAAAACTGGATGCACTATTGTTATGTGTATTCCAAAAATATTCACTACATACTGAACTTATTCAACTATCTGGTCATTCTCCTCATCAGCAAGCATCGGTTCACCTCATCAAAACTCGACACTGTCATAACCAAGAGTACTACAAATTAAACCTTTGCTGCCACAAAAACCCCAGTCTCACAATATCTGTTCAGTTTCAAATGCAGCATCGATCTGCTGATGTCATTCCACAAATCCTATTACCTGGAACACTCTGAACATTGATTGGTAGCTTTTTCCAGAATATTTTACTTGCAGTAATAAACAGGAAAGACGGGCTTTAGGTATCAGCGAGATGTGAACATCTTACTTATTCACTAACCCTTTTCACAGTCTCATGGTACAATTTTAAAGTTGCACACAAAATTTAAAAAAAAGTGACAAATCCACTTCATAAGATAACAATGAACCTTAACAATGATGACATTTTCATCAGCAGCAGCATCCGCATGTGATGATGATGACGACAACAACAACAACAACATTATTTTCAATCAGTGTTTTGATCAAATTAGCATGACCAGCTGTAATTAACCCATCTTACAATATTTCTGTGCGCTAGGTAATTTCATTCTATGAGAATGTACTAAGAACATTAGTTATAGTATAACTGTTAGTCACTTGGCACATAATTTATAGCACAGTTCAGTGTTTCTCAAACTGTGGGTCATGACCTCCTTGAAAGGGGGGGGGGGGGTCATAGTTCCTATTGGCCTAAACCACACCCCTATTCCGTCTCATTTTCAAGTGGACTATATCACCTATAATTCCAAAGCACATTACTTTTCAAAATAATGCATATTTAGATGTACATTTAGAGCAGAGTGGCATCGTATTTATTAGCAAGTACATTCTGTGAACAACCAACTGCAGGTCAAGTTATAGCATGAAATGAACACATTTCTACCTCTGACCTACACAGGTACTATCTGTATACATGTAGAAATGCATACTAACTCTTTTGTACCAGAATTAAATGCCCAGGAGTACTCTGAAAAAGATGAAAATTTAAATGGCTGCCATTATTGTGCATGTTACTGGTAATGACTTCAGCTGACTTTGGATTTTTAAACTGCACACTGAGAGTCTGCGGTCGATGTTCAGCACAAAAGGATTAATAATCTTACCACATTCTTCTTTTCCTTTAGGTCTATTGTTTGTTGGTCCAGGTTACGTATTTCATTTTCTGCATCTTTTATCTTCTGTTTGATGTCTTGAACATTCTTATGAACTTCTTCAAGCCTTTCTCTAGTCTTTCCACTGGTGTTCTGCAAGAAACAAAAATTCTGTTTTTAAGCACAAAAACCTTGTAGAACAAATATTGCTACAGCATACTTCAGTATATTCTTCCATTAATCTCTGCCTGCAAGTTAAAATTAATACTACACATATTAGCACAAATTTGTTCTATAAAGTTGCATGCACTAAAAACACGAAAAGTCACAGAAAAATGGATGTTGTAGGAATGTGTGCAAATTAATACTAACTTGCAGAACGAAGAGGATTTAGAAACATTCATATGACTTCAAGCATATAACATTTTTTCTCTTTTCCACCACACTCATGTCCAGTGAGTATAAAGAGCACTTACCCTGCAGATAAAGTGTAAGAGAGTAACACACACCTCTCCAGCATTTAGTGTTGAGGTTATGAGTATGTGGTACTTTACCTCCACTCCCCTTATGCGTCTTCATACCACGGTGTTTAAGCACAGACAGAACTTTACTTAGACAAAAAAACACATTAACATCAAATCAACCTAACCTGTGCCGAGTAGTACTGCCATGCTACATAAAACCTTGTAATATGTTCCAGTTCTCGTTGCACTTTCTGATATTCCAGATACTGAGATCGTTCATCATGCAGTTTCTGCAATTTTGGACTTATCGTTTCATTTATAACCTACAACAAGAAAACTGAATTAGTCTGGAGGGAACAAACTGGATACTTGTACTTCTACTTACATTAACTACAACATATTTACAACACTTCAGCTCAGCACACTGACTTCATACAAGAAATATGATACCATTATTTCTAGAGTCTGTATCAGTATTTAATCATGCAAATACAACAAAATCATTTCAATTATTTCTGCCTGACACGTTTCAGTCCTCTGTCATGCCCACTATGTTAGCTGAAGTGGCCTGATGTATTTACATTGTGACATATTGATAAATGATGTTAGTGACTGCTTCAGTTAACAAAGCTTTATCCTGATAATGTCATGAAATTATGCAATCTGTTAGTTACAAAACATGACCAGCTTACACGTGCAAGAATAAACAGATTCAAACTTGAGAAATATCACATCATGCACTATTGTATACAGGACTGATATATAAAATGTTTAGACATATCCCAATCTAATGTCTGGGCTTTACATACATAGATTTTAAGCATATTAACTACTGGAAAGGAACTTTAAAATTGTTCACTCTGGGCACTGTCTTGATCAACATAGTCAATTTATTACACCAACCAAATGCACTCTAATATTCACATTTAAGTGTTATATACATAAAGCTTCGACATGTGTTGGTGCTAGTGCACCATCCTCAGAGGGCACAGGCTGCCAAATCTAAAACCAACTGTCACTGGCAAGCCACTATCTCCACAATCTCGCTCGCCAATGACGGTTGGTTTTAGATTTGGCAGCCTGTGCCCCCTGAGGATGGTGCATTAGCACCGAAACATGTCGGAGCTTTATGCGTAACACTTACATGTGAATATTAGAGTGCATTTGGTTGGTATAACAAATTGACTATGTTGATACTGGAAAGTAAGTTTAGTCATCAATATATTTACTCAAACTTGCCATTTTGTACCAAAAACAATGCAGTTCACAGGTTCCAAAGGCATTCCATGCCATTCTGATGGACAAAACCATATTTTATACACTCAAACCAATGTAATTATACCAATCAATAGTATGCAGAGGGTGTACACTTGGAACCTGCAACTTGCAAATTTATGCTGTCTAACTGTAACAGTGAAAGTTGTTCTAATATCCACAACTGTCCAGTGACAACAATAAAAATTATTTCAAATACAGCCGTGGACAACACAACTTGAAATCATTGGCACAACTTACACAAATGTTTTGAAGATGAATAGCATTGTCAAATACAGAAACAAAATTACTCTACATTTAGATTCACCACTAATAATAGAAGGGACAAAACAAGCCAAGCAACATTAAAAACACATTCTTTGGTGCAATGGGTAAAATATATTAAAAGTTAATGCAAGAATCAACAATTTCCAATACATACCAAATAAGCGGAATGAATAAACACATAAATAAATAAATAAATAGTGTCCAATGTAAAGACTGTACTGTAAACTGTACTGTATAAGTCATGGAATCTACACAACAGAAGTCAATCTGTTCATCCAAGCGATACCATTCATTGCAATGGTTTCACTGTCTTGTATCAAGTGTTATTTACATTATCATTAATTACCATAAATGAACCACGGAGTTACTATATTCTGTATAATGTAACAAGCACAGGTATTTAACAACAGTTGATAGAGTGAAGTGTTTTGGAACAGCAGTACCGTATTCAATTCATTCAGTTTTGCATCCTTTTTCTCAATTGTCTTCTGGGCTTGCTGTTTCTTACATTCATACATTCTTGTACCTGCAGCTTCCTCAATCATAGCAAGAATCTGTAAACACAAAATGAAGTTCATTCATTCACTCTTGTTAGATCGCACACCTATGGTTCTTCCAGCACTAACTCTATAATAACTGTTAACTTACACTGGTACCAAACACTGTAACTGTCTTGTTGCTGATGATGATAAAGGTAGTGGTGATTATGACTGAAAATGATTATCATGGTGGTGGTGATTATGACAATTATCATTATGATGGTGGTGATTGTAATGACTGATGATTATCATGGTGGTGGTGATGGTGAACAATCTTCCTTGCCTGATTTTCTCACATAGTCCAGTACGCTCTAAATAATGTAAACAATTCTAGTTTTTCAGTGTTACTGCACTAATATGCAGTATGTGTTGCTGGAGCACAGTTACACCATTTAAAAACAGCCCAGTGTTTGCTAAAAGCAATAGCAAGAAAATGTCGCAGTAACATGTAGAACAAAGCAAAGCTCCATGGATGCCATGAGAGATGCTGCTGTATCATGGAAATCTACTACATCTACAATTATACAAAACTCTTTTGGCATTGAGGATGCCACTGACATAGACAGGACTGGGACAAGAGCAACCAGGTGGAAGTGTCAGATCAAGTGGACTGCCCAACCAGCTTTGAGAACTGAAAAAGTTGGACAGCTTGGTAACAGCAATGACTAATTAGCAGATGGAAAGGGGCTGGAGAATTCTGACTTCAATATGGTGTACGGATGGGTAAAAGAAACAGAGGAGACATAGCCACTGCCAACAAGCTGCTTATAACACTTTATTACCCCTAAATCAAGGGGCTGGAGCACACTTGTGCAATTTGCCGGGTACCGTATGACTTTACATTTCTTACAAACGATGTATCCTTTGGATGTGCGGCACAATTGTCCACAAAGAGGAGAATGTTCCTGTTTTGTGCACCCATACTTGTGTCTAATAAACGCAGAAATGAAAAAAAAATGTCTGTGGTCATCCACGCTTTATTGTTCGCGTGGTATTTGGAGGGTATTTTTTTTATATTCTTGAAACATCGTGGTTTCGGAGATTTTCCGATAACAATCAGCACTTGTTTGTCACTTCCATCACTGTTAACACAAAGTAAAACAGTAACTTTTCCCGAGTCTTTCGAAGATCTTGTATAAGAATATACATGCATCTCAATCTCGCGGAAAACCTAAATGATAGAAATTAAGGCAATTTTCTCATTCTGGTATTTGGTTCAACATGCAGCAGGCAATCCAGGCGGCACTAAGACAGCAATACATGTGCGCACAGTGCACTAAATCATCATTTCAAGTTTTAAAAAACTATCCATGTGGGAAAATGTTGCGTCAGGACCATGATTTTTCAATGATCGATGCGATAAAACGACAGTTCGAGGAACAATGGAGGTGGGAAAAAATAGTGTTATTTACATGGGACTATTTCCGGGACCAAATAAGGCAGATGATATATGCGGGAAAACGACGGTAATGGGAACGATGCAACGAGGTTTCACCGTATATATACACACACACATACACACTTAGATTTGTTGGATACCACCTGCATTATCACAAAACTAAATCAAAAGTTCAGACTATGAACTAACAGCCTTAGTTAAGGTAAATGCAAAATTGCTCCTATGAAAAAACACAGAAAATGAAAACTATGTATTTACCTCTGGTGGTTTCATATTAAGAACCTTTGTGATACGTCCTTGCATTATGAGAAAATGGGGATTGTTTACATTCAGCTGAACTGAGCAAAATAGATCCTTTACTCTATTGTTCTGGACATTGGAGCCATTGATGAGGTACTTGTTCTTGCCTCCTGTTACAACCTGAAAATAATCACAAACTTAGAGATCTTCAGCCCAAACCCTTCATACAATCAATTTATCTTCACAATTTGTTTCATTTGTGGTTTTCCCTGATACAGAAAAGGTATATAACAGCACAGATAAAAGAAACATTTAGTCTAAGGTCTTCACTCTTCTGGGCCGTTACACAGCATATGTTGGTAGTTCTTCTTGGACTGCTTGACCCTTGAAGAAGGGACCAATAAGCTGTCACAAGATGTCCATAAACGATTACCAATATACGTCAAGTAACAACCCAGAAGAGCAAAGACCTCATTTACACCACAGTGGAAGCCTGATATCTAACATTCAGTCTAATTTTCAGACACTGTTTAATGAACACATAATACAATGCAAATACATATTCTTCTATGCCATAACAAAACCCAGTTATGTAATTTAAAGAGATTACATCACATAAGGACAAGCTAAATTTCCCCAATGAGTGTTAAGCACCTTTTTTTCTCTCCTTCGTTTTCACCCTTTAACTTTAGAAGACACTCTCCAGCAGCTGGAAATTGATTTTAGGTAGCCAAGACCTTAGTAAACTTTAGATTAAATTGACTTTTATCAACCACAGTAAAGTTTTCCCTCTGCACAACAGGTAGGCACATGGAAGAGTAGAGATATAGCTCTGCTCATTCTTAACCCTGGCATAGGTGGAGGTAAGTGGCTAACTTCATGTCACAGCTGCCTTATCCCTGAGGAAAAAGCCCCTGGTACCCACTAAACAGATAGGCTCAGTGAACCCCAGAGACAGTCTGCACACTTCTGATTAGAGAAAAATCTATTGTTCCTGCCAGGAATTAAACACCTCCTTGGCCATCCACTTTGTAGCCGATCATCCTATCGTGATTCCTAACATTTATCAGTTGGCAACCAAAATGATTATATTGTCATTCCATCTTGCAAATAAAAACTACTTTAACAAGTCATATATTCAACACAGAGACCTTCAGGATACTAAATGCTAGTGGTTAAACCATTTCAAAAGCATGCACAACTGCATGTTGTGCCGCTAAGGATAATAATTTTAAAAATACAGTAGAGTGTAGCCCTAAAATGACAGTCCTCCTTAATCGGTTGCAAGGAAACATAACACCTGATTGAAAAGTTGTTTCAGGACACACACAGGGGAGCTGATTTTGTGAAACTTCTTAACACACAAAGATGAATTTCATTCATATACAGCTCCTTAACAAATTACCCAACCAATCTTGTTAGCAAGCAACCAGAGAAGTACATCTTACCTGTCTGGTAACAGTTATCTCTTCATACTGTTCATATCCAAGTGGACTCTGTTTCCTGTCACGATTGTCAAATGTCAGGGTCACACTTGCCTTGGTAATGCCAGCCTGACCTCCTTTGTACACCAGGTCTTGCAGGCTTCCAGCACGCACCTTTCAGAAGAAAAAACATTGAAGTATGTGTTCTAGAGCAATAATAATTGGGCATTTAGAAACAACTGATCAGCGAGAACATTTGAATTTTATTGCTTCTAATATCGGTTTTGTTAGGAGAATTAAACCTTTGGTACTGAAGGACGACTACAGTAATCACGCAGTGTAGTTGTGAAAGCCAGATGACTACCGCCGTCAGTCAATAACATGCAAAGTAACAGGCAGGCTGTTTAAATCCCAGTTTCTTGCGGGAGTGAGCACTTAATTCAGGCGCCAAAGGGTTATATGCAGAAGTAGGGTTGAAATACAGTTCCATATTAACAATTCAAAATATGAGTTTACATGGTACACAAGTCATTGGAGTAACATCCCTCTTCAGAAGCTGACAGTCATCCAGCTGGTCAACAAATTCCCCACCTTTAACGAAACCTTTAGGTTTAATACCATGATAATAGAGCCCACAACTTGATGGTTTTGTAAACCTTTCTCTCCTTACTTACACAATATCAACAATACTAATGAGCTTGGTTCTGCAACATTATTTTCATTACATTAGTATAGCAAACCAAGGAAATAACACAGAACAGGGGAGGCACTTACATGCCTTACAATACTTGTTTACCAGTCTTCATTCATTGACACTTCAAAATATTCTTATTTCTGCTATAGAAGCAACATTTATGACTTAAAATTGTAATGTAATCAAAATAAGTACCTCCATTTGTGCACTGATATTTTTTTGGCATATGAAATAAAGGAAACCGTAAGGCACATGGGTTGCCAACATAGATACGGAGAGTAATTGACATGCATTTGTCACTAATATACATGATGAAAGCCTAACCTTAGCACATAACATTTTTTATCTTTACTAAATGGCAGCCAGACTTCAGTATCTATCACTGATATGAAACATCAAAGCTCAACTTTTATGTATGCAGGCAACAAAGTCTTCAGTTTCTGAAACAAATGAGACCTCAAAGCCTAAGCCTGGTTGATAACGTGTATTTTTATCTATGGTGGCTGTCACTAATATAACATTTCGTAGTCCAACCTTGGAAGATTATATTTTGTGCACTTGTCCGTAGTTGTTAACCATGGCTGTTACTGTATGTTGACAATCCTGGATCAACATGGTATGAATTATACAAGACACAAGAAGGAAGAAAGGCACAAACAAGCATCTATATATAATATGGTTACATTACCACATTCATTCACAAATAGTGCTTTTGTTATGAAAATAAAATATTTTGAAGCATTGGTGAATGAAGAAATGTGAAAACTTTAGTCTTATATTGGAAATAAGTGCATCCTATATCCTATGTTACTGCAGAAACTAAAACTTTTAAGTCACTAAATTATGTCTCAATACCCACTGTGCATGATCCATTCTGCCTCAACCTGCCCTCTTGCTTAGTAAATTACATAAACATATAAAATCTGAGAACTCTTAAAAAACAGTCGTAACTAAATACTGCGAAAGCTCGAAAAATTACGATACATCATACCATATGTGTGTGTATATATGTATGTATATAAATATATAACACCATGTGCCACTGTTTTGTGTGACTGTGAGACACCGGAGTGTTATTACGTTGTCTTGTAACTATAAATATAACTCGATTTAGGGGCAAGCATTCGCGTAGTCACTGCATTCCTTGGGAAATACCACTCATAAATCTCTGCAACTCCATATTAACCTACGCGAAAGACAATGAATTTCCTACATTCAAAAAAACAGTAACGTCATAATTTCAGTTTCCCTCTAGAAGCACAAACATTCTGTTTTCACTCAATACCCTCAATGGAAAGCATACATAGCATTCAAGTTACCAACACCCGAAGCAAATGCTTACAGGACTAGACTGAGAAGTATGGTTAGTTCTTCTTGATTGACAATAACAAAATACAATAAAAACGGAATCGAAATAATTCACACTTAATTATATCCAGTCATACACTAATTACCTGCACTAAATTAGTTATGCCCAGAACAAAGCAAATAGCATCAAGGATGTTGGATTTCCCGCTACCATTCAATCCGGTTATGGCATTGAATTCCCGATCAAACCCATTTATTTCTGTTCGATTACCGTAAGACTTGAACCCATCGATAACCATAGATTTCAAGTACATTGTTCTCAAAGCTTTCACGTTTTCTGTGCCAAAATAAAACTGTATATAATTACACTGCGTACCTAACCTCCATCAACAAACTCATTTTCGCGCCCATATGTAACGCACTGACGTCCAGCCACGGATTACCTGCCGACTTCGATGTAAGCATACCAACAGTTGAGATTTCCGGTTATCACAGCGATGCTCATAAATATTCCGGTCTTTTAGGATACATCGCAGATGGCGTCAATCTTCATGTAAACCTTTCAAATCCACATTTTCCCCAATGAACACTTGTTTTGCGTTGCCACCTAAACAGACAGAATTATACATAAGCTCAGTACGAAATTCTAACCTTTTATACATTCTCCGCAGGGAGTGCATAAAATTAACTCAACTGTCCGCCAGCATGTTTGATCGTGCGGAACAGATTTCATGACATTTGGTACATGACAGTTTACAGTGAGTTGAATGAAATGAAACGAAATTCGTATCGCTTAGTATAATGTACTTTACGTGAAGTTCGAGTTGAGTTTTAACGGTTTTCAGGAGCGTTCGCGTGAATAGAGAAAAGCGCCTGTTAGCTTTGTCGCGTCTGTACGTCTGTCTGCCCGCACACATCAGTACGGCTCCCACTCGACGGATTTTCGTGATATTTGATATTGGGGACTTCTACGAAAATGTGTCGGGAACCTCCAGATGTCGTTAAAATCGGATATAATATCGGGGAATTTGCATGAAAACCTAAGTGTTTCATTCTGTTGGCCGCGAAAAATAAAATCGTGCCTGCATGTTTCGTTTGTAATCATGTTCTCTTGGACTTCGCGTAGTAGGTGTCGAATGCGTTACAAGCCGAGACCGTCCTCGCCATAGTAAGCAGACCCATCATAAGCCAACTGAAATATAGGCAGCGCCTTAAAATATGTGCACGTCTGCGGTGCAAAGATCTCACAATTTACCCAACGGTGGAACCAAACGAAGTGAGTTCGTGAGGAGAGAAATTTGAAGGAAAATTTAACATTAGCATTTTCCATTCTTTGTAAAGCCGGAATAGATCAGTCAGTATAGTGGCTAAGCTATGGGTTGCACGACCAGGGAATCAAGGTTTGATTCCCGACATGGGCAGAGATTTTACATGTTTTCACAGCAATCAGTTCGGCGCCTCTTTCTTTAGCCTCATATTGAATGGGTACAAACTGGGGGCTCTTTTCCCTGAGCCAAAGTGGCCGGTGATTTAAACTGATTCACCTGCATCCAGTTCAGAGGTCAAGAAAATGTGGGGCTATAAGTCCTCCCCCCCCCCCCCCCCCCCCCACCAATGGAGTTAAAATTAATTACACACAGGTTAAAATTTACCTGTAGACTATATGAGCATGAAGCTTGAACAACTACATTTTCTGAAACATTCATTAAAATAAAACCACATGACGACAAAAGCAATTATTTTTTTCTGAAATTTTGTAAGATAATTGAGCGTAAGTTCGGCTTATAAGGTAGTTGTAATCTCATTTAAGTAACTTTGTTATGCTTCTTAAAATTTTTTTGATTAAGAGTGAGTCGAACTAATTTCAAGATTAAAGTCACGCTATTCTGCAATATTGTTCACAGAATAAGCCTACTTTTCAGTTCTGTTTCGGAATTAATAATGAAAAGGTGAAACTTCTGTACCAGAATGGCCCATCTACAGGCCCACATACAATATCAGTTCAATACTAGAGGTACTTCGATAAAGTTATGTAATGCATGATAAGTGCTTTCCTGCTTAAAAATATCACAGTAATATTAGCAAGACCCTTCCATTATTTCTGTCTTCGGTGATAATGACTGACTCCAATCAATGGGCCCAACTGATTTAAATACATGTGTCCGATTACTAACATACTGCTGTCTTCAGACTCAGTTCAGTAGACTAAGTTAAACGAAAATTGTAATGTGTGTGAGTGAGGTCGTGTCTACTTACATTTATTCCTTGTTATTTTTCAGTTCAGAAGCCGCTGGAATGATTACGTCATTGTAAAAAAATTCACTTTCTGCATTGATGCTTCTCCACGGACCAGCGCTTCTGCAGAAGCTGATAGTATGCGAGATTTTAGTTTTCCACAAGGTCGATGTTGAGGATTCAGATCTCACCGGCTATTATGCTGAATAGCAGGGCTATTGATTCCCTTCTTGTACGACTCAACTAACCCTGAAAATGAAGGCAGCACGTTCCTTCGAAACGTCAGGAATTAGTAACTCTGCTACTCAGCGTAATAAACCAGAAGGTCTGAATCCTCCAGCTGATAGTAATTTATCCAATGAAGATATTCCTTGTTTGTAGAATACGAAGTTTCAATAGGCCTTATTGAGTTTATAAGAATATGTCATTGGTTCCTATCCTGAGTTACATGAATCAGGTCCACATATTATTGCAACAAAATCCTCCATTACCTGCACAAATCTTGACAATCGCTTTGCCTCTCCACGTATTCCGATTATAACTCGTCCATCCAAATTAGTGGCATCATCGTCCGCCACTTGACCACCTCAAAATATTTAGAAACACCTACCAAATGAAGCAGGACTAAGTTTGGGCTGCAGATCCATTTTCATCATGATTCCTTTGTAAATTACGGTGAAAATTGTCACAGATTTTTTTGCGTCAATATATTCCAAACATACACATAAACTGAAAGATTTGAAATGAGTCCAACATAAAATTTAGTGCAACTAACTAATTAGCCTAATTTAACATGTTAATTCTCCTGGGAAAAGTTTAGGTAGATTTGAAGGAACATACACAGCTACACAACCTTCTCTTCTTAGTAGAAATATAGATACATTTTAAATGGTAATGTATCATTTGTTATATATAATTATATATACACACTGCTGTATTTAACGAAAATACATTTCTACAGAATAAATCTAGGGGAAAATACGCCATGTGCACGTAATTTGCTGAGGCATGTTTGTGTATTTCACGTAGTACGTGTCACATAAACTGACAGTACAGTTTACAGAGACGAAGATTTAAATTTGTTGTCGTGTCGTTAGTTGAGCTCTTACACGTGGTTAGGAGTATCAGGCTTCGCAGTTCGCCATGCGAAACTCAGGAATGTCGGTTGTTGGCCTCTGTGGACAGAAGCGAAACAAGAACGCGACGTTAATAACTTAGGTATGTAATAAAACAGAAACTATTACTATATTCGTTTTCAATATTTCCATATTCTAATTTATGCAATTGGGTGACTTGATACAAATAACGTACGAAGAACTGATGTCATTACACTTCAGTTCTGTTCCGTAAAGAAATTTGTGGCAGGGTTCCTTCTTGTAACTCTGACATTTACCTTTGTGCAGCTATTTGTTGGGAAGAGCAATGGATACGGGCTGGACTCTGGCGTGCCACTGCAGGGACGTGGGGTTGGCGGCCGGGGATCGGGCTCGCTGCACCCCAGCAGCCAGTGGGTCGTGACACGGCCCTTACCTTTCAGCTCCACTTCTCCTCGAAGCTCCATTTGAAACGTCCCGAATTTGTCCAGAATTTGCCGGGCGTCGTCACTCACATGAATACTTAGGGCTGAAACAGTCCACATTAGCCATATGTGTAGATGTTCCAGGTCTGTCCACAGAAGTTTTATTTCAGAACGATATGGTACACTTACTGGACGTTTGGTAATGTAAAGCCGAAAATTAAAATAGGCCTAATTATCCAGCTAACGTCACGGAACAAAGTTCTTTTTCAGAACATGATATTCGCTCAACAGGTAAAGAATTTCCCACCTTTTGTGGATGCTATGTTTCTTTCACAGTTGCCTGACAGTTGACTTTATCCTGAGCCAAATGAATCTTCAAAACCTACTTCTGTAAAATTCATGTTAATATTATTCCCATTTACGCCTACATTTCCCAAGAAGTTTCCTTCTTTCAGGTTCCTCTATTAATGTTTTTTATGAAATTGTCATTTCTTCCACGCTTGCTACATGTCTCGCCCCTTTCATATTCTTTGATTTTATCAGAGCATGAATTTTATATTTGAGGATTTATTTTACAAACTTATGCACAATATTACAATAGTGTCATTTATATGTATTTCGGCTTATTTTTAGCCATCCTCAGGAGGTCGTAGAAATATAGCATAGACTATACATCCATTGTGCAGGTAGTTACATCCACGTGAGTAAACCAATAAAATATTACTCTGTGGTTTTCAAAAGTTCCACTTTGAGCTCTTAAAATATATGTACATTAAGATATTAAAATTTTATTGGTTTACTCACATGGATGTAACTACCTGTACAATGGATGTATAGTCTATGCTATATTTCTACGACCCCCTGAGGATGGCTAAAAATAAGCCGAAATACGTATAGGGATAAATGACACTATTGTAATATTGTGCATAAGTTGGTAAAATAAATCCTCAATTGTGATAAGATGCACGGTCAATACAACGTGAAATTTAATTTTGTATATTTTAATAACGAGGTCTTAAGACATAACGCGATGAGATAAAGAATTCTGAAATAAATGGCAGCAAATATTTCCCATATTTAATGTTATAATGAGATATGCTCTTTTCTGGGATTTTACGCAGCGTAGATTGGTAGTTTGTTACCGACGTTTCGGGACAACCTATCGGTCCCATCTGCAAGGGTCAAGCAGTCCAAGAAGAATATTAAGCTTCTGGTGTATTTAATTTAATTTATTGCTCTCTTTTCCAAGTGTTTGATGTGTGTGTTATTTTCATATAACTTATTATTATTATGTATATATTTATTAATCTACCAGCTATCCATTAATTAATTTAGAAATTCACGTATATAATGTTGCATACATCAATAAAGATCGCAGAACGTAGCTGTGTCTTACGTTTTGCTATGTTACACATAGAACGACATAAAACGCCTTGACTCTCTCAATAAATTAGCTGCATTGTGGCCTGTGAATATACATGAGGCAAAAATGGTTGTGTTGCGACAGGGACAGTTTACTTATTATACGCAATTAGAATAAAACCGAGCAAAATGCCCTTTATATTTCATTAAGCAGAATCATTCCATCATTCACAGGTATGTAACATGTCTAGCTGAGTAAGTAAAGTAACAAATTTAAATTGAACAAAATCTGTTTGTGATATGTGCTGTGTAGAAATATATCTTACGCTGGCCCGTGGATTCCATTCTTGAAGCAGTGTTTACGGTGTCTCCAAATAGACAGAAATGAGGCATCTTCTGCCCAACAACTCCTGCACATACGGGACCTGAAACAGGGTTTAAAAATGCTCTGACATCCACGTTAATATTCCTTAATGAGTCACAGTTGACTGCTTATAAGGTATTCTTCACGCAAAGTTAAAAATATTAAAACCGCCATACTGAAATTTTGCAACATTTAATAAGAGCTATAAGATTTACTGTAACGAATTACACACAGTTCCCAAACGCGTTTTTAGCGATTTTGTTTGCCTCACTCTTATTGATGTTAACTTATTTGAGGTACAATTGCACTGTTGAAAAATCAAATCTCTCACTACACATCCCAAAAAGTACTCCTTGTCTTTCTTTAAACATTTACCACATCGAAAATATTTCCATTTAAAATTTCACATAGAAATGTGATCTAGATGAGGGGTATTCAAATTACGACGCTGCGAAAATGCTTACAAAAGCGAGCAAGTAGTTCAACGCTTAAGTCGGATGCATCGTCTTATACCGAAGGCCCTGCATTTTCGTTATCTGATCTACCAAATATTATATCACGAGCCTTTGTGGATAATTATAAATTTCATTTTCAGCTTCAAGTAGAGTACGGAGAAACTGGAGTGAAACTAAACAAAATCCCCCCCCCCCCCCCCCAAAATATTTGGTGTTGACCATCAGCACCAAATTTCATTCCAATCCGTCCGGCAATTTAGGAGGTGAAATATGTGGAAGGTACATGCAGCCTACCATTATGCGTGTGCATAGACATGGTGATTATGTTTAGTATGGGGAAGCGAATGTTAACAAAAGAGGCACTTGACCTCTGTTGACCGACTGAAAGTAACACTTCATTTGAAGAAGCAGGGATTGGTTATTTAGTTGTGTTGTTGCTGTTGCAACGTCTAACAAATTGTGAAAAGTATTGCAGATGTTTCCTCATTATGCTATTTAACAGAGATTTCTTTTTAAACTGCAGACCTTGTAATATATCAATAAATGTTGCGTTAGAAAAAAGATAAACATAGTGACTAGGTAAGAACTTGAAAGGAGGAGATTCCGATTTATACCACACTATTAGAATGACAATGACGTGGAAGATGAAAGAAGTGGCCGTGACCTATCTAAAAGGCAATTTTGGTATTCGCCATGAAGGACACCTAGAAGCCGTTCAGTCTCCGTTTAGATTTGCGCCGAATTCATAAACTGACCTGAATGAATTCCAATTCTTATTTTCAGTTGCGCCTCCGGTTTATGCTTGATAGTGAAGGAATTCACAGCACCAAGAATCGCCAGGGCCATCAGCGCAATCTCCCGAGCGTGGTCATCCCCATTCCTCTGTGGCAGTCCGGACACAACCATATACGCGTCACCAATCGTTTCTACCTGTAATAAGCACCACGCCTATCAAAACTAAAAGGTCCTACTTTAATTTTACTCACCCTAATACAAGTTTTGGCCGATCCCGGTGGCTGTAAGGTCTAAGGCGTAGGTCCTGAAGCCGCTTGGTTGCTGGAATCGCGGGTTCGAATCCCGCTGATGGCATGGATATTCGTCTCTCGTGTTTGTTGTGTGTTGTGTAGGTAGCGGCCTCTGCGACAAGCTGATCATTTGTTCAGAGGAGTCCTACCGGGTGTGTGTGTGTGTCTAATTGTGTGTGATATAGAAACCTCAACAACGAGGCGGAGGCCCGACTTGGGCTGTTTCGCCACCGAAGAACAAAAAAATATTTGGCTTTGCAATTGAAGACAAACAATTAAATGGCGCTCTTATATTTGAAATTCACGGATATCAGTTCGAGGATTAAGTCCAATGATCCGTTTCGTTCCCATTCAGATCACCTTTGTTTATTTAATATGTTTCATTATTAGTACTTCAGTACTCCTTTTGCTTCATGCATCATATCCCACAACCACTTTGAATACAAATTTCTTTTATCATCTTATCGTATTCCTAGTATTCATTCCCTGTTCAGAAACTTCATTTCGTATAGTGTAGATAAAGAACACAAGAACTCAATATCTCCCTCTTATTCAACCATTTCTGCTAAAATAGAACAAGCATAAATTCAGAAGACGAAGTATGATTGCAATTAGATACACACAAAAATGGTTATCCGGAATTTTAAGTACATTTACGACTTAAAATCGTAAAAAAAATTTCACCTGCCCAGTTAATTGGTACATCTGTCAACGCAAAACAATCAGTAATAAAATAACTTTTTCCCATGATCACAGTGTCACAATGTATTTAAATAACTGCATATTATTCAAAGTTCTGTTAGATTGAACACAGTATTTCTCGATCCTACTCTAATAGGGTAATAATTATGTTAGTGTTGCTTCCACTTCAGAAGTTCGCAAGCTGCTATGTTGGTATAATTAACATTAATAAGTATGAAATATACGCGTTATGCTGGAGTAGCCTCTGTTCAGTAGAATGATATTCATAAAGCATATTACAACATTTAAATTGTTTAAAAAAGTTAGATAGAAGAGACACACGAAGGAAGGACGAACGGACGAACACGTACCACAAGCCTATCTTCCCTTATAAGAAACAGAAAGTAGAATAAAATTAAAATTAAGTACAAGAATGTGGACTGAACATGCAATTAAGTAGGCACCTGAAAGAATTAATGAATATTACCGAAGACAGTTCAGTTTCTCTGTACCTTGTATACGTCATAAGAATCCAATTATTCTGTCAAAAGTGCTGTACAAGTCATTGAGGAAGTTCACAACCTGAAACGGAAAAACAAACAAAAATTATGGTTTTATAAAATAAGCTGATGTACTCAAACGATACTTGGAAGACTGTAAAACAGAACGCTATGAAAAATGCAAGTCACTGTAGCTCACACAGTATTTAGTTCGACCTGCTACTAGAGTATACAAAACAATCCCAGGAATAAAAATACTGTAGACCCTCGAATGAACGGACTAATAGGAGGAGTGGGTGGTTCGATAATGCTGATTGTCCGGTACTTCAGAATTACGTATATATATATATATATATGTATGTATATATATATATATATAGCTTAAAATGTCTCCAAAACAGTAATAGAGTACTCTATGTATAACACTAATGCATACATATAATAATGTACACAACTTTCCTGTTAGCACTATCACTTTGTCTGGAAGCTATCGTAATATATATATATATATATATATATATATATATATATATAGCTTAAAATGTCTCCAAAACAGTAATAGAGTACTGTATGTATAACACTAATGCATACATATAATAATGTACACAACTTTCCTGTTAGCACTATCACTTTGTCTGGAAGCTATCGATAATTGGAATTTAATAAATGTCATAAATAAAATAAATCCATGATCCAGGTTGTCAAAACAGCAATACACTACCACCTCCACTCGAGAGTCAGCAAAGACTCAGCGCGCGTCCGTGTCCGCCAAGTAGCGGCCGTTCCGCTAATTAACAGCCAAGACTGCTAATTTCACGTTTTCCCATTGCGGACGAAAATTTTGGAACGAACAGATTTCGTCCGTTACTTCGGAAATCCGTACATAAGAGGTCCGTTAATTCGAGGATCTACAGTATATTACGGGCACGCCACTAGAAGGCGCGGGTGTATGTAGGTGGGACGGGATGGTAAGTATGCGCATGTGCAGTAAGCTATTACTGAACATTATTCCTGTCTCGCAGACATTATTAAGCTCAAATTTCGTTCCGTAATTTTTCAGGTAAGTGGACCGAATTTTCCGGTATAAGCGTAGTGTAAAGTTCCTCCCTCTCCTCCTACCCGGTAGTGACGACTTCTCGTGGCGTGCCCATAATACATATCAGGTGAAAACTGAGAAATTGACCAGAATATTATTGGAATTAATACTACAGGTACAACTGTTAGTTATCAGTTTAACACGGGCTTGCCCCTTAGAATAGCTTACGAAGCAAACTTCGTGCCATTTAATGGCGTAAGAAAAATGGCCACGAAACATTCACTTAATATACCAGTATATAACCCCAAACGGTCACCAAACAAAGATTTTACGAGTATTTTCACATTGTTGGCTGTCGAAGACAAGCAGTTCTGTGTTACAGTCATTGTTAAGCTGATGTCTCAGTGAATACAAAAAATGGAAACAATAACAATAATTACTGGGAAATTACCGGGCGCCTCGGTGTCTCGACGAGATCTCTAGGGGCGATAGTGCCCTGGCGTCCGGCATTTGTCAAACACTAATTCAACAACAGCTAACCGAGTTTTCCAGGAAGTTTAAGAACAAATTACTGAAGACAGCAGGAAGCAAAAGGAGACAGGAGAAATCAAGGAGTGAGGAGGTTTAAAATTTTCCACTCTTTACGAAATATGAAGGTGATCAAATCAAGAAGCTGGCATAGGGATGAAGAGAAAGGAAAATAAAATTTTATTCGAAAAACGTAAGGGCAGAGACCACTTAGGACACAAAGGCACATATGTGAGGATAATATTAATATGAAGCTTAAACAAGAAGGATGCGAGGCAAGTACTAGATTCACCTTGCTAGAGTAGGATCCAGATATTATTAATATGGTAATTAATTTCCAAAACTACTGACAGGTTACAAGTACAAAATAATGAAGTTTGGTCTTCTTTGCGTATATAATAATTATGAGGCTCATGGAGAGAAAGATGGAATAAGAAGAAGTACCGGATACCGAGCATATTTTGTGAAACTGTCAGTCCATAGACCCTACAGGGTGTACCATAGAATTGTAAGTGCTGTGTGAAACCAATGGCAATTTTCTTTATCGAGAAGCTGATCGTCGAACACTTGATCACAAAATTCCTGCAGCTGTGGATACTGTTATTCAGCTACGTTCGCAAATTCCGCCTTTATATCATACACTAAACCGGTTGAATTTTTTTAAAAAGTCTACTTTCTATTGGAACAACATATTTCTGAGACTAGATCTTATGCGTTTAATAACGTGTGGGGAAGTAACATTGAGTAAAGGTAAAGCAATCCCATTACAGGCCTGGACAGACCCTTAGGGTTCCAGGAGGCTGAGGCTCCCAGATTTGTAGACAATCGGCACATGAAGGTGGTAAGGTTGTCAGTCCTACGCACCGGCCGCCTTTACCCCCAGGAAACATTCCTGGTACTCATTTCTGTAACTAGAGTACCAAGTATTTTTTTACCAGAGCACTATATGGAGATTAGTAATCAGCTACAAGCTCAAGCCGCCTTATGGCTTGTAACGAGTCTCCTATACCAGTAAATAGCAGGATGATTGTGCCTCGCGTCTTAGCGAAGGGTGTCAGCTTCCCACCACCATGCATCAGTACGACATTTCTTTAACTGGATCCTATGTCATGAGGCACACAATACGAGAATTCAGGGTGACAAAGAACGTGATGTTACAGTCTCTGGACTAACAAATTCACAAAATCTGCCCTCAGGCATTCAGTGCTGAATTTTACGTTCGACCTTCCTCTCCCTCTGGAATATGACAATCTTCTTAAGGTTTGCCTTGACCAGTAGCAGTTTCAGTGGTACCTGCATCGGCGTGCTCTGAGCGCAAAGTGCTGTGAATCCCACAATATCACTGAAATACACAGTCACACTCTCGAACTGCTCCGGTCGGACCATTTCCCCTGCCATCAGCTGCTGGGCCACGGGCCTAAAAATTTACATTATCTTATCAAATATCGCACTCTGTTACAAATTCGGTCACATTTTGGAAGAAGGAAATGACGTCAAAGTATACCGTGCCTTAGGTAGCACGTTTAGTTACTGACTCTTACAGCGCTATCACGAGTTCATTCCAGTGTCCACCATGTGAGATTTGTACAGCAGGAAGTGGAATTGACGTAGGTGGTTCTCCAAGTACTTCAGTTTCCGCTACTAATCCTCATCCCACCAATAAGTCAAAGTCATTTGTCATCTGTCGCCTATAATCTATCATCATCATAAGCATCATCATTATCATCATTATGAACAACAAAGCCCACAGATTTGAGAATTTAGATGTAATCTCACTTATCTCTTATCATTTTAACCGTTTGAAGCCCAGTTATAAACTTTCTTCATGTGATTCTCACAATAAGGTCACATTTTTTATCGATATTGGATTAACCGATTGGTCTTTGTAAATAGACAGGCCCTGAGGGCTCCAGGAGGTTGAGGCTCCTAGAATTTCTAGACAGTCGGCAAATGAAGGTGGCAAGGTTGTCAGCCCTAAGCACCGGCCGCCTTTACCCCCCAGGAGATATCCCTGCTACTCATCTCTGTTAGAGGCTGAGTCGACTTCAGAGCCGGAAGGATTAAGTCAAAGAAAAATCCCAATGAACACATCCGGAACCGAAACCGCGCAGTGCCTCAAACAACTGCGCCACCGCGGACTGGACATTTGGACGGCAATGTGGCATGTGTGGTGCATAAAGTGTCACTGGAAGAGGTTTTTCTTCGGGTATTTCTGTTTTCCCCTGTCAGTATAAATCCACAAGTGCTTCATACTCTATCACCTTCTAAGCTATTCTTAAAAAGGAAGAAAAACAGACGATGCCTGTGTACCTCCCAACAAATTTATGTTAGTCTCACAAGGGTTAACCTTGGTACTAGATACAGTCGAGTGGTCAGTTTTACGCTCCAACCACTTTACCCCGGGGAAAACGCCTCCGGTACCTATTAAATTTATAAACATATTGGGGGGGGGCGGGGGAGTAGCATTAAAAGTTTCTTAGAGCTTTAAGGATAATTGTTGGCGCTTACACTGTGATAGTGTACCGTACATCAGGTAATTTATTGTTATAATATTAAAGGAGAATTACTATTTAAAACAAATTCAAATAATTGAGGATTTGTAGGTACAAACGCCTCCGTCGGTATGCAATAAACTTCTGACAGATACTGTGTTTGCCTGCAATAACAGAGGATGTTATGACATCAGTTTGTCTGGATTTTAGTTCGAATTGGTGCGGTTTATATCTCGATAATACTCTAATTTCTTGCATTTTTTGCTGTGATAAATTTCCGGATGCTATAAATTCAATTTTGCAACTTCCTCTCACCTGGGTAACACCTGGTACAGAAGTTCTTCAGACCTGCGCTTTTCCTGACTTAGCTGTGCAGTCTTTTCCTCCACCAAGGCCTCCAAGTTATTGGCATACTGCTCCATCCGTCTTAGCAGATCATCCATCAAATTTTCACAGTAGCCTCTAAGAGCAAAAAAGAAAGGCAATGCACGTATAACGTAACACTGAGGTTCGTTCGCGTAACCACTGTTGCCGTGGAAAAGCAATAAGTATTACATATTTTGAGTATGTCTTAATTCTTGCCTTATTTATGCAAAGCGCATGCGTCGTATAATATTTTCATCTACGTCCTGTCTGGCTCTATAATATTTTTCCACATTATCTCATAAACTGCACCGTTTTTGGAAAAAATAACATAAAACGTGTGTTTTTCCTCTACAACTTTTGTCTGAAAAATTTATCATTCTAAAAAAATGCAGTCATTTCTTATCATAAATGTACATACGTCTTCATATAAAGTACCCGTCATTCTTGTCAGATTTTAATCAAATTGAATTTTCTCGACAGATTTTCGAAAAATCCTCAAATACCTAATTTCATGAAACTCCATCTAGCTGGAGCCGAGTTATTCCATGCGGACAGGTAGACATACAAGCAGACAGACGGACGAACAAACATGACGAAGTTAATAGTCGCTTTTCGCAATTTTGCGAAGGTGCCTAAACATTGTATCGCTCACTCAATCTAAACCACAAATCTATAATGCCCCGGAATTTAAGAAAAGAATGTTATTTTTGTTACAAAAATTTTAACGTAATAAACAAATTACGATAAACTTATTCCTAAGAAGGAGACGTACGTACATTGAGAAAGAGGTGCAGGAAACACAAAACGTAATCCTGAAGAAAATTGTTTATACGAAGTCGTGCCATTGGGTTTACTAAAAATAAAACTTTCCACTTTCATTTCTTTCTTGGCAGAATTCAAAAGCGTTCCTCCACCAAAAATCTGTACTTTCTTCTTGTTTCCTTTTTCCGTATATGAACATTTTGTTTTGGCACATGTTTCTGAGTCTTGGCCAGAACAGTGGGTACCCTGATTGAGGGGGTTTCAAGTCCATCAAAGAAAAGCAGCTCTATTTTGGAATTTGCAATGACAAATCCTTTCGTTTCGAAATTTACCATAAAAGTCGATACTGTCTCATCTCACTTGATGCAAATAGTAATCGATATGACAAACCGCTCAGTTAACTCGCACCGAATCTTGCGAGCCGTAAACTCACTTTCTGATGTTCCTTATGATGCTTCTGATCATTTCGAACGTCGGCCTGTCTTCGGGATTGTCTGACCAGCATCGTTCCATCAGTTCTGCCAATTCCTCCGGGCAGTCCCGGGTCCCAACCACAGGGCGGAATGGCGGGTTCTCTCGAGTGGCCACGCGTGCAATTATCTCTGCACCACCAAACAGAAAGGTTGTCAAAAAGACGACGTTTCGGAAACATTCTTTTGAACATGCTGTACAATATTGAGGGTCATTCGCCCATAAATCTTCATTAGTACTAGAAATAGCAATAGAAGCAACTAATAATGGACAGACCCACCCCCCCTACTTACGTAAGAGTTATGTTCCGGAAACTTTGGCGCAAGTCACATTTTGGGTAAGTCGGAACTCATTATGCGTATGGTCAACTATATATTTATAAACAAGGAAGTCCAGTCGAAATTCAAACCCCAACACAGTGGAACCTGATCGCCCGTAGAGTAACCAACCCGCCACCTATGTTATTGCCCAGGAGTATTCTTCCGCCATCTCCGTCTTACTGCGCTTTCATTCCAACAAGGAAAAATACGGTGCGTTTCAAATATCTTATTACAGTATTTCAAGCTTTTTACTATTTTAAAATAGCATAAGTCTCAAATTTCTTAATTTAAAATTGCGTAAGTCGAAGAGTGCGTGTAATAAATATAACGATAATAACACTTAATAAATTAACAATTATAATAATTTGGATTCATTTATTTAAGTGCCCCCACAAGAAAAATAAACCCACAGACCGACACTGAAAATGAGACGCGGTATGCGTAGGTACACGTAGGTACATATGTTGGTCTAATAATAACATGGTGTCGACAAATAAGTCGTCAGTGTAATAAAATTATATTGTGGAACATGCTCACAGCGCTGGCTGCGTACAGACAAGTAACAGCATAGAATATGTGCGTAAACTTTTTAATTTCTGTCTGACAGGACTCACAGAGTGTCCGAACGAACCGTTTGGACTTTCCGTGCCTCGTATTTTTTGTCTTATTTTCTGCTAGAAAGTTAATCACTTTAACGATGCTGAACTGTCTTACCAGAAATTATTTTTTACATTTACATAATTAAATATTCACTAAAGCATTTAAGGATTCCAGATATTAACCTTTAAAATTCAGTGGTAACTATTTAACATCAATAATCTTTGATATTTTTATCACAGATTTAATTTATGGATTTCTCATGATTTTCACAATAATCGGCAAGTATTTATTTAAATACAATTAACTTGCTGATTTTTTTAGTGGACAACAATTGTGTTCTCTGTGCGTTAGGAACTGAATTTTGGTATATTATTTACAATAATTAAATCTTAAAAGGCTTAATAATAACAATAATTGCTACTGTCTATATACACGTTTACTTAATTAAATGCATTATTCGTCTGACCGCTTCTGATAAAACTGAGAAAGCTGTATTTCGGTTTTACACAAATTATAGTTTAGGAACCAAGAATCTTTTGGGATTTTATGCAGCGTGCTGCGTAAAACCCTAAAAGAGCGAAGACTCCATTTACACCGCGGCGGAAGCCTGAAACCAAGCAACCAAAAACTAAATTCGCTACACAACGTTTAGAGGAGATCTCAAACTAGCAAATTCTCTATTTATATACTTTGTACTTTCGGTCATGAAACGTTCACATAAAAGGAAACATGGACAAGCATTATTTTGTTTTAAATTCTTAAAAAAACTTATGTGTAATATGTCAGATTTTCGAAGACAACCTTCTATTAAATTGATGACAAATGCTAAGAGGAGTACAGTAGCACGATGAAGTGGCTTTAGTTAACACATCATCGCTTGCTCACCCTGAGGGTCCAGAAATTGTCTGGCAGCTTCAAATGGTCCTCCCCGCACGACGATCTCTTCTAGGATGATGGCGAAGCTGTATACGTCCCCCTTTTGTGTAGCTGGATTACCAGGAATGACTGTGGACGGGATAAGTTCTGGAGATACCCAGAGAAGCTCTAAAAAGCAAGAAGCAAGCACATCTTATATGTGACCAGATGTTTCTACTGTCAATACAAACTCTGGAATAAACTTTGAAGTTGAGATTCAATTTCACTTAAACTGAATTCTAGGTAGAGTTTTGAAACTCCGGAGTGATGTTTGAATTCTAGATACAGTTGCAGTCGAACTATGTTCTTAGTAGCCGTTAGTAATCTAGAAAGAAACACTGATGTCTAGACGCAGATCCATTGAATTTGGTAGTGAGTAGAAACTCTTAAATTAAGCTTAAAAGCTAGACAAAGTTTTCCTTAAACTTCGCAGTAGCTGGAAACTCTAAAATTAACTTTGAAGTCTCGACACTGTTAAACTCGAGGTGAATACATTAGGACGTGTAATATTATATAAGGTAACACCACATTCCTGTTACTGAATCTCTCGCAGGCCCCAGTGTTCTCCAGAGCATGGCTCTAAAACATACTTCATTAACTTGATAAGATCTTTTACCACCACCAAAGTAGACAACCTTTTGTTGCATGTTGTGTTTGTATATTATACATTAATCTTACTTTTCGATCATTAATTATCATCCCCAGGGAAGTTATTCTTTTGTGATGTAAGCATATTTGTAAGCTTGTGGTAAAAAAGATTACGTAAAACTGAATAATATTACACGGCAGGGAAATGGACTATTTTAAAATCCTTCAATAATATTCTTCCATTAATGCGAGAGAGAAAAATTCACATCCATACCAAACCGATAAAATTATTTCTTTGTAATTCTGTATCGCCAGGATTTTAGGGTAAATATAAAATGCTCGAGTGACAATGGGGTTTTCCCTGAAACTCAGAAACAGGATGTTGATATGTTATTGTCTTACTGTCCTCAAGTGGTAGTGGGGTTTACTCGGATACCGAGAAATAGGGTGTTAATATGTCACTCTCAAATTGTCATCAAGTACTTGCAGTAAGCCACATTTTCGAAATTAATGGTGTCGGCAAATTATGTTTTTGTCATGCATTCTCGTGACCTAAATCCTCATATTTCACCCATTTTACTTCTACACAAAGCTACTTTCTAGGACTAAGGTAATATCCTTATTCTCCCGTGCTACCCACACTTATTTTCGTCTAACAACTAACAGTCATCAGCTTACAAAACATGATGTTTTCTGGTCATTTGCAGTCCACAATGTCTATCTATCGATTTTCCAATTGCGTATTCCAAGCGTTAGTTGAAGATAATTTCGATCAAACCTCGTAACTTGTATTTATTAAAACTTGCCCACCCCTGTCATACACAGCAGAGGTAGTCCCCAATGTTGTTATACTTACTAGTGTAGTATATTTGATCCTTGATTATTTCGGACGGAGTGGTGAGTGTTTTGAGGCCAAAATCCGAAATCTTTAAAACAAATCGGCCATCAATAAGACAGTTGCATGAGCGAAGTTTGCCATGGACTGCGACCTCAGACCCGTGGAGATATGCCATGCCCTGCACAAACAAGATTCTGTGTTAGACAACTGTACACACCAGGGTGTTCTCTCTGTTCATATCCTGAACACGAACACTTCAAATGCGACCCTTGTACAGTACAAGCGTTCAAAGAGATTTAGTTACTAAGAAAGGGCAGCATTGGGATACATGATTATGTACGTAGCAGGAACCTTGAGATGCAAATCTTTTATTGATACTGAAGAAAGCTCTTGAATTACTATGAAAAGAATAAAATTGATATATCCGTTTAATTTACTCTATTTATGTTCTGAAAAATACATGTGGCGTGCAGAAATTTTATTACTCATTTGAAAGATAACTAAATGACTTTTGTACTGCCACATTTTGTAGTGAAGGCTGTATGTTTGTAGCATAGTACAATCAACACTTCGTACGATTTACACAGAAAGGAGATGATTAGTCGAAAAAGGAAGAAAAAGAGACAGAAAGAGGTAAAAGGAGAAGTAAGGATACTAGAAGAATTAATGAAATAAAAAACAACAGAGAAGAATAGAATGACACAAAACCCAGAAACATTAAAAAACAATTATATAGCATATAACGTGTTCACGTTATCCTTTTATTTCATGACTACCTCTGACTATACGACGTCGATAGGTAGGACGAATGGCGAATGATGAATTTTAATGGATTTGGAAGGAAATGATCTTGATATAATTGAGGAAGTATCCCGGAAGTTGCCTGGAGGCAATGAGGAAATCCACGAAGACATGAGTCATTATAGAAGGTGCCTCTGACCGGAATTTCAGTCTGGCACCTTGGAAAGCAAATCTGGCGTTTTGCTGCTGCAAAAACCCTTTCGGTCTATATCGTAAATTGCAAACATTATAAGTCACACGTAGAGGTCTTTGCTCTTCTGAGATGTTACGCTGCGTAGGTTGGTAGTAGTTTACCAAAGTTGCGAGACAACCTACGCCGCGTAACATCCCAGAAGGGCGGCGGAAGCCTGAAATCTCGCAAATTACATGTAATTTCCTAGTACTGGAAGTGACATGTTAAAAGGTATCCATCTAATGTCATAAAGTTATTGTAAGATGTACACTGCGATTATTCTAAATTTATGGCAAAGAGGATACAAGATCACGTCGATGTTTTAGGGACCATTCTGACGTCACTCAATACAAGCGCCATTACCTTTACGACGTCATGTATTAGCGACATGCGGAAGTTCCAGTCCAGCTGCAATTCTTCATTCTCCAGTACATCTTTGAGGCTACCCTTCGGGCAGTACTCTGTGAGGCAGAGAATCACCGGAGTGTCTATGCATGCTCCCACAAAGCGCACAGTGTTCTCGTGAGTGACATCACGAACCTGCATTACCAACAACAGAAACCAGTGTTCATCCAGAACGAGGTTTATATATGTAGGCATTCCATTTTTTAAAAACAAAAACATCGGGACACTTGAAAACATTTAGGCAGCGGGTAAGTAGAAGACAAAATTTTTACCCTGTTACGCAATGAAAAAGAGCAGATAACTTACAATATTACTGCACTTAGATAACTCAGATACAAATTATGACGTACAGATACACAACATAATAATAATAATAATAATAATAATAATAATACTCAGACATTCAGCTCACTTATGATTTTTCTTTACATATTCTTTCCTCAACCATTGCGTTCTCAGTCCTTACTCTATAATCCCTAACCTACAAATCTTCTTCCTCTTCTCCTGTTCCTTCCTGTCAGTGGCTGGTTGACGGTTGCCCTTCTCCTACAGACGTTTTCTCCCACCGTGGGAAAGTTAAAATTTTCGTACAAATGTCGTATCTTTATGACTTGTGAAAACACGGGACTTTGGAATCCGAACCGAATTTTGCGGCACACTGGGACAAAGCTCTTTGAAACCGAATTTTGCGGCACACTGGGACAAAGCTCTTTGAAACCGAATTTTGCGGCACAATGGGACAAAGCTCTTTGAAACCGAATTTTGCGGCACGCTGGGACAAAGCTCTTTGAAACTAAATTTTGCGGCACACTGGGACAAAGCTCTTTGAAAGCCATAAACCGGAATTGTCCCGGGAAAACTGCGACGAATGGGGTCCCTACCTGTATATTTCTTAAGACATTTCGGAATTTGGCTCCAGTACATTTGCGAATGTTTTTTTATTAGAGTAGCAGAATGTATATATTTCTCATTTCAATAGGCCAGGATAGCAATAGTCGGTTTACTGAACAAGCTACGGGCTGGATGACGCAGGAATCGTGGGTCGATTTCCGGCAGGGCAAGAGACTTATCTCTCTTCTCCAATCGAGAGGGGCTGTGGGGCCACACCTATGCAGTCATGGCGTGCACAGGGGGCAACTATGCCTTGCTTTTTTTAATGTTAGTAGCAGCGGTGAGAAATGAACACGGAATTCTCTGAATATTAAACTTACATTTCGTTCTGGTGTTCTAGTGGTGTTCATAGCAGCTATGATTAGCTTTGCTGTAAAACACTGTATGCTTCTTCTTTATACTTGGTGTATAAAATCTATCCGGCCTAGATTCTGTCTATTTTTCAGTCCGTATGTTTCATCTCTGAAGCTATTGATTGGATTCATATAAAATTTAATTTTGGGGATTCCAAATTAAATTTGTCGAAATAATTTAATTTTGTTTCGCATCGGTGATATATAAAGCATATCTGAAATCATATTTTATTGATTACCTCCGGAAAGGTTTCCATACAAACATTTTCGGATGTAACATAAAACACAGATTTTATTAAACACTGCAGATTTGTTTACATATTTTTAATAAGGCCATATGACCCTTTGGGTGGGTTGAAGTCCTGGGCAGCATTGCATCGGCGTTTGCACTGTAACGGAGCCACATTTATTTTCCTTCCAGTTGTTGAAGAAAATACAATCGAACCCGGTTATAACGACAGCGGTTTTTTACGAAACCTAGTCTTTAGCGTCAGATATTCTGTGGTACCAATTAATTCCTCATTGTTAACCATAACGTTACACTACTCGGTTATAACAATACTCGTTTATAACGACACAACATATTCAGTCCCATTCTTGACATTATAACCGAGTTCGACTTTACACAGTAACATATTTAAATAACCCTACAAATTTACATTCATATTTAATGAAGGCTAATTAAAGGGAAAAAGAAAGTTAATACGAAGGTTATTCATTCTATACACATTATTAAATCAATATTTTAATATTAAATCACGTGAATTATGATAGAACATACTAATCAAAAGATAAATGCAGTTGAAATGCATAAAATTTGAACCTGCCTCACAGAGACACCCTACACATTATTTAAATAAGTGACATTATTCTTTTAATGGCATTTCGAGGAAATATGATTGTACTTTCAAGTTAAAAGATTTTCGTCTGTAATAAATGGAAAACACAGACAGATATTTATGATATATTTTTATTTAATTTTTAATTATACTGTAAGAAATAAATATTTTAATACGTGGCAGACCTGTTTTATTTCCCACAGTAGCTGACTGTTTATGTCCAGCTTCTTCTTGACCGTCACCTTCTTAATAGCCACTCTCGTTCCCTGAAATATGTGTCAGTTGTTTCAGAAAAGTGCTTATTTGCACATGAAAATGTCGCTATAAACACGTTGTAACTGAACACGAAAATACAGCAATGGTATAAGATACAGTTGCAAGATAGTGTCATGACTGTGTTCCTTTAAAGTCTGTTGGTTACATAGCCTAAGTATACCACGAGGCTTAACACTAAAACAATTCTACTTTCAGCCCCTATAATACACTTATGTGTTTTGTGTGGACCTCAGAGCAAAAAACGATTATTTCCCTGTACCGTATTAAATGACTGTTTCTTATAACCAAGAAGGAGAGTGTTTACTGCGCGGTAAGAAATGGCTCTTTAAATGTAATTCAGGTCAGTCTTGGTATTTCAAGTGTTAACTAGCGCTGCTGCGGTGTTGCTTGCACTTGGTACAATTATGAGTATTCCTACACCTTATTCAGTTACTATGGTAGAATTTTTTATAATATACAAAATATGTGTGTTAAAACACAACTGTATTAAACAATAGACTTTATGTGTCTAAAAGAGCCACATGTTTCGACCTATACATAGGTAATTTTCAAGTGCATATAATTCCAAAAGCCCATATTGAGTAAGATAATGTATAAGGATTAGTTTTGATTAAAATTACATGAAATATAAATAAAATCTAATATTAAAAATCATATACAAAAAATATTTCTTAAACTCTAAATTTACAGAGCGTTCCTTCGAGGTTCTTATTCCGTTGTCAGTCCAATTAGAATTAAGGGTTGCTGACAATTTGTTACAGGTTATTACTTCCATTGTCTATCCAAGGTAGACCAGTTAAGTTTATATCCGTCAGAATGTGCGGTATAAGATGACAGAGCTTTCGTATACGGCCTTGAAAGCCAATTGTTATGTAGCATAGTTAATTCACCTTTCGTACCTTGTAGCAGTTTGTTTTCTGGTGTACGTCATTTTGTTATAGGGTCAACTTTGGACTTTTGGACCTTTGAAATTGTATGGGCTTGAATATGACATATATATAGGTCGAAACATGTCACTATTTTAGACACAAAATCTGTTGTCTAAATATAGATGTGTTTTGACTGATATATATTTTGTATATTAGGCCTATATTATCATAACACAAGGGGATGTCACATAAAAATGGAACAATTTTTATTAAATACAAACAACTTATGCGCCGTAATATCGTATTTTCCTCTCTCATTTTCTAGGATGTTTTTCGTAATGTATTTAACTACAATTTGTAACGTCGAATGCGAGGCTGACAGTGCAGAATGAAGTGAGAACGACATGAAGCATAGCGGTCATACTACATTTCGGCATTACTTCTGGAATATCTCAAGAAAGCCACGGAATTTCTCATTAAGAATAAATTACCTCTAAGCCTAGAATCGAAAATTAATTTCTCCTTTCCGAAAGCAAAAATTGTGACATCGCAGCCGCGACGTTCTTTTCAAATAGTTAATTTTAATTTATATACCTACTTGTTATTCGAAACTGTAGAAGAAATTTATGTGTATGGTGCGTTTCTAAAAAGTGTAGGCATGTTAATTAATGAAGCCCGTTGCAGGTGTAGCTTGCAGGCTTTATGTTTCCTTCGTGAGTACATAGCAGACTTGTATCTCTCTCCGGGAACAACACCAACCCCCCCTCCCTTCTTGCTTCACCCTTACAGTAGCGACACTGAGCATTCGTGCTTTCCACTCAGGGAAGAATACAGTTATAATTAGTGTACTCACCTTGTAAATGCCTATGGTGGTGAAGACGCGGGTGGGAGGAAGGGAACTGCAAGACGTCACGGAGCCTCGACCCCGGTGCAGCTTCTCAATACCGGTCTCGAACATCTGCTGTACCAAACACAAAACACACACTCGCAGTACATTTGTACACTATACTCTTATTATGTCTTATTTCTTTAAATACAAAGCAAATTCCATTACGAAACTGATGATGAAGTGCTACGGTTGATATGTTATATGAAGTGCTACGGTTGATATTTTATATGAAGTGCTACGGTTGATATTTTATATGAAGTGCTACGCTTGATATTTTATATGAAGTGCTACGGTTGATATTTTATATGAAGTGCTACGCTTGATATGTTATATGAAGTGCTACGGTTGATATTTTATATGAAGTGCTACGGTTGATATTTTATATTAAGTGCTACGGTTGATATTTTATATGAAGTGCTACGGTTGATATTTTATATGAAGTGCTACGGTTGATATTTTATATGAAGTGCTACGGTTGATATTTTATATGAAGTGCTACGCTTGATATTTTATGTGAAGTGCTACGCTTGATATTTTATATGAAGTGCTACGCTTGATATTTTATATTAAGTGTTACGGTTGATATTTTATATGAAGTGCTACGGTTGATATTTTATATTAAGTGCTACGGTTGATATTTTATATTAAGTGCTACGGTTGATATTTTATATTAAGTGCTACGGTTGATATTTTATATGAAGTGCTACGGTTGATATTTTATATGAAGTGCTACGGTTGATATTTTATATGAAGTGCTACGGTTGATATTTTATATGAAGTGCTACGGTTGATATTTTGTATGAAGTGCTACGGTTGATATTTTATATGAAGTGCTAAGGTTGATATTTTATATGAAGTGCTACGCTTGATATTTTATATGAAGTGCTACGCTTGATATTTTATATGACGTGCTACGGTTGATATTTTATATGAAGTGCTACGGTTGATATTTTATATGAAGTGCTAAGGTTGATATTTTATATTAAGTGCTACGGTTGATATTTTATATTAAGTGCTACGGTTGATATTTTATATGAAGTGCTACGGTTGATATTTTATATGAAGTGCTACGCTTGATATTTTATATGAAGTGCTACGGTTGATATTTTATATGAAGTGCTACGGTTGATATTTTATATGAAGTGCTACGGTTGATATTTTATATGAAGTGCTACGGTTGATATTTTGTATGAAGTGCTACGGTTGATATTTTATATGAAGTGCTAAGGTTGATATTTTATATGAAGTGCTACGGTTGATATTTTATATGAAGTGCTACGCTTGATATTTTATATGAAGTGCTACGGTTGATATTTTATATGAAGTGCTACGGTTGATATTTTATATGAAGTGCTACGGTTGATATTTTATATTAAGTGCTATGGTTGATATTTTATATTAAGTGCTACGGTTGATATTTTATATGAAGTGCTACGGTTGATATTTTATATGAAGTGCTACGGTTGATATTTTACCTTCAATAAACCGTTGGATGTTGAAATGTATTGAATATACTGAAATAAATTTTTCTAGCTTTTGTCATTCATAGCAACTGTAAGAGTACTTTACGATATGCGTTGGAAATGCCTTCATGATGCCCTGCGCTGCATTTCGTAGCATAAGATTTTCTTACACAGAGGAGATGTTAAAATCCCGCCCACCCTCCGAACTGGCAGGCCAACCCTTGTCGACTGCCGACTATTTCAATATCATCGTATGCACCCCCACGTCCCTAAGACGCCTCCGCCATACTCAACCTGAGGGCAGCTTCCGTCGTGGGAAGAGTCCAGCATTACATAAGCAGGTTTTACGAAAATGGTAATAATAATAATTCAGGTTCCATATAACACGGGGAAGCTTTTTTTACAAGCTGAGAGACTATTTGCTTCCTAAGATAGGCATTACTTTATGGAGTTACTCGTATTTAATTACTATGTTTCTGAAAGGAATATCATCAAAACGTTGTGGAAAATAAGGTAAACTTCAGACCGAGGTAACATGGACTCGAAAAAGATGCATCCTTTCATTCGTCGACTATGTCACTGCCAATGAGAACACCACAACAGACACATGCCTACCTATGAACTGAAAAAGGTACAACTTTGCTAACATATTGCTCTACAGCAATAACGCAACTTGAAAATAGTTGACCCCGGAATAAAGGCAAAAAAGGGTCTTCCATACTTTACACATATGTGCCACATCATGCCATTACTAAAATGTAATTTATTACTGTAAAAGTCCGTTGCATTTAATATTCTGGTAGTGAAAATGCTATTATTAGAAGCCTTGGCTAACTGGAAATGTTCCAGCGCAATAATGTAATGGGACGAAACTCCGAAAAACTCAATATTTGAGTGGTCAATAACAAAGGTTAAAATAAAAATATATGACGACGTGTTAAGACTGTTTAACTTTAACTCCATTCTCAAATGCGTCGCTGTTTACAGTCGAAGCTGCAGATCTGGTCGTCGTATTTGTGTCCGCTACAAAAAGTAGTTCTCACAAACTCAAAGGTATAAGGATAAAGGTAAAGCAATCCCATTACAGGCCTGGACAGGCCCTTAGGGTTCCAGGAGGTTGAGGCTCCCAGATTTCTAGACAATCGGTACATGAAGGTGGTAAGGTTGTCAGCCCTACGCACCGGCCGCCTTTACCCCCCAGGAAAGATTCCTGGTACTCATTTCTGTTAGAGGCTGAGTCGACCGAAGGGATTATGTCAATGAAAAATTCCAGTGACACCATCGGGAATCGAACCCGCGACGTTCCGGCTTGTAGCGCAGTGCCTCAACCAACTGCTCCACCGCGTGCCCCCAAAGGTATAAGGATAGCTGATTAAAACAACAAATGCACCCCTCTCAAAACAATGCAAAACAGCGGGTAATTTAATTTTTACTAAATAAATCATTAAATGATCTCCAGTCACTCATGTATTAAATTTTAACGTTATGTGAACCTACGTGCTACACAGTAATTGTCATTTACACAGACATATCTGTTTAGGCAGCCTTCAGTGGGTACGACATGACTTAACGTGTAGAATCATGATGGGTGTAGATATTAAACTTAATTTATTAGACAAGATTACCAAATATGTGGACACATATCAGGATTGTTTCTAATATAGTAGAGAGAACTGCTGGTATTCTCGTTAAACAATCTCGTGAGATAGCTCCATCTGCAACAATAAGTGCCTCTATAAGGATACAAATCTGAACTTAAAAGAGTTGTTGATAGACTTCCGTGTTTATATAAAGGAGGTTCAATAGAAACCCGCCTGAGGGAGATCACCGGAAGTATCTGAGTCAGCCGCACAATATCATAATGATTATAAAATGTATCCCACTGTGTCACCAAACACAGGGTGTTCTGCTAGTAAGAAAGTGTGCGCATAATCTGTTGAACTGTCACCTACGACTAGAAACTGCGTCCACTGATTATCTTTTTCTGATTTTAAGAGATATAACAACCGCTCAAATAGCCAACCCTAAAAACCGAAGACCAATGTGGCCATTACATTACGGCACTGCCACGAATTGCTTTGACACGCGTAAATGCAGATAGTTAAGTTGCATGTGGACCATACTGTACTCTTGTTCATAGTGGCGACAGGCGCTAAGGCCGCTACAGACCGGGGTTAATCGGTAGGTATTTCCAAGTAGTGAAAGGAACCGTATTATATTATATTATATTATATTATATTATGTAGTTTTGACGCAACGATTCATCACCGACGCCCGAGGCGGGTTTCTATTGCACCATCTCTGGTAATCACCCTCAACGGCCGTGTATTGAATCTCCCTTATAAAACAAAACAAGCAATTAGTACAAACATATTTTATGTCATCACATTTCAAAGTATTAAGACTAAATTCTAAATACTCTCACATGCATTAGGAATTTGAGATATGTATGGAATACACTGGGATATGCTATGAAGGTACAATGAATCACATTCACAGTTGTTTAGTTACATAAAATATTTTCTATACAGTAATTATTTAAGCTTTTGCTTCTTCGGTATGATTTTATACAGAATGTTGGAGTTTTATAGTAAGCTGTAATATGGTTCTTTGTTCAAGTATTTTGTTCACTAAACAACCAGAAAATTAAAAGGAATATTTTGTATGACAATTTTACAGTATGGTTTATCAGTGTAACAATTCGATGTTTCGTGTAATATCAGTCCATTCACTCGTACAACTGGTAATCTCCAAGCACATCAAATAAAAAAAATTCATAAGCTAACCAAACTAAAATGTCAACTGCTCTTGGAAAGTAAATTTAAAAAGTTTATGATGTTCTTTACATGAGGATATTCCAAATGGTTGAAAAAATACAATAAGTTTAATATAATGCCGTATAAATAGATTACGTTAATTTAGAGGGCTAAAACGCAAACATAACAAATAAATTAATTTTAGACTTACGAGATGAAAGAAAGGAGAATGTCCTAGAAGTGAACAGTGATGAGTGTACATATTCATGCTTTGTCAGCAGGATGTATCACAGAATAATCATGGTATACGGACATAATAAATACTCAAATACTGTCACGAGATTAAAGAAAGTCCCTAGTTAAAAGCCACAGTAATCTTCAAAATTACTTTATTTAAATTAGGAAGAACAGGATACATTGAGAAATGCCTCGTACCATTCAGTTCACATTCTTTCGATTCCTTATCTAAAAACTTAAAGATTAAATTTTACCCCTTGTTTCGTATGTGTGTTAAATTTGACTTCCTTGTTTAAAGGTAGAGCGTGGATTAAGGATATCTGAGAACAAATTGCTGTGAAGAATATTTGGATCGATGAGAGATAAAGTTACAGAAGGATATGGACGTTGTACATTAAAGAGAATTGCAAATTGTATTCCTTAAAAAACACGTATTTAGGTTCATAAAATCAAGGATTTTATGGGCGGGAATGAGACGGGAAACTTTACAAAATTTCAGTCGGAAAATGAGAAAAGATGAGGCCACAAGGACAACCTAGTCTATTTATGAGAAGATAGTATTAAAAAGAACCGAAAGAAATGGAATGTGATGTTGTGCTGTGGATTTTTATGCCTAAGAAGAAGAGGACACAGTGGTACACTCACAGGGTAATGAACCTTCGGGTTCCATGCAAGGCTGTGTGATCGTCAGTCCCACAAACACACCGCAGCGAAAACGCAAAAACTTGCAGAGCTATTAAGAGAGCCAGCACGCGCTTCATCAGTTTCTCTACGGGAGACAACAGGCATTTAGACTTCTGGGACAAATGTATGGAGAGAAACTCACTGCATTAAAAACTAAAATAAATATGAATTTTTGCTCAAAGAGTGAAAATTTCTTTATAATACACTCTTTGATAATCACGTCTTTGGAAATTCTAAAATATTTACTTTCTATGATGAAATTAGTGGTCATCTGCGTGATACTGCAGACAAAAAGAAATTCAGGTTAGGTCAACTCAAATTTAGGGAATGGGACCATAAAGAATGAAACAAACATTACCTTAAGTTATTTTTATTTCCTATACATAACATTATGCCTCATGTTTCCCAATCTCTGATACATGTACAAATAGACATTGAATTAATTTTCAAGAACTACAAATATTAGTCACAATATTTTACGATATTTTGTGCTAACATTAAATGCATTAATAAATAAAATGTGATTTTATATTCTAATTTACTATTGCATCCACGTGTACAGTATTACTGTACACGTGCTCTGATAAGAAACAGTACAAACCATTCAGAACCTTTAATGTCCTCTTCACATAAATATAATGAATGAACGTAAAACGGTCTCTCAGAGTAGCTATTTACGAGATGTCATTTAAAGAATTACCAAGAAGAACATTGTGGCCCGATTTAAGGTACAGAGTTAAATATCTGAGTGTGTAAAATCTTAAGTCATCTGAAACTAAATGGTTTGTTCAATCGCTCTTTTCGGAATTTCTTTAAATGACAATACTGAGCATTTAAAAAGGGTGCTTCCTAGATTACATGTCACATTAAAGGCGTTTTTGTACTTAAAAAATAACTAATTTCTCATGAAATCGGTGAAAATTCAGTGCCCAAAATACACTGTAATCCACGTTATATATTTTCCATAACATGAATGGAAGAAATACAGTAAAATTAACCGAGCACATACAAATAATAATATTTGCGTTAGATTTTCCCAGTAGCGTGATAGTTAAATGTGTGAAAAGTAAATTACATTTTTATGTTGATACGAAAAATATGTCGTGTTGTCAAAAACACGAGGTATAGCAGAATAATACGTTTTTTGTATAAACGAGGAAAAAATAATTATTCGTCGAATTTCATTTTTTTTTTTTTTGTCTTTCTGAAATCAGATCGCGGGCCGCACTGCAAAGGTAGAAGAGCCACATTTTGCACATCGCTGCTCTAAATATTTAATTCTTACATTTGCGACATATTTGATACTACATAAAAACCTGAGAATCAAAAAATCTCCCGGCAAACCGCATTCCGATGACCGGTGAATCACATAGCCTACAAGGCCGCTGAAGTCTGTAACTAATACACAGAATGGCGACGTCCCGTAACAAAGAATTTCGTCCCGATGAACACTTAAATTCCTGCCACATAGTTACTGGGCTTTGTATGGATATAAGACAGAACAAAAACATAAATATGCAAGACAGAATCGTAAACACTCACATAAAAATATTAGGAAATTTCTACAGCAACTCGATCTAATAGCTTCATATTGCATGCTCTTACAAGGACACAAATTAAAATTTGTACTTTAATTTTACCTGGAATGATGCAAATTTAAATTTTTCAACAGTCTCATTAATTTAGTATGCCTTATATTTTCAATTTAGTTCTCCACCGACTTCATAGGAAGTAACGTCATACAGTTAGTTGTTCATGTCTAACGTATAAAATTAATAATACCTCACACACATATATTTTTATCTGCGAAAACCAACTCCAGTCATATGCATTAAAATTATGACGCAGTAATGTTAACCTCAACATCCTACAGCTCGAGTATTCAATACTGATATGAAAACTGATCTCAAGCTGCTGAAACTGGTAACTTTCTTAGGCTTTTCTTACCTCACTCTTCTGGAGTCCTAACCGAGAAGAAAACGGTTTTCCCACTTCTAGAAGAACTTCCTCTGGTCGCACACGCCATGACATGTTATTCAAATCAGCTGTTACTTGCATGCGTCTGTAAATCATAACAAGAGAGGCACTGTACATATAAAGTAAAAATGTAGCGCGTTCGCGTAAGTACTCTTGCAGTAAGAATGTAAAAATGCGTTCTCTGTGTATTGTTGAGCTACATATCACAGTCAACAATATAGACATATTGAGTTTTGCACCAAATTGCTTTTATGGAGAATCTTTGTTGCCGACAACAATAAAACATAATTAGGTCTTCATGTAAAGTGCCCGATATTTTTGTCTGATTTTAAAGAAATTTGGATTTTCTACACACAGTTTCACAGAAGTCCCCAGTATCAAATTTAATTGGAAATTCGACCATTGGGAGCCGCGCTGAGTTCATGTCGACAGACGGACGGACATGATAAAGCTACTAGGAGCTTTTTGCGGCTATGCGAAAGCGCCTGAAAAAAATAAGTTGCATTGACACAATTTAAGAAATAATCACATTAGGCATACTTGGAATAGTTTTGCTCTGAATATTGTTTTTTGCTCAAATGCGTTAACGAAAATTAGAATAGGTAATTGTGTGTTGGTAATTCAAATTATAGTCGTAAATAGTGTCTTAGCTGTATAATAAGGACATAAAATGTTGCCATGTCATAGCTGACGGTTAGCAGTTCCGCTCGCGTTCAGTATTTGGTCTGTCCGTGTGAGATGGAAGGAAATTACCAGCGCAGCAGGCATTCCTCTAAGCACTCCGGTTTCCCTTCGCAAGTCTAATTTCATTATTGTTTCCTATTCATACATCTTTGTTACTGATGTGCGTGAAACTCCCGTCTCGTTATCACAAACGCCGTCCGCAGTTCTTGCGTCATTTTGACGTGCAATTTGACTTTATTGTGCGTATATAAATTTAAAAACCATTATCCCCAAATATAATCTTTATGTATTTCACTTTATATTCACCGTGCATCTTTGTATAATTGATTATTTCTACCAACAAATGCATCAGGACAAGTTTGTCACTGTTTTCTTTATTGAAAGAGTGCCCCAATACGTATTTCGGCAATTATATTACCCTCATCAGGGGGTGATGGCAATATAATTGCCGAAATGAGTATTGGGGCACTCTTTCAATAAAGAAAACAGTGACAAACTTGTCCTGGTGCATTTGTTGGTAGAAATAATCAATCTTTATGTATATTTACGACCGCCGGTTTATGGACATTTATGTACATTTGGTTCTTTAGCTGTGTAACGTTTTCTTCACTTTACAGCGTGAAACTATACGATGATTTCTGAATCATGAATTCGAAAGAATGTGGACGGATGCGATCTCGCCTATTTTAATGCACTATTACAATTGCCTGGAAGAGCCACGAAACCCCAAGAAAAACATGAATCAGGAAGAGTAGAAATTTCGAATATGGAGCAGAAAGGCTAAACACTCGACAGTCACACTTCACTTTCTTACATTTATGGTTATTATTATTATTACTACTATTATAGTAGTAGCCGTAATAGCAGTATTAGCAGAAATGCATAGCAGTAGTTGATCGATACAGAGTTAAAAAATTCGTATAACAGTAGCAGAAATCTTCATGTGGCATAATTTTATTTAGTCAGCTTAAATTACCTCAAAAACTATTTCGTTTCCATTTTACCACACGATTTCAATAATATATACCCACTTATATTCAATAAATGCAGATTTAAGTATGCCCACTTCGCTGGTTACTAGAGAGTTTTAAGCAGATCCGTTACTACGCAATTAGTTATTGTTCTAGTAGAAAAGGAAAGTGGGCACTCCTATCAGCACTGTCTTCTTGAAAACTTCTTTGTCTGATACTTGAAATTGAAACAATTAAACACTCCAGAAACTCAGTCTCTGGCTTGCCTGTGTAAAATCTGACGATTGGTACCTTCATTTTACTGTCAGAACACACAGTAAAATATGAACAAGATCAAACAGCTGTCCAAAACAATTAATATTGACCCAAAAATGTATTAAATTGCAACATTCACAACTGAACGTGTACAGCAGTAAAACAAGACAGGCAAGGTACCTTACAATGCAGCATTGCGGCGCTTTCGCTAACCATTGTTGCAATAGAAAAGCAACAGTACGTTATCCGTGTATTGTTGAGAAGCTGAAAACAATATAAAAATATTGGATGTTGCACAACAATGTTCTCGTGGTGAATTTATGTCGCCAGAAGCAACAAAACATACTCAGGTCTCCATGTAAAGTGCCCGATATTTTTGTCCAATTTTAACCAAATTTATATTTTCTTGGCAGATTTGCACAGAAGCTATCAATATCAAATTTTACGGAAATCCGTCTAGTGGGAGCCGCGCTGATACATGAGGACAGGCGAAAGAAGAAATATGACGCAACTAACAGGGCTTCTCGCGACTAGGCAAAAGCGCCTAAAAATACTGACTATCGCTGACTCGTTTAACCGTCAAAACGTCACAGTTCCTGCTAACGCGCAACCGACATTCGCCTGCCATTTTGTTTGATTTCTTGAACAGCTGGTTGTACTTACTTGTAGGCTATGCAGGTCAGAGTGATGGCGAAAGACAAGAATATTCCGAAGGCAAAGGACGCGTACAAAACCATTACGTATGATTCTGGAAAAGAGGGAAATATCCGTTGTAGTAAATGCACAAATATATAAGTTACACAAGCACAATCAGAGAAAAGCTACGAAATGAAGGATATTGGGTCCAAGCCTCTGGTACAACATTTCAGATGTACTAAATGTTAACTGCAAATATATGCAAATAAGTGCCAAATAAGTGAAGCTGAAATAAAGTTGTCATGCGGATCATGCAATCAGCGGTCTCTTACGCTTTTATTCCTGACACTTAATCCATTAACCTGGACGGCTAGATGCAATGACATTTAGAGCATGCATTAATTTGGATGACTTACAAATTATTATGGATTTATTGCTCTTTTAACATTCTTTACACAAATTACGTGACGTGAAATAATAACGGGAGTATCATGTCTGTTCGATTGGAATGTTTCTTCCTACACGTTTTCGATTAGTTTTTGCTAATTCTTATATTTGAAGTGACAGTTAATGTTTTAGGGTGAACTTGTTCTGCTCAGAATAACCCACGAAACTTAAAATTATGTAGTTGATTTTCCCCAAAACGTTTTATATGGAAACTAAAGAGGCAATTTACACTATAGACCTAGATATCGGGTCTCAATCTATTATTTCAAACATTTTTAATATGACTAATTTTTAACGATATATAAAGGAAATAACTTCCAACCTAGGCACATGTTCAAAAATTGTCAAAGAAATGAAAATCAAACGAGCAGTCAGATATCTTTAGCCATCGTAGGGTCCACATGTTTATCTTCAACGTAAAATTTATAAAATTCACAACAGCTGAACTGTTTGTAGAGTTTAGTATCAATTATTATTTCCCTGTCATAACAGCATCTGCACAATACAGCAAAGAAGAGTTGCAACATAAGGAAGGGAAAAGTGTCACTTCTGAGATAGATTACAGCTTGCCGGCATTGCACATAAAAATCCTACTTCAATGGGCCTTGCAAGAAACAGAAGAGATCGATGTCTGGTGTAACCCCGTGAGGTATAGTTTGCGTCACTAGAAGCTTTTCGTTAACATCATGAGAATAATATTGTTATGTTGTAAATAGTCCGTTTCGTAAAGTTTTTGTGTGCGGGGAAATCTGAAAGCATAGGCGCCGGTTTCTCAAAATTGTAGGGTGTGGCCATATTTGCCTTCTCGTAACATTACATTTCAACTCCGTGTTTTCGTTCTAATAATTTAAATAATTTTAGGAGAATATTATTTGGGAATATGTACCGTATTTGAGAATTACTTAAGGGGCAAATCACAATAGGTATTATGAATTACAAAAGTACCTACTTAAAATTACATTTGTTTTAGGTATTTTTAGTGAATAAAAATGAAAAGTCTTTTAAGATCATTTTTATAAGTAGCATTAACCGACTGTTCTTTGTAATGGAGGTGGAAGGTGTGTACTGTGAGGTTGTAACCGAAATGAAAAAGAACATTTACACGAATTTTATTGTCAAAAAATTATACTAATTTTTAAGTTGGAAATACTTAGCCAACATCAAAATTATGATATTATAATTTTGAAGAAGCGTTACATAATGCGCTTTCTTTGCATCATACGCATTCTTTGCACCAAGTGCATACATCAGACTCAAACAAAGGTACAGACCAATCAGTGTGTGACGAAGAGATGTTATGTATCTGCAGTAAATGGATATGAAGAGGAAATATGAATGAAAATTTCGTTCAATAGTGACGTAAGAAATAATGTTACCTATATATTGTTAAAGTACTGGAATATTCAAACATAAGACACTGCCAAATGAATCATAAAACTGAAAGCATTCCACGGTAACTAAAATAAGATAGTAATTAAAGGAGCAATACTTACTAGAAAACATTTAAGTTTTCTCCAGGTGACACTGAAACCAAGGGATAGAAACGGCATCTTAAAAGAACACAATGCAACTAAAACAGAGAACAGGGCACATTGAACACATATTACCTTTAATGTTAGGCACATATAAAGCACAACATTTATATGTTGTCGCATATGCAAATAATGATTCCTTGAAAATTATGCCAAAATTACAGTTTGTTCCTCCTCCTAAAGACATAAAAAAATACACAATTCAATCCATTTCGTTAAAATGTTCGACAACGGAAAAAAGCCATTTAAAGCAAACACTGACAATCAAAAAAACTCAATAGAATCAAATTGGTATTAACAAAAAATAAAATCAAATACACAATAGGAAAAGATGTATATAAAAGCAATTTTATAAGAAAATCTTCAAGTATTAGTAGATATAGTTATGCACTTTAAAAAAGTAAAATTATTTTAAAAACATCGATATTCCTGCAGACAACCTTACCATCAGAAACGCATGCGGCTGAAGGACTGAGGCACAATATCAAATACAGAAGAGTTTGTGATAACCTAGTGGGCATCCATTAAGTAGCAGTATTAAGAATGGCGGAACAGAAAAGCCTCTTTTTGAAAGCATTAATAACATGTATATGAATTCGGAACAGGCTTAATTTCCCTCACCATAAAGTGAAGCAGACAAAGATGCATTATTCTGTAAATTGTTTTGCAAATTTATGCTGAGAAATCTTGTCTCCATATTAACAATTATCAATAACTATACAGTTCAAATCACACAACATTCAGTCCAACAAAATGCACTATATTGTTTCCGGATATTCTATATTACACTACCTTGTTGCTGGATGCTACATGTTTCGATCCCTCATGGGATCATCATCAGGGACTCATATCAAAGTAATACTTCACAAAACTGAACTAACAATGCTTATATATATTAAAAAGATGTAAAAAATCAATCAGTTAAGATGTAGGCGTTTGTTGTGTAATGGATACCTGGTGTACACGGTTTTTGAGACTGACTACGTATGTATAGAAGGATAAGACAGTATGAGCAATATAAAATACAGTTCAACTATGTAGCTGTTAAGTGTTGTATTGTGGTAGTTGATCTGTACTTACGAAAGTTATTTTCACTTTCCTTTTATCATATTCTATGACTGACACACGAAAAAATAGTTGGAAAAGGTCCTGCCAGCGTAGTTACATCAATTTTCAAACATACTGATAAGTTTTCTCAGAGAAAGACTAAAAGAAATTAATTTGCTATAACTAATTATTTAGGTTAATTAGCAGCTTCACAAAACGAACGCGTCCATTTGGTTTAACAAAATTTGTAAAATAGAACATCTTACACCAAATTACATACACATCACAGTAAATGACAATAATCAAAAAAGCACAAACACTAAGAATGCCGCAACAAAATACCGCCTAAATCAACCCTGCAATTGTGTGTGAACAGAAACTACAAAAACCAAAACATTGTGATGACGTGTGATAATTACCAAATGAACCAGTGCCAGTGAAGTGAACCTACTAGTGTACCGTGATGATGGCTGGACCACAGTCGAAACATATGTAGGGTAAAGTGTAACAGAAATACAAAAAGTGCATTTGTTGGTTATAACACTGCTAATTGAATCATAATGCACGGTAAAAATAACGTGAAAATAACTAGTTAGGATTTATGTACGCCTGATGTGAATGTTACAAGGTATTCTTCGAAACCAGGAAATAATTCTCAAGTATTAATAAACACTTCTATCAAAATACGAACCGCACACGGTCTGAGAATTACAGATGTAAATAAAATGGATCGTTTACACGTAAAAACACTCTTAAATTTGCTAGTCTTAGAATTTACACAAAAAAGACAAATGACTTATTGCTCATATAATTATAATAATATATGAATAATTGATGTGATGTAAATAATTTGAGTTACAAAAATATAAAGTAGCAGTCGCACGTATTTTGGACAACATGGTTACCGAAAAGAAAACAGTTTTTACTATAGGCCTACATTACCTCTTGTAACCCTTCAGTACAGTGACGCACGGAAAGAAAAACTGGGGCACAATTAACCTGTTTATTCTTAGTTAGATTCTAAATATAACACTTCGAGGTTCAAATACATTGATACTGGTTAAGCTAATCATACGTCTGTTCGTTCGTTCGTTCGTTCGTTTGTATTTGTTAATTTTTCCACCCTGAAGATTAAGGTAGCTAGTTCCTCCGAAACGCTAGTATCTGCAGGACTACACGATAGCACTTCCTGGAAGACCCTCATCTTAAGCGTTGTCTTTCGAAACCTCTATCCCACATATAAGAATCGTAACGAAACATGAAATCTTATAGCAATGATGCAATTACCATTGCTGTGGCACGCTGGATCATTGCCCATGAAACCACAGAGCGGAATGTCGGGTGGTGGACCCTCCCTGCTTCCAGGCCAGTGGATTGTCTTGTCTTTGACCGGCGTATAGTTGCGCGACAGTCCGTAATAGTGCGCCACCACCTCGAAGCGACCCGTGATGGGATCCAGGTCCAGCACGGAGTAGTCTGCATCCCTGTCGCCATTGTCGTCAATCCTCACGTGGCCTGTTATTCCTGTCAGGAAGCAAGGCCTAATTTTCTTATCGTCGATGACGATTTTCCTAAATGTCTCAGTTATTTACGGACTTCAAGGTAAAGGTAAAGTTGCTGTATACACAATGAAAGTATATCGGGGAATGAAGGTATATTTCCACTCATTCCTAAACTCGGCAGAGGATGGAGGTAAGTGGTCAGCCTCACGACCGGGCCGATTTATTCAGGAGGAAAGAGCCACTTGCATCCACTGAATAGGAGGCTAGGTGAGGCTTAAAAGTCGGACTGGACACCGTGAAGAAATCTCTTATCCCTGCTGCGAATCACAACGCAATTAGTACAGATTATGCAGTGTGGTGTGCATTAAACGTTGCTTTTGCTTGCTGGTCGGAGAGAATCAAAAGGGACTGCAAATGAGTGAGAGTTTCTGGCTTGTGTTGACAACGTTAATTTATTTTTTTGAGAATATAAACATATTCCGTAAAAACACAGGCAAACTATTAGTTGCCAGTACGGGAGCTTGTCTAGATATAAGCAAAGAAAAACTACGATAGTCAATAGAATACCATCTATATGCACGTGGTGTTTTATTATCTAAAGACAAACAGAATATTTTAAAAGACGGGAACTGTGCACAATTCACGTATTTTCACCATCACCACCACCAATGGATGATTTCCTAATGACAATGACTCAGCACGGCAGATGGGTGAACCTGTGACGTACGAGCGACTGTAGGGCCACTATCAGCGTTCTAAGGTCTGAGACTGAAATGTGTGACGACAGATCTTAGATAAGAAAGTAAATTTGCTAAAACTTTTTGTAAAACGTAAACAACATGGCGGCCGCGCAAATTCCATAACTAGCTTCCGGTTTGATGATACTGACTAAAGAACTATTACAGGTTGGGCATGAAACGTTATATAAAGTTGGAATACACGCGTGTCTCTAAATCATATATGCCTATATAGAACTTTTAAGGTGGTAAGAATGTAAAAACGTGGTGTACATGCGAAACTTTTACATTGTATCAGGCAAATATAAAGTAAAATTTCTATATTCTGGAAAGTGGCAGCGTGCACTTTGGTATCTTTTTTCAGAGGAACTTTTCGTCTCCATTTTGAAAGCAACGCCGATGGAACGAACAGAGTTCTCCGAAACCTTGAGACGTATTTATTAAAATATATGGCGTCATATGTCAGAATATATATTTTCATAGTTACGTCCGTGAGGACCTGAAACTTTGAAGTCTAAATCTGTAGGCACCAATGAAATTATGCATAACGACGAAACACTGAATTGCTGAAGCATGATGTTTCAAGTCTTGTGGATGTTACGCCGTGTCGACTGGTAAACAGATTCCTTACGACTAAGAAAATTCCACTCTTCTTCGACTGCTTGACCCTGAAGATAAAGGCACAACGTCCCTTAGATTCTTCGGTAATTATTTACCGATGGACATGGCGTACATTACCAGAACACTTTAATTATAAACACCACCACCACTTTGAAAAAGTAAAGTCTTGCAGAAACATTAATTGCCATTGTTGATTTTTTTTCCAGTGGCGCAACAGCCCTTAGTGGGCCTAGGCCTCCTCATTATCGAGGCTTCACGATCACACTCAGGCACGCCACACTCGGTAGGACCCCTCTGGACGAGTGATCAGCCCGACGCAGGGACATCTAACTGACAGGACACAACACTCACAAGAGACAGACATCCATGACCACGGCAGGATTCGAACACACAATCCCAGCAAGAGAACGGCCGCAGATCCACGCTTTAGACTGCGCGGTCACTTGGATCGAAGCCATTGTTGATAGTCTCAGAATATAGACTGACACACTTGAATAAAAATGTTCTTGGGTTAATACGTTAAGTAGGTATGTTGTGAGCAGTGTTTATCTCACCATGAAAGTCGCGATTCCACATCCGCCGAGTGATCGCCGTTCCGTTGTGGATGTCTCCGCCTTCAGACAACGTCTCGTTCAACGCCATGCCAAGGAGATACACACCGTCATAGAAAGCGCCAATGAAGAAGTTCACCTGCAGGCCACGAAAAGCGTAATATAATGGGGCAAAAGGAAAAGACTGTCAAAGTTTAAAGTTTGCTAATTGTCATATTTTAACGCTTATAGTTATTTAATACTTCACTTGGCTAAGAGATAAACGTAGGTCACGAAACACACGCGTGTCTGAAAACGTTTTGTAAAACAAATTCCTCTAATTACCAAATTTCATGAAAATCCGACAATCTGTTTAATCGCTGACACTAGATAACAAAGTTAGGACGAAGGAACAAGAGTGGTCTCCACATAAGGGTTACTTCTTACTTCGTAAATTAAACGCCCTTAACACCTGTCGACGAAATATATGTTCCAGTTTATTGTACGAAAGTAACATTGGCATTCGTACGTAAATATTTTAATCTGAGTAGCGTTTATAATTATTACGCATTGCGTTAAAACACACTGACAATATTATTTTGAACATAGTATTCTTAATGTTTTCGTTAGCTGGATTTACTTGCGTAACGTAACGTGAAATTCGGCTGGTCGAGGGTTTCCACCGTTGGATTAAACCGTACATTGTTTTCTAAAACCATCAGACAGACAGGATGGGAGGAAGCGGAGAGAAAAACGGATTTTACTTTATAAATATTTAATGAAATTGAAAGAAGCAATTCGATTTCTTTTCGGTACTTTTGCTGTTATAACAACGTGGGCGTTGTGCACATTTTAAACCAGGCTTTGCGTATTTCACTTCCATTAGTTATATCCTGTCAGAACAAGGAGTTTGCCTTATTGAAAGCACTAGACTAAGGTTACAGAAATATGTCTCATGAATCGAAAAACTCCACAACTCTCTCGAGGCTTACGTTTTCGCCTCCAGCGTAATTTCGATATTTCACATAATAGGTAGCAGCGATAACCACGCGATTAACTTTGCAAAAGTGACACGAGCCTTGTTCTAATTAATTTGGCCCGTGGGTGATGGATAGAAAGGGAAGCAACTGTAGGCACAGAGTGAGAAGCTTCGAATGACGTCGTGAGATTTGCATGGAGGCCTCGGTATAATTGGACTCTCGAAGACTGAGGAAAATGCAAGGGGATGTGAAGTACAGTTTGATTCAGATTAACAGCGTAAGTCACCTGTAAAAACAAAATCAGTGGTTGGTGATGCCACCACACGCATTCATTCATTTTTTAAAACATATAATACAGAGCGTGTGCACGTGTACCTCTTCTCCTTCGGAGAACGTGTAGTTATAATCTTGTTGTGCTAAGCGGCGTACGCTGTCAGCAAATTCTTGGAATTTCGGACTCGTGGGTGTTAGCAGTGACACTCGCAGAAGTGCCTCATAAGCTTTCTTGGCCTTGTGATCTTGGTGATCCCCTACTTGCCAGTCGTGGTCACTCCAGTATGGACCCTGCTCGCCAAGAAACATCACTGTACAATTTATCCGTGACTTGGTATAACCGACAGCGTAGGCCTATTATAGGTTGTGAATGTTGGAAACAGTGTGGATGCTGGAGTCACCAGTGAATGCTAGCACATACGAAGCAAAAGTGTGAAAATTATGCCACTATTCTCCGATGACCAGCAGCATTCACGTCATTTCAAACACACTCAATAACAAATAAATTAATCCATATAATCTTGGCGCTATTCGCTGCAATTTCATGGCCCGTTTGGGAGGCTACAACGGAATTAAGGCATGTTAAAAGCCACTCACCTCCACAGTGTTTTAAAATGTATGAAATTATGTAACTTCTGTGTGCAGTTGACGAGAAGGCACGGTCTTTCGATGTAGTTAGCGAGATGGTTCTGAGGATCTGGGTATATTTTTAATAAGTGTTATTTTCATGGGTGTAAAACGTGGTGTCTTACTTAGCTAAAAGATAAAAAAGTATAGGTCTTTGAACAGAAGTGCTCGGCGAAATTTTTGAACCCAAGAAACATGAAGTAGCCTACGGATACGGTAGTGAAATCAAGGAAGTTATGAGGAGTGTGGCCATGAAGTTAGAACGCGAGAAACAAAGAATGCATACAGAGTTTCCTGGAGAAAACTTTCGGAAAGCGTTCACTTAGCACACTGAAGACGTTGAGGATAGCATTATGGTGTATCTTAGAGAGATATGTTTTAACCCTTTGGAGACGAAACGTAACTTGTTTTATATAAGGACTCAGTGCGTACCGCGCAGTAAACACTTTACACCTCGGTTATAAAAAACCAATCAGTTGATGATGTATAAGGTACAAGTTGCAGTTTGTTTGCAGATCAGTACAAAACACATAAACACAATGTGATCGCCATGTAGAAATGCTTAATGTTAAGCCTGGTGGTACGTAAAGTTACCGCTAGGCCTTTAAAGGTTAATGTTGTAAACCGGAGAGTTCTTGTTAATGGTGTTGAAGCTTGGGTGTTTGTAACCAGTTAGCAAACAATAAGATTTCAGATTATCGAACAACGGAACTGCTGTTCACTTTCTATCAGGGTGTACGTGTATGCCTACTCTTGGTTTAGTGAGGTGTTCCTTTCTTTTAAAACTTACTTACACACAAAATCCTGATTACTATCTACCTGGAATATCTCTACGTCCAGGAAGGTCCAGTCTCCACGGGTCATCCCTAGGGAGTATGCAGCCAGCATGAACTTCCGCACAAGAACACCACGCACACTCAGGATCAGCACTAGAACAAGCCAGTATTTCCATTAATAAAGACGGGCGTGCACAGTAGTCTTTATATTTGTGCTGAATTAGACTAGAGCTGAGAACTGGATGTTCATGGGAACAGTTGGACTTATGAGAGAGGAAGTAACACGATAACAGATATAAATTAATTTACGCGACTAGTTGTACTCTTGCGATTAAATCGCACGTAGAAACAGTAAATATTTAATCAACAAAAATTACAGCACCTTAACCTTAATAAACATTAGAAATTGTACTTACTAATGCCTGATGCTGGGTAATTACTTTCGGAGAGCAATAGATCAGAAGCAAGGCGTAAATAACATACAATAACTTCCTACCACTTTTAAATAAGGAAGAGAAGTTGAAATCGACAATCCTGCCTCAAACGAAGCCAAGGGAAGTATATGAAATAGGTTAGCTTCCCTTGGCCTCCGCCTGAGGCAGCACTGTCAAGTAAAGTGCCAGTTATGCTTGTCAGATTTTAATCAAACTTGAATATTCTCGAAAGATTTTCGAAAATCCTCAAATATCTAATTCCATGAAAATCATCCAGTGGGAGTCGAGTTATTCCATGCGGACTGACGGACGGACAGGGAGACAGACAGACAGACAGAGACAGACAGAATGACGGACGAAGAGAGAGACATGACGGAGTTAATAGTCGCTTTTTTGCAATTTTGAAAACGCGCCTAAAAATTGTTTAATCGTTGCATTGAACAAGCTGGTTCAAGCTGTGACGCTTCTGAATTGTACTGGGTGGGGTTCGGTTTAATCCCGGTCGGAAAACGGACGGCCTAACTCCCGGTTTTCCTCACTCCTTCCAAAAAAATACCCTTATATTACCCCAAATTAGATCACGACAGCTTCCTCCCCAATCCTTCCGATTCAGTATGCACTAATCACCTTACCACTAACGCTGTTTATTCGCAACACAATGGTGTAGATAAGGCCCCCACAGATCCCGCGGCACGGGGCGTATCCGTGGGTCAGGGGCACCTCCACACGTAGAGAATACTAAAACTTTTTGTGGGTTCTTTCGGAGTGGATTCCAATCTTCTGACAGAAGGCGGTATTCTGGCTCTCTTTTATGAGATCTGTGACTAACTTTGGTAATGATTACGTGGGGGGCCCTGATTATCGAGTCTGGGGGGCGACATCTACGCTATTATCACAGCTACTGACCTCATCATTAAATAAACCGTACAAAAGGAACAACTTTACCATTGTACGTGGTGAGAATAAACCTAAAATATCTCGCCAAAAAGCACTTTGGTGCTGTACCCCCGCACTTAATCTTACCTCTTGCGTACATGCTGGCGTCCTTGAGGTAGTGATCGTACTGCTCCTCGTCATTCCCGTCGAGCTCTCGCACGAACCTCAGCAGACCTTGCTTCCTGAGGCCGTACTCAAGATTTTTGCCTGTAACACTCAACGCACGCCTGCAATGCAGTGTGGCACCCACCCAAGTTACGGGTCCATTTTCACTGTGCTATAAGTACAAGCGTTAGATTTCAGGTATTCGCCGTGGTGTAGTTGAGGCCTTGGCTCTTCTGCGATGTTGCGTGGCGACGTTAAGTAAATCGTTACCGACGTTTCGGGACAAAATATCGGTCCCTTCTTCAATGGTGAAGCAGTCCAAGAAGAATTCTTCGCGGTCTGCTTGAACCTTGAAGATGGGACCGATGTTGTCCCGAAACGTCTGTAATCAACCACCAATCTCCGCCGCGCAACATCCCAGAAGAGCGATGGCCTCAAATCTGTACGGCTTTTCACGCTTTAACCTCTTCATAATTACACATCTTACCGTGTAAATAAAAACTGATTTATTGGAGAAAATTGCGTAATGAGGAGCCCATGAACTGTATCCGTCGCCAGATATTATGGGTTAATCTGATCAAGGCGGATGCGATGGGAAGGGCCACGTATGCGGAAGAAGAGAAATGCATACAGGGTTTTGGTGGGGAAACCTGAGGGAAACATACAACATGGAACACCTAAAAGTAGATTGGTGGATACTACTAAAACGGAAGTTGAAGAAACACGATGGGAGGACGTAGGCTTTACAAATCTGGCTCAGGATAGGGACAAGTGGCGGGCTCTTGTAAAAACAGAAATGAAACTTCGGGTTCCATAAACTGTGGGAGATTTTATGTGTAGCTGATAAAGTATTAGCTTTGAAAGTGAGGTGAGAAGTTATGCCGAGATAAATCTGCACAGTGGCCAATCCCGGTGGCTGTGCGGGCTAAGACGTAGATCTGAAGCTGCTTTATTGCTGGGATCGCGGATTCGAATCCCGCCGGGGGCTTGGATGTTCATTTCTTGTGTTTGTTGCATGGTGTGTAAGTAGTGGCTTCTGCGACGAGCTGATCACTCGTTCATAGGAGTCCTACCGGGTGTGTGTGTGTGTGTCTAATTGTGTGTGAACAAGAAACCTCAACAATGAGGCGGCTAGGCCCGAATTTGGCTTTTACGCCACAAAAAAAAAATTGTACAGCGTTACTCAAACGTCCATGCTGCTACAACTTTGCTTAACGGCCTACAGAAACCTACCTTTATTTACATAATCTAGTTCCAGAACTTCCATCGCCTTACAACAGTACACGTATATCACTATACTTTATGACTAGCGACTTTATATGTTTCTTATTTCATTTTAGTGGGTACATAGTTTCTTAAATATTAATTGTTACAAGTTTTGCTATCTCCATTATGGGGCATTTAATGGTGTGACTGTATCTGGGATAGCGTAGTCGGTATAGTCATTAGATTACGGACTAAGCGACTGGGGAATTCTGTTTCGATTCCCGGCGAGATCAAGAAAGATTGTTTCTCCAGAATATCCAGATAGGCTCTGCAGCCCAACCAGCTACCTATCATATGGGTAGCGGTGGCTCCTTTCCTGGACGTAAAGCGCCTGGGGCGTAAAAGTTGACCATATTCTTCCATGTAGTGCCGAGATTAAGAACGCTCTGAGCTCCACCTTCACTCCTCTTTATGTTTTTTATGGCGTACACAGGAATAAAATTACCTTTACCTTTTTAATGGTGTAACTTGCCGAGCGGAGGAGCTGGAATAGCACAGATAGGTTACAAGCTGGACCAATCTGGACGACCCGGCATTCGATTCCCGTCACAGGCAAGAGGATTTCTCTTCTCCACAACGCCAAGAATGACTCTGGGCCTAGAAAGCCTCCTAAAGGTGTCCTTCCCCGGCGGGGTAAAGTGTCAAATTTGAGCATGATTGGAGCTATACCTCTGCGCCCCTACATGCCTGCATGACGTGAAAAGGGATAACGTTTGAACGAGTTTCAGGATCGGTCGCAACACCGAATGGGCGGCGGAGACTTGTTACAAAGCCAAAATCTTTGGAAGAGGGAAATCCTTGATTGTGTTTAACTTCGTCGATAATTCCTAATTGAAAATGCTCAGTATGAGTGGTTAAGAGTCCTGTTGTTTTTAACACCACATAGACGAGTAAGTTTGTAGATTACAAACAGTCTATAAATGTATGTAATTCCGTTGTTTACACAGTGATATGTGGAATTACAGGGGGACGGATTATAGAAAAACTCATTTTTCGTGTACCAGTCCGTGTATCAACACGAAGTGAGAGTGCTTGTCAAGCAGGTCACAAACATGTCAGATGTTAAGTTTATCGATCATAATGCCGACTGCATTCGGGAAGGACAAGCTCTTCTTGTAGGATTTTCTGAACGCCATCTCTCTCTCTCTGTAATCAACGTTCAACTTTATTAGCTATTCTTGGAATTAGTTTACTTGGACTGAAGACTGTGCGGTAAAAGCTTTTTCACAATGGGAACAGACGTCAAAATGCCATTTACTGCTATGGAGACAGTGTCACGTATAAAATAAGCCCAGACAAATCTGTGTACAAAAAGAGAAGAAGAAAGTCTTTCCCCAGAGACTCATTCAGATGCACTACATGCTCATTCCATGCCATGACGATAAACAGAACAAGAAGTAAATTAAGTGGGGCCGATATATTATACTCTTTCCACTGGAATTTTAGGGAATGTATCTCAGCCTTGGTATCACCTCCTACGATTCTAAACAAAGGAAGGAAAAAAGGAACGAATTTATTTATGTACTTGGCAGTCATCTGGTAACAAAACGCGAAATCAGGGGCATTATGGTGATATTTGGCAAGTGGGTATGTTGTACAGCTTCAACACATACACCCACTTCACAAATTACACACCAACGAAATGCAATATATTTTTCACTTTTTATTCTTTAACCCCTACATATGTTTCAGCCCTTACAAGGCCATCTTCAGGGGGCTCGTAATGTACATTTACTTTACATCTATTGTTGTCTGCTATTATGTTTTGCATCACATATAGTCAAGTTTCATAATCATTTATATTACAGTTAAAGTAAATGTAGACTACGAGCCCCCTGAAGACGGCCTTGTAAGGGCTGAAACATATTTAGGGGTTAAAGAATAAAAAGTGAAAAAATATAGTGCATTTTGTTGGTGTGTAATTTGTGAATTGTTAAAAAATGCACGGTGACGATAATATAAAATACACCCACTTATCCAAACAGAATTAAAAGACTAACACCTGTAAAGAAACACTGTTATACATCTACTGCGGACGTTACACAGAATGCGGCAATAGAATGTGCGATTTTCAGATAGCTGTTTTGATGAATCGGTTTGAATATAAGAAAAAAGAAATCGCGGAATATCAGTAGTAAAATTCCATTTAATATATGCTTGTTTATATTTTAAGAATTACGTTTCCTAAGTGTTTCTTCCCGTAGTACAGTACATTCCTGTACTTGTGACCGGAAATTGAACATAACTTTGCGGCAGACATTTACCCGTGACTCTAATTTCGAAACTGAATTGCCACAAAACAATGCGACGATATTCAGAAATCAACTACAACTAAAGTACCGCAACGTCGGGGGAAAGTTGTGTGCCTTTGTGCAATTCCGGTTAATTTCTGATCAGGATTACAGGAATATATTGCATGCCAGAGAGACCAATTAAGAGATGTAATTTTTGAGAAGTAAAACGCGAAAGTTAAATGGCACTTTACTGCTGATACTCCGTAATTTTTTGTGTTTCTTATATTCAACCCAGTTCATCAAAACAGTGATTTGAAACTCGTCACATTCTACTGACGCATCCTATATTTTAACAAGAATAAATAAGGCAATAAACAATTTCACGAATGGCAAAAAACTAGCGGAAATGACAAACAACTAATGTATTGCGCCTTAGCAGGCCGGCAACTTCTCTATCAAAGCAGTAATGCGGGATCGTGTGAATTAAAGGCCAAAGTGATACCTGCATTTTGCTTGTCGCGGTAAATGTGCAGTACCTGCGTGAAGAAGCAAGAAGACTAATTATTTTATCGATAATGATATTTGTATGGCGGATACTGCCACACTGCAGACCAAGTTCTTCAGTGTCATTCTTCTTGAATAATCACGAAACATCTATTTTATGAGCACAAATTATGGCGCCCAGCATCATATCGTGTAATAGTTTACGTTTCTTTGGTACTCGGACAGATTAACATATTACCTTCAGCGCCTTCTTCTCAAGTTTCCTCAGACTATGTCATTGAGGCCAAGTTGTACCTAAACCTGAAACAACTAGTCAGATCTCCGTTTTGAATGTTTTTGTCTTTTTGATTTATGTTTTATTTTTCCCCCATGGCGCAACAGCCTCTAGTGGGCCAGGGCCTACTCATTATTGAGGCTCCACGATCATAATCAGACACACCACACTCGGTAGGACTCCTCTAGACGAATGATCAGCCCGACACAGAGACCTCTACCTGACAACACACAACACTTACAAGAGACAGACATCCATGCCCCCAGCGGGATTCGAACCCGCAATCCCAGGAAGCAAGCGGCCGCAAACTCACGCCTTAGATCACATGGACACTGGGATCGGTTTTCTGATTTATGTAGGGCACACTAACCTAAGATATTCTTATTTGAAAAATGACAAACACATCCCAACTTAATTTGCACTTATCTAATTTCATCATGTTAAGTCTCACATATCAACGTATTTTTTCTGGAGTAAAGCGACCGGAGCGTGAAACTACGTAGTTATCTAGGTCTAGAGCTGAAGATCGAAGATTAATCTTCACTCCTCCGTACGCATTTACATTGGGGGTGCCTACGTACAGGCAGAAATTTACTTCTTATATTATTATTATTATTATTATTATCCATTTATATTGCTGTTTCCTTACTGCTGCTAGATTTGTTTTGTTGTGTTTGTTTAGTGTTCCGTTTTTGTGCATTTGTGTTGTTTGTTGTATTGTGTTCTTGTGCTGGCTTTACAATTGACATTTTTGCTGTTGAGCCTGCACGTTAATAAATAATTAGCGAATTGAATTAAATTGAATTATTGTTACAATAAGCAGCGGAATATAGTCCAATAGGTAGTGTGAATGACGTTCCTCGAGGCTTTCTCCTTTCTGCCTACACGTGTATTACCTTCTAGGCCCCTGCAGCGGCACAATCTGATGTCGCTAGCAGACTTTATCATAGAGTTCATCAATACCAACAATCCTGTGAATAGAATAGAGGGACGACTAGTGGGGAATTGGGAAGTATGGAAGGGAAGCGTAACGAATCAGAGGAGATGTGGCAGGATTTGACGCATGTGACTTTCTTCCGTGTCACGAGCACGGAAGATGTCCCTCCGCGATGCGCGATACGGCATCATTTAGGTGTAACTCATAACACTTGACCCACTTATATAAGTAGCATACCTACTGTGAGAGAGAAGAGGTCTGAGCGATCCACAATGAGCCCTACGTGTATCCAATTGAATTGTTTGAAGATGCTGCTGAAGACGAGTCGTAGGCGGCACTGGCAGTACGACATTCGGGTCAAGGTGGCATACTGCGTCTTGTCCTTGAATATCCCCTGCAATCACACAGGACGCAACGTTCCGTACACTGCCACTACAGCTGCTGTGTTTATAGATAATTATGACAGGGAAACCAACCGTAAATTACATTTATTTTACGTTTGATATCACAAAATTTGTGAGATAAAGTGCAATGAAAAGTGGACATTTCCGGTAATTTGGTATTTTGAAAAATGGTTCAAGTTAGTGAGATAAACTGCAAAGGAAATAGAAAAATCCACAAAATCGGGGGATTTGGGAAGACAAAAATGATAGAAGAATTACAAGAAAATGAATATAAGCCAGACAGGTTGCGGATTTTATAAACTGGCAAGGTAGGTTGCAATAGAGGCAGGACAACTCGGAAAATTGATGGATTCTGTACGTAGGCAATTGTTTATATAAATTGCAGTGAAACATGGAAAAACTTTAGTGTCTGCGGATTTCGTAAATGGGAAAAGAGTGAGAAAATTTGAAAGAAGAATAGGATACGCCAAACAATTAGCGAAGCAGGAAACCTGATGAGCGATACTGGAAGAAAATTATACAGTTTCTACAATTTTCCAAGTTTGGAAATAACAGATCTGTGATAAATAGAAGGGAGAACTTGATAACCCGATATTGACCCTCTGCTCCCATACAAATAACACTGTATTTTTGTCATGTGTGTAACGGGTCTCACATTTAATACAATTTCACGACACACAAATTTCTTACCTTCTACGACAAATAGGTACGTTTCTCCCGTCTCTTAAAGAACAAATCTAAAGTCTCAGGATACGCTGCGTATACTCGTAGTCCACCATACGAAAATTCATTTAAATGAAAGAGGAGTAACAAAATTGCTTTTTATTTAAAGTGACATTACAATTTCACTGTTGGTAATGCACGAAGTCCCTAATACCTATTGTCACGAAAAGGAAATCCTGATGAATAATGTAAGATGTAATAGAGACATTATCTATCCAGTCTTCTTCCATTAATTGAATGAATACTCCCTACTGCAGTCTTACTATTGGGTGTCACGGCATCAGGTTTCGTCACTGGTGGATGAGATAGAAGAGTCAATTACAATCACTAGAAAAATCAGTACAATTTTCCGTTAGTGGGAATAGAACCCCGCCCAGTACCACAAATGTATCTGTGATATTATGGCGAATGTTTTAATATGTTTGCCGTATGCCTTAAAATGGTTAGTAAGTGCCATATTAGATGTAAATGCAATGCTTGCTCTTACATAAATAATTGTACGATCGCTTAATGGAACACAATTGTCAAACGCTAAATACCCGACGCCAATTTCATTCAATTAATTTCAGTAGGTGAAGAGGATTCCAGAAGGAAAAGGCTAGGCCTACACGGGTTTTGGTCCAAATTCGCAGTTTAACTCCCCTGTCGCAAATTCAACAATAACAACAACAAAAATCAACACGATTGTCTTTATTTTTGCGGTTCCTATTTTGAACCATCATAGTAACCTGCGGTCTAAGGCACATGGACAATCTAGCGCTAGAATACTGGGATCAAGAATTCAAATTCCGGTAGAGATAAAGATGGAGTTCATATTGTATATGTGTTTTGCTTTCTCATATAGGCAGAGGTATTGCAAACTAATGCACCGTCCAACGGACTCCTAAGAAGATTAAATGGTTTCTGAAATTGATTATGAATAGGAACTGGCCAGATATCTTACATCATGATGCTTTAATAATACTAACAACAATAACAATGACAATGACAATAACAATGACAAGAAGAACAATAAAAGTAGCAGTCAGAATAACAAGAAGATAGGAGCACAACTAAAGAAGAATTATGCTGCATGTATTTCTATTGGACAGATCGAGTATTTTCGTTGTTGTTATTTCAAAATATTTTATTGTTGTTAAGATCTTATTACTTAGGTTTACCTGCAGATTCTACAGTCATGAACGTTGAAGTATATAACACCAAATTCGCATCATTGATATTTTTTTAATTGCTGATTCATTAAGAATACTCCGCAAATAATATCCACGTATCACATTTTACATATTTAGCTCCTGTGGTTCATGTCTATCGCCATAAATCCGAAAACTAAGCAAAATATTCACATGGCTGCCATGTTAATATATTACATTCCAGAAACATTTACCTACATAAAAGTTACATATTTTTCAAAGCTTTGTTATCATACGTATAAGGATTTCAGTAATCCCAACGCTACTTTCCATAAAGTTTGTAGGCACTTACCGAAGTGTCATTCTTCCATTTGTGAAGACGACCCAGAATTCCAGATGATACTGACAACTCCGTTTCGGATGGTGGCTGTGAAAAAGAGGCATACAAGACATCAACTTAAGCGGCTGACGATGTAGTCAGTGACAGCTAAGTACATTACATGAATCGTGTTACGTTCTATTCAGATCGCACGGCAGTATTAATACTTCCCATATTACGAATGAACTATGCCTGTTTCAAAAACGTTATTCATGTCTGCACGCTCTTTATTTTCGGTGTGTAGCATCACGAACAAAAATAAGCCTCTCATGACACTTTACAGTAAACGTTCTTGTGATCCGTCGGTTCAAAATATTTAGACTACTGAAGTTATCAAGGAACACGATATTTAACAAGACTGTAAAAATAAAAATGTACACTTAACAGCGGTCTTTGCCAAAAAAAATTGTGAATGACATTTTACAAAAGTGTTCTTCGAATTTATTAAAAAAAATAATGAAGTAATGTTTAACTTATTGTTATTAAATGTATAAACAAAAATAAACTGATATTAAACATGTTTCAGTTCGAGGTGATACATACATGAAACACACACGCATATATATACCTTGTTAAATAAAATTCAAAGTCGTATTCTTAAAGAGAAATATGTTAAAAAGGTACATAAATATGATTTTGACGTAGTATAAATTCAGCAAATATTTCCTTTTGTTTCTAATGTGGCATAATGGATATTTTACGTTAAGATGATTGTTCCGTAATCTACAATACGGGAATAAACGCGTCGGATTACTTTTGTTTAATTATCTTGTGATCCTAAGGCTTATAGAAAAGTATACTGGACATAATAAACGTGTTTCATTCTCCTCTATGCCGTTTTTTTCGCAACATTTTTGTTCTGATAAATATTATAGTGCACTACACTCGACAAGCATATAAACCGAATGTAGGTCCTTATGGAAAGTTGTCATTAATATTGTCTGATTTAAGTAGGAGTTTAGAAACTCGACAATGGTTCTTGTAATTGTACAGTAACAAGTTTCACAGAATTTCACACTATTATCACCGTGCAGTTCTATGAATCAAATTACATAAATAGACCAACTAATGCACTATTTGACTACTTTAATGTAGTGTCTTTCTTATACACCCTACACGTGTTTCGGACCTAGGTCCATCTTCAGGGGGTCTCAATGTTGTTAAAACTACTAAAACAAGCACATGTTTAAACGAACGTACATCACTTGCGTACCACTCACAATTTTAATAAGGTTTTAACTAAATATATACATATTTATGTTCTACAATTTTATCAAGACAATTCTACCACAATAGTGGTACGCAAGTGTTGTACGTTCGTTTAAACATGTGCTTGTTTTAGTAGTTTTAACAATACTGAGACCCCCTGAAGATGGATCTAGGTCCGAAACACGTGTAGGGTGTATAAGAAAGACACTACATTAAAGTAGTTAAATAGTGCATTAGTTGGTCTATTTATTTAATTTTCACAGACGTTTGATCAGTGGGTCTCTAATTGTTACATGCTCACAGACAGAGAGATTGCGGCGCTCCACGGAGATGGGAACGCACCTAAAATTGGCCTGATATTAATTCATATTTTGATCAACTTTACTTTTTGTTCACCGTGCATTATGGTAATAGAAATCACTCGTCTACCAACAACTGCACTATTAGTGCACTATAGTGCAGTTGTTGGTAGACGAGTGATTTCATATTTTGATATTCCTTAATGTAATGCATATGCGCACACACCTGTATTAGGCAAAAGTTCTTCGAATACCAAAACTTCTTTATTAGAAATGTTTGTACAATATATTTGGAGTCTCACAGTACCATCAACAGCGGAGTGAGGTTACACTGCCTATCCAAATGTTTGAATTGCTTGATACAGTAAGCAAACGTACAGAGGAAATGCTTCCTGTACTGCACGGCGCAACCTCTATAATAGAGATAAAATCTAATGGCATATTCTCTTTGCTGAGGTTGTTTGTGTCGCTCTTCATGTTTGTCATTTGTATATTTAAACCAGACAAAATAAAAACTCTTCCATGTGAAAGTACATTTTGAAGGATGATAGGGAAAACAACTGGTGTTGTTGGGCATGTTTTTTTTACGGATGGTTGCTACTTACAAGATATTAAAGCATAAAGGGAATTTAACAGAAAGAAACACTAGCTATCCTAACACTCCACATCAGATAAATCATAGACATCCCTGTACTTGTTAGGTGCCAGGAATTGAACCTGTATTTTGGATTCTACGTATAGTTCCATATATTAATTTCAAAACCATACTGAAGAACTATGGAAATAGTTCGCATGGAATGTAGGGATGACAGCGCTTAATGCATCCACAAATATGCCTCTAAACTGCGTTAACCAGCCCAAAGCGCTTGTTGATAGCGACGATTATCACGTGGTTATCACTACCAACACTGCTGTGAACATAATGGCAAATAACGTGAGAAAATTATATGGACATAGGCTGGAGAAGGAAGAGTGACAAGTCGAGGGAGCTATAGGTCACTACAGTAAATGAACAAACATATCAGAATAAAGCAAATTTAAGTAGCTCGGAGTAAGGGTAAACAAGATATAAAATAATCTTTTTATGCGAAAGTGGAATCTTAGAGGAATAGTCGGAAGCTTTTCCGGTCACGTTGGGAGGACCAATAATGCACAAATTCACTTCACGGCCGTCCTGTCTAGAAAACTCACTGTATCTGTAGACACTGAAACCAACTAACCTGATCACCCATTCCGGTAATGATGGGACGGTTCCAGTAGGCCGCCAGGCGTGCAACTGGCTCCAGAGCGAAGGCGCAAGCTGGTCCTATGAATGCGATGACATTGGCTTTGAAATGCATGTCCGCGGCCAGACCTGGGGCGATGTCTCCAGAGCAGGATGGGTAACTGCAAGAACACGCACAAATGCGAGGGAATCATAACGGATCGCACGTTTCATGTACATAAGTGGTCCTATTGCGTGAAGTGTTAATTATAGCGACTAGAATATTTGCTCACTTCTCTGGATAAATTGCTTATAAAATAAGGAGCTTTACTGTCAAATATTTAAGTAATTTTTTTTCAATTAATTTTTAAAAGAGAGAGACAGACATTAATAGACTCTTAGCCAATATATTCAAAATCCGTAAGTAGGGACATACACAAATAACGTTTTAATTTAACAATCCATAGCCAAGGATCGAATTAGATATTTTACAGTTAAAATGTACTTCATTGAACATTGCTAGAACGATGGTAAATGAGGATGAGATGGACAGGACATGTAGGAAGCATGGGATGGATAAAACGCATGCAGTACTCTGGTCTGGAAGCCTGACGGGAAGAGGCCAATTCTAACACCTACATGTAGATGCGAGTATAATATTGAAGTGAAGCTTTAGAAAAGTGTGAGGATATCAAATAATTTCATCTGACTCAGTATAGGGACCAATGGCTAGACCTTCTGAACACTGATAAATCATGGGTTCCATGCAAGCTGGGGAACAATTTTCTAGCTGAGGAACTACTAGCTTCTCAATAAGGACTCTGCTCCATGGAGTTTATTATCAATGTGAACTTATAATTTGGCATCCAAAGTGGGCTATATTTTTTTCATGACGCAATAGACCTTAGTGGGCCAGGACCTCTTCATTATCGAGGATTTAAGATCACACTCAGACACAACACACTCGGTAGAACTCCTCTGTACGAGTGATCAGCCCGACGCAGACACCCCTACCTCACAACATACAACACTCACAACAGACAGACATCCATGCCCCCGGCGGGATTCTAACCCACAATCCCAGTAAGTGAGCGGCCGCAGACCCATGCCTTAGACTGCGCGGACACTGGATCGGCTGGGTCATATAATATTTATAATATATATTATAACGAGAAATGTTTCTTTTATTTTGGTGCGTTTACTTTAAAAAAATTCCCAGTAAATGGATAAACATGTGAAGTGACAGGCATTCTCAGGGTCTCTGCAAATAAATTTTACACCGATCAAATTGGTCGAAGCAGTAACATGCCTGTTTTATATTCGGAAAGTGATCAGCTTAAATTTCGGTCGAGACACGAACTATACTAACTGAAGTCCGGTTGTCTTCAGTTTTTGCCGATAAATTCCGGGACAGTGCCTTAAATTAGGACATGTAAAATTACTGCCACATTCTTTCAAGTTTATTTATCGCTACCATCAAATCTTTCGAAGCTATGAAGACTGAGTTAGAGATATCGTCGTTCAATAAACTTCAAATAATAAAACAAAGGCATTTATCTTCTCATAATTAGACAGATTGAATATCTAGGCTGGGTAGAAAGTACACATTTACAATTTACATTTGTAACTTTCATAATAAAATTTTCAGTTTTTACTTATTAAACACGCTTTCGCGTTTGAATAGCGTTTACCAAAATAAAATATTTGGGCCCGGACTCTGAGAGCAACCGAATTCAATCTGGCCCACTCCCGTCCTTTATAAAAACTATTTCATATGAAGCTCAAATCGGATTATATCATTTTTCACAAAACCACAAACCGCAATATATGATCCATAAAATGTAGGTACTGTCAATCTCGGAATTTTGTTATTTGAACCATTATTATGTATATTTTACAGTAAAGATATCTAGAGAGATATTTTACAAAAAAAGAAGCAAGAAATTATACTCTCCTGTTCTAGATGATTGCTTTGCAATAATATATACATGTCTATAAAACAGGATACCTTTTGCGATCGAGCAAGTAAATTTTTACAGGGCGAGCAGTTGCTTTCTGTACTGACAGATGTCATTATTCTTCAGGCGCGCTCGACATGTGCAAAAGTCAATTTATAAGTGACTGGCCCTTGAATTTTTAATGGGATTTTTTTTTTCACTAGGGTGTTTAAACCTTGGACGAATGAATATCCAGACCACTGAAGAAGGCCTATACAAAATCACAAAAATAAAAACCCATTTTGAAAACACGTAAATTAAAACCGGAATAAAATTGTACTTTTTTTTTAATTTTTCATATTTTTGTGCCATTGTGATGGTGGATTTCACATTTTGTCATAGCTACAGGTACACGTGTTTAAAAAGTGGCACATTTCCGTAAAAACCCCCTCTTAAATAAATTTGCATCTTCTTATTGTGCCAAACGTGTGCGCTAAAGGTTTAGCAAACACACGGTGAAATCTACATATACGAGTAATATAAAATTTCTATCGACCTGTCGTACAGTCTGTATCCTAGACATTTTTTTTTTCCAGATTTGCGTGGGTCTATCAAAAGCGTCCGAGCTCTGCGTTCGCTTATAAAATGAGACTTGTTGGACCGCAGTGGAGTTTAGCATGTAGAAAAACGAGCTTGTTGCATAAAACAAAAGAGAATGGTGCCTCCGCTCCCGTTACATTATACGTGAGGGAGCAATAACAAGGGATCATTTGCAGCAGTTGTTGCCTCAATTTGGCGTATTATGTAAGTTCTACAGGAAGTCTATTCAGAGGCAGTAGCACATATTTTAATCAACGCAAGGTTGGTCCCAGTGAATCTACAGGTCTTTATGCACGGATACGTTACATTTCGCATGTCTGCTCGCACGTAGTTTCAGGTATTGCGACCATAAATTATAGAACGTAGAGATGTCTATGTGCTTATACAACACGCTATGAAGGCGTGTGGGGGGGAGTAAAGTTGAACGTCCACGCAGTCTAGACCATTCGGCCTCCTAGCCAAATGGACTGAATGTTTATCCTGTGTTTAATCGGCCGGAGTGAGAAGCTGACTTGTTACTTCCACTTGGAGTATGGGCTAAGGATTACTCACGGAGACACAATTAATTTTTGTTGTGCTTAAGATTGTCGCCCTCGGTGGACTAGTGGTTAGCGTGCTCGCCACTGGACCCAAGGTTCGCGGGTTCGATCCCGACCGAGGGCGACCGAAGTAAAGCCGTCGGTCCCATGTCGTAGATTTACGGCATGTAAAAGAACCCTACGGGCATGAATAAAACTAGTAGTGCCCGTCGGCAAAATTCAGCGGCCATTTCTCACCCAAGTCTCCTGACTGCCTGCCAGATGGTTCTGGCAGTCACATCAGGATTGAGTAGAACTTGTGCGGTCAGTGGGCTGGTCACCCGATACAGCAACGCACATGACCATAGGAACATCCGAATGTAGGCCCCCAATGCTCCGCGATTGGAGCGACATGGGGACTAACTAACTAACTGTGCTTAAGATTATGTTATATTGAAAAAGGAAGTTACGTTTGCTTCTGGCTTTCTTTCTTCAGTCATGTAATTTTTTAAACTCTGGTACACGAAATGCGAACATCAAAATTCGTCTTACAATATCTTGCACACAAATGACTGACGGTACTGGAAGAAGGTCGGCATGGTCTAGAAGAACGTACCATACTGATACAGGATGTACCGATGTCACCAGGATTATGACTCTTCCGAAATTCGAATCCAGCACTTCCCAAGAAAATTCTAGAGCAGCGGTTCCCACACTGTTATGTGTGTGACCCTAAATTAGCAAATGTTATGTGACCCGCGAACCTACCACGGAACACTACAGAACATTGCCACTTATTAAGAAAATATTAAATTTTTAATGTTATTTGTCAAATCAAATAATTTTTGGGACAATATTAAATACACAAAACAAGCAGATTACATTTTCTCGATCATTCTGTTTGTCACGTAACTGATATGCCAGTACTAATGTCGTCCGTGGTAATGTCACGTAACTGGTACGTGAAATTATTTAGTTAATTTGTCACTTAGGTGCATTCTGTTAAATTCCATTGATGTGCGAGTTAATAAATTCAGTCACGAATAACGAATATTTAATACGCGATACCGAAATCACGGAATATAAGATACTTGGGGTACGTAGCTTTCAAGGCGAAAATGAGAAATACGTACATATATTTTGTCGTACAACTTCAGTGTAAGAAAAGAGTTGGAGCACCTTGACATAGGTGAAAGAATGATAGATAAATCAATCCCAAATAAATATGATGATCTGAATCAGATAACTTTCTAGTGTTGGGATTTTTTGAATGGCAATGAACCTTCACGGTCCGTAAAAAGTAACGTATTTATTTATTGAACCATGGGCTGTTGTGAACACGGTAATGAACCTTCGGACTACGTACAAGGCAAGGAATTTCTTGATGGATTGAACCTTACGTACAATATCAAAACGCAGTTTGATGTTCTGAGGTCATAAAAACTCCAGAATGTATTAAACATGATTTGGACTTTGTGTAATGGGTGTGGAGTTGTTGATACTGGAACTGTAGTAAATGGATTTCCTTACAAAATCTCTTGTATTAATACCTACACAGAAAGCAGGCTTAGAATGTTTCTATTGAATTACTCGCAATAGACTGACTAGGCTGTATAGATATTGGTGTTTACTTATTACCGGAAGAACGATCCAGAAGGTTCAATATTTGCTGACTGGCAGGTGTGTCAGCAAACATAGTTGGCTGATGTACCCCCCCAAGTCTGCGAGCTCTGTAGTGGGCGGGGGAGGGACTTGTGAATATTTCACTGAGAAAATGGAATGCAAGTGGGCCATTCCCGATGTCAGGACCACAATGGAACCGTTTCGCAAAGTTACTTATAAATTGACTTTTATGAAAGTCACAGGCACATTTCAGATTTCCGCGACAGTTTCGTTCCAGCAAAACAGTCGTATATCAAGTACTGTTTGTAAAAACTCACTATATTGGCCTAAATATAGGCATTACTTACCTCAGCCTAAACTTTTCAATGATAAAATTGGTGACATCCATAATTTGTTCTTATTTAAAAACAATTAACACTGTAATCACACACGAAATGCATGTAACACAAATAACACTTTTTAAAATATTTATTTTTGTAACAAACTCTCCCCCCATATCAAAAGTCCGACCTCAAAAATGAACAGTCACAGGTGTGAGGTGAGAAATAAACTGCATATATGCGGAAACACGACTTGTAAATGAGTTCAAATGAATAAAAATCACGTAACTGTGACATCGGGAGACGCTGAATGCATGGGTACCGGCATATTTGCCTACCTGAAAACTTAGCGATGTGTTTTCATTTTCAAAGGCTATAGGAGTAAGTTCCATATTACATAGTCTTTCCAACTCTCCCCACACGTATCTTATAATATGTATTATTTAAATTAAAATTATATGGTTTGAGTTTATTCATTTAGGTGTTAAATCACCCCACGAAAATCAGTGCTGGTTCATTCACCACACACCAATTCGACCGAAAAATAATTTATAAGGTATCAAACTTTAAAACCTTCACGACCAAGAACTTATGGGAAAAGCGACATCTGTGTTTCTTCAATTGTTTTAACTTCTTTCGTGAAGTTAATAAGAAAATAAGTGCCGAGTTAACTTAGCGGTTACTTTATGCACCATCAGGATTAACAAACAGAAACTCAACATTCTGCCCACATAGTATATTAATGTGTTTTTTACGTATCTCAGAACAAATATCGATTATTTCCCAATACAGTAATTACTGAATTGTTTTCATAACCGAGACGGAAGATGTTTACTGTGCGGTACGACCTGAATGTTTGAATGCAATTCACGTTATTCTCAGTCTTTAATGGTTAAAACATTCAGTAAGCCATTTCCGCGAGAATCCTCCACTTCTATCCTTTGAAAATGTGACAAATTTTCAATATTTGAGACTGATACTGACAAAACAAAATCCATTCATAAACAAATTAAAAGCAAATTACATTCAAGAATTGCCTGCAACGATCCAGTCCAGATATTTTGTCTTCCCTTTTCACCGTCCACAAACATTAAGTTTAAAATAACCTACAGTCCGGATTATCCGACCTACCGGGACGGATAGGAGGTCGGATTACCGGAAATGCCGCATAATGCGGAAATGTGTTGGGGGGGGGGGGAACAAATCTTAAAGTAAATGCTAGAGCATTACAAGTACAAATTGGTTTACCAATAATTATTCTATAGAGAAACTAACATAGCAAATTACAGAACCATTCTTCGAAGCAGCAGTGGTGGTGGAAATTGGGCGCATGAGTACGCATGCGTGTCCAACACAAAATTGTACGTTGTATGGCTACGTCGAACTAAGCGGCAATGTCGGGTAAACGAGTCGGATATACGGGACTCTGCTCTAGACAAAACTGCAATTTTTCCAGTTGTTTTATATGAGTATGAAATGTATTCTCTCACGTTGGAGGAAGTGCAGAGAGTAATGGTATCTCAGAATAGACAGCTGAGGAAGCTATTTTGGCTTACGTGTAATAGGGTAACAGGCGACTGGAGGAAATTGCATCATGATCAATTCCAGAAGAATGAGATGGACGAGACATGTGGCACGTATGGACAGGGAAGAGGTACATACATGGTTTTGGTGGGGAAACCTAAGGTAAAGAGACTACTTGGAAGACCTAAGCATAGATGGGACGATAATATTAGAAGATATATTAAATAAATAGGATGGGAGGGTGTGGGTTTTATTGATGTGGCTCAGGATAGGGACACGTAGCAGGCTCTTGTGAACACGGTAATGAACTGTGGGTTCCATAGCATGCGGGGAATTTATCGAATAGCTGAGCAACTATTAGCTTGTTAAGAAGCACTATTCTTCATGGATTAAATTAGTTTGTCTCCACTACGATGCCTACGAATTCTCCCTACGTTAAACTTGTCGCCATATTTGCAGTTTTTACACACAGAATTCCACACACACGTCTAATCACATTTACAGTCTATTTTCATGTTTATCTTAAGCTTCTTAGTCCCAGCGTTTCGTTAGTTAGCACAATAAAAATAAAACTAAATATTTTGTCGTAGCCACCAAGTTATGTTACATTCTACAAAAAATTACGCGAGAAAATGTATTTATGTTCCGAAAATCTATTACCCAAATTACGTCAATGCCTGAAATTAGATGAAGCTAGTGTTGCTCCAACCTCAGGTTTTCGAACAGTCACTATATTAATACTAGTGATGACAATAAATAAAACTACGTAAAGGTTTGAGTTGAAGCTAATAGAATGAAGTTATCAACCTTGAATGAAATCCGTCAATTTATTTAAAATATATGAGATGGGACAACACATAAATGTGTCTCCGCAAACGTGTCAGTTTTGTAAGACTGTATGGAACGTCTGATATTTCCTCAAGACAAACCTCGGATATTTCAAGAGAGTCCTCACAAGAAAAACTGGAGAGGCAGAATGTTTCTGGAGAAAGTTTATTCGTTCCTTTTCAGACGCTTCCAATCCCCATCAATCTGTGAACTGCCTGTCCAAGCACGTATGGCTTATGCCGTCCATATAAATGCTAACAGCTTTAACTTCGCAAAAGAGCGTTGGGTCATGCATGTGTAGTGCCGTCTGTCGTGTCCATCACATCGTATATCTTAGTCAGAATCGTTCTGTGCGCCAGCGTCGACGTGTCGCCCACGATTTAAATTAATTATCTGAAAGATATTGGAGGACAACGCGTGCAGCGTCCAGCGCCACCCTCTGATAAGCTTCTGATGACGTGGCTCTTGTCGTGATTACCCTACTTCGCTGGCGTTTTCAAACCATCACCTCTAAACAAAGTAAAAGCAAAGCAATCCCATTACACGCCTGGACAGGCCCTTAGGGTTCCAGGAGGTTAAAGTTAACAGATTTCTAGACAATCGGCACATGAAGGTGGTAAGGTTGTCAGCCCTATGCACCGGCTGCCTTTACCCCCCAGGAAATATTCCTGGTACTCATTTCTGTTAGAGGCTGAGTCGACTCCAGGGCCGTAGTGCGGCCGGAAGGATTATATCAATGAAATATCCCAATGACACCATCGGGAATCGAAACCGCGACCTTCCGGCTTGTAGCGTAGTGCCTCAACCAACTGCGCGACGCGGAATGTTATTTGCTGTTCTGATATTTGGAAAAATAACGACGATAGAAAATTTCATATTGCGTAGGACAAGTTAACATCAGTCAAAATCTGTACATAAGTGGAAACAGTACAAGAAACGTAAAACTAAGTGATATAGTTAGTATTCTTTATACCTCTTGCCTCCGTCCCAGTACAGGTTAAAACATCTGGAGAAAACTCAACATTGTGTGTTCTTCCAAGAGCATATAATTAATTTAAAACGGACGGTTGTATAACGTCCATCACCACGGCGTTTATGAAACCAGATTTAGGATTATGATGGGATAAAAGTCACGTTTTTAGATAAGACAGGCACGGCGTAATAACCTCGGAGTTTTATATCTGTAATGGACGTAAACGGCTCAAGCTGACAGCACTCATCAGAACATTATTCTTTTCACCTTTAAAATTTTTTGTAACATAAAAAGACGAATTTATACTGGCTGTAAGTGGCCGCATTACGCACAGCACTAATCACGTCATGGTATTATGCCACTAAACGTGTCACTAATCAGGTGAGCGAACTTACTCTTTACATTGTTTTATCAGTTGCTGTGTGTTATCGAAAAATATATTAATATCGTGAGAAGATATTTGGTGGTCAGACTAGTCAATGGCGCCTTTATTCGCCCAATTTATGCAGCAAAGGTAAAGTTCTCCCTAGAACAGGCCACGAAGGCCCAGAGGGGGAGTAGAGGTATAGCTCTACTCTTTCTTTAACCTCGGCGCTAGATGGGGGTGGGTGGTAAACTCCACGCCCCGGCCGCTTTACCCCCCGAGAAAGAGACCCGGTACCCATTGTGTAGGAGGCTGGGTGGGCCCCAGGACCGGTCTGGACGGCTGCGAAAAATCTCGCCCCCACCGGGATTTTTTTTTTGCCTGTCCGGGGTTTTCCCCCTTTGATCCATTTTTTTTGTACTGTTTAAATCCTTTCGTCCTTCATGTCACTTTACGTTCCATACTACCGTCCTTACAACAAACACAACACTAACATCCATGCCCCCGGTGGGATTCGAACCCACAATCCCAGTATGCGAGCGGCCGCAGACCCACGCCTTAGACCGCTCGGCCACTGGGATCGGCATTCGATCCCCGGACAGTCCAGCCCGTAGCGAGTCGCTATACCGACTGAGCTATCGCGGCCCTGAATGTATGCAGCATCAAATGAAATAACATTAGTAAACTGAATAGAGAAAGCCTAAGGACTAGGAAAAAGATTCATGATTTATTCGAAGGAACTCTGTTCTTATTTTATTAGTGATATTCAGGAATATTACCACAGAAGCCTGTTTTAACAAATGGGCGTAAAATTTCAATTCTGAAGCCCTTGAGCTCAAACTCATTCATATTATCTATAATCTGAGTTGCAATGATACATGTGTGACTCCTTTTGGTGTCACGTCTGTCTGAATTCAGATGATACATCTATGACTCTTTTTTATGTCGCTTTTGTCTGAATTATGTATATGAAACTAAATTTGTTGGGGTGGGGGCTTTCGGACAATACGGTTGGTGAAATAGTGTAACCCAAATCTGCATTCTAGCCAAGCACGCCTGCGCCTTTGAATTTTATATTTACTGCTTATGTCTAAGACAAAATCCGCTTATTAGATTATTTCAAAAGTAATACCAGCTACATATATGATGGGAAGAATACGATAATTTTTGGTTCATACAATTTTATTTCAGAATTTCCTCTTCCTTGAAGTAATATTCATGGCGGAAAGCAAAGTTATTGTTGGTGTCTTCATATTTATGAGTGTGTGAATTTATTATTCTTTACTTTCTTGTTCAATTGCGTAATATAAAATACACTTATATATGTCTGGTATTGTGCTGCGTAGAGATACTGGCGTTTGTTACGGTATAAAGGGGAAGAGTCATTAACTTTGTATGTATAAAATCTATACAGCATTTACCTCTCATCCAATAGGTAATTTCAGTTTATAGTATTTTATTAACTTGAGTGGTGTACATTGCAGAGGCATCAAACTGAACATTACGCGATGTAACAGTCCATTGCAGTAGCTTTATTACAAGTCCATAAGGTCTCAGACGTAAGACAGAGGAACAAGAGGACAGTGTGGAAGATGGAATTATGTGGTTCTTTGTCATATATATTCGTCATAAAATAAAATCGCAACGTCCAAATGAAAAACTACGAGATCGACAGAACCATTTTTATAGAGGAACCCCTATAATAATTTTTCATTTCGAAAGAACCCCTATCTATGAAAGTGAAAACCATAAAGAAAACACCTGGTAGCCCACGAAATTACTCAATTATTACCAACTGCCTTTCAACAGTTCCTACGATATTTTGAGGTAGATTTGAAATTTTTCGCCTTATTTCAAAATTTTTATTCCACTATTTCTGTCGGAAACGCTACAGATGTTCTGTGGAGTCGTTTAGAAAACACTGCTCTAGTCAGCAGCACAACTTAGTGCATATTATTGCTGTGTCTGATCAAACTGCAGCTGCTGTTTTTTTCCGAAAATTAAAGTTTGCATATTAAGCAGTGTGATGTCGAAATGTCTCACAATCAGTGACGTAAAAGAGCAGACCGCAGCGAAATAAGTAGAGTGTGATATTATAATTGTAAAAGTTTAATTTCAGTGATTCAAAGGGATTTATACTAGTCTTAAATATCTAATAATCCGTATTTTGCAACAAAACGTAATAAGCAAGCAATTGATTACAAAAATAATACATTACGGTCAGGCGCCGCTGAAGTAGGCATATTGATTCTTTTCATAAAATTCATCCGTCTGCCTGAATATTTCATCTCTGAAATTAATGAAGAAATTTCGATTAAATGTGTTACTGACGGCCACCATACCAAATGTTTCCGGACACATTTAATTTTGATTCTTATCCGTTCAGTGTAATTCCTACTGTACACGAAAATAAAATCAAACCATAACACATACGTCTCTCATGCCTTTTAACTTGAAATTAGCGTTATAATTAATACAACCTAATAATTTGGAACAGCAATTAATTTGTAAAACTTTAAATGCGCTTCTATTCCCATATTTCTACACAGCCTGCATTTAATTGCACTGAAAATTGAAGATTACTTAACTTCACATTTAAACCATTTACATATTTTTCAATATGTCCTAAGTATTTAAAAGTCCTGATTTGTTCAACCGATTTTCTTGCCAGTGTTTTTATCCCCCAGGAAGAGGGTTCTCCCTTTCTCCAAGCCTTTTCGTCAAATATATTCGGACTGTCCGGATGCTATACGCGTCACAGCGTGGAAGCACATAATGGACGTTGGATTTCTCACAAGGGTAGAACATTGTCTACACCAAACTTGCCAGACGGATTTCGTTTTAATATGAAGTTCAATGTAAGGTTAATGTAAATTGGGTGTTGTAATACACTAATACGAAGCAAAATTTAAAGAGCCATTAACGTCTGGTGTAGACTCAAATATCGAATCTCGTTCAAACACGTGTAATTTTGTAGACAAAACATGTAACATGAAGAACTAATCTCGCGTAACGTCGACATTATACGGTCCAGCCATGTACATCAAGTCAACTACATATGAAGAACATTTAATTAAAACCAACAAGAGAAACATATATTTATTTATAGTTGTCTATCAACATATTATTTATCACAGTCAAAAAAATTATCATTCTACTTATATGGTCCCGGGGTTTTATACAAGAAATGCACACTGGAAACTGATAAATATTCTGTAGTTGCTAAGGACAAGTTTGCTGCCCTGTTGCTAAGGGCATTTTCCATTCAAGGAACTGGAAAATAACAGACATGAGCTAAGCCTTCCTGTGAATTATACAACGCCGATGCCTTTTGTTGCTGACAGAGAAAGCTAGAGAGTCGCTTCAAATTGGACACTTTATTTTTACAGCGTGTGCAGTCCTCTGCCACCCATACCTTTCGTTATGACTACCATTCGTTTCCATTTACTTGCATTATTCATCAGCAGAAAGGACGAACACAGCGCAACCTCCTAGCAGTATGCAGACAATTAGGAGTTTCTTCTATCTTTGGTCCCAACACCTCGAACCTGTTTTACGTCATCGTATAAGAATACCCCCTGTACAAAGAATTAAAAGTTAATTATTAACTCATCCACAGTCATGCCTGTACTATTCATTTTACGTCCCATATTTACACTTGCTAAAGCGTCCCGGCCGATCCCAGTGGCCGTGCGGTCTAAGGCGTGGGTCTACGGCCGCTCGTTTACAAGGATCGTGGGTTCGAATTCCGCCGGGGTATGGATGTCTGTCTCTTGAGAGTGTTGTGTGTGTCAGGTAGAGGTCTGTGCGACGGGCTGGTCACTCGTCCAGAGGAGTCCTACCGAATGTGGTGTGTCTATAGTGTGATCGTGAAGCCTCGAAAAATGAGGCGGCCTAGGCCCCCAAGGGGCTGTCGAGCCATTGGTGAGAGAGAGAAAGCGTCCCGACTGTTGCTACATGACTGTGACAAATGTAGACATTTAGTTAATTAATAAATTCTTCGGTAGAAACTACAACCAATAGTAATATTTTTAAACGAATGCTTTGGTGTTTCTTGTAGGTAACTTGTTAAGAATTTGTTCAAAACGTGGTTCCCCTGGTAACATAACAAAAATGTACAACGGCATTTGCCATTAGCGTGTGTATTTTAGAATTCCGAAGAATTTCTGGGTCCATTCTTTACATTTCTATTATTTTTTTTCCTCGTCTCTTGGCTTATTTTTTTCTTGAACTCTCCTGATTTTCTTTTTGTGTAAGCTTTCAGTATCCTAACTTTATTGTTGTATTTCTTTTTATGTAAGGTTGTTGGTTTATTCATTCATTTGTTTCGTCTTTCCCCTTTCTCATTATCTGTCATAGTTTCTTCCTCATTTCTTTATTATTTTCTTCACTCTCTTTCCTCTTTTCTTCATTTCTGGGTTCGTTCTTTCCTTGCAAAACAAGCCTTCAAAATCGAGAGAATGTTTTGTCTGTAAACAAATTACTCAGTTTTCAAAGCTTTTTCTTTCTAAATTGGCACCATACAAATAACGTCTATTCATGCCACTATTTCAAAATGATACGCATAGATAATTTTATATGTATTTCTATCAAAATTCACTGACTTCAGACAATTTCGATACATGCAAGGACAAATCGTAACAGCTGAAATCTCCCTGTGATTGTCACTTTCTCACTGTTCTGAAACTAGGACAATCGATATTTAAACCTAAGAGAGCGGAAACAACAAGATAAATGACAATCTGTACAATAAGGAGCCAAGACGATGAGATGGACCGATCAAATAGCATGCATGGACGATATGAGGAAGTCATAACAAATATTATTCTTATGTGAAGCGTAGAGTTGTTTTACAACAGTTAAATAAATTAAAGCCACTGAAGGTCGACATAACTAAAAATATTCTTAGTTAAAAATATCTGTTCAATACGTTTCGACGCAAAAAGTCCAACTTACTTATTTACAGAACCATTTTAAACCAGGGATTTCAAGTTATTTTTACACTAAATGACTGACGTATGTGACATATACTAAAAATGTGATATTAATTAAAATATTAAGGAAAGTTATATTCCATTATATCGTAATGTGACGTACATATCAGCTGCAGTTCATTGAGAGATAATTATTGCTTACGTTATCAGGTTGGTTGGACCAGATCAACATATAACATTTTACCTAGGACAACCGGATAACAACAATCATTAACTCCTAAGTGAAACTTACATTATAGGTTCAACTGTACCGGAACGTCGTCACCTAAACTTTTACCCCAAATAATAAGAATCATAGCCCCTTCATGCAGAGTGGTCATTATATGCACCATATGTTTTAATATCAAAGAACTCAGAATTTCTTATAAGAAGTGTATTTACGTATTTCATATGACTCTCAGAATAAACAATTCTTTTAGTATAAGGTATTAAAATGATAGGCTTTGTAACAGTGATTGTTAAGTGTATGGTTGCGATCCTAAGTTTTTAAATATTTGGTACACAAAAATGTTCTTAAAATGGTTATTCAAGCGATGAAAATACATTGGCAAATTGCATGTAAAGTTATTGTCTTTGATTGGTAGTTTCAATTATAATATAAAATTTCATATGACCGTAATTTCCTGGTTATTATTTTATAATAAATATATTAAACCTTCTCTTGCACCGTGTTATCCAGTTTAAAAGAAATTTCTGTCCATCCAAATTTAGGGCGACGTTGCCTCAAACCAGAAAGCTCTGACCATAAAGAAGGAGCTTTCCTTTACACAGAAAGAGGGGATCAGGATTTTGTTCACGTAAGACGCCGTTTTCTTGGTATTCATTGAGAGGATTGTGGAAAAGTTCTGAAAACTTAACGCAGTAAATTTTCTCTTTGTGAGCGGCAAAGAAGACGTCCAATCGGGCAGCTAGGCCTACACAAATATCTCCAAGAACTTGCACCTGGTTATATAGATTTTCCAAAGCCTATTCGTGAATTCAAGAATAAGTGGAAAGTTTCTACATATTTGTCAAACCATATAGCTTTATTGATATGTATCTCTTTTAATTCACACCGAATAAGATCAGTAAACTTGTTGAGATAATTTTGAGACTATAATACGTGGGGCTTTCCCTGCCAGAACTCAACAGGCAGGTATAACGTTATCATCGCGAAGGTAAGCCTTGAATCTCAGAGCAGTTCATAATGAATACGTGTTTCATTAGGTGGCACTGGGACAGGTTTTCTCCGAGTACGACTATGTTGGTTTTTCCTTGTCAATTATCACTCCACCAATGTTCTATATTCATTCTGTCAGCATCCGGAGGACAGACAATGGTCCCATTAACGGCCGTATTTCCACACAGACTGTCTCCCGCTACCAAGATGATAAATAAATGTAAAAAGCAGATTACATTGCACCTTTAAATGTTATGGATGTACGAAACGGAGGTATCTAATGATATGCTGAATAAAGAGTTGCGGGTGTCCAACCATGGATGATTCTCCAATTAGGTGGTTGGGCGTGGGACTTATACCACCCCCCCCCCCCCAAATAGTAACATTAAATTGTTAATAAATACTGCAAATAGCTAGGAACTTTAAATATTCTTTGGATATGACTCATTGCCGGAATTTTCTTAATGCGGTAAACACATGGAACTTTTTTAAAAGCTGAGACCTTAATGAGCAGCTAAACGACAAACAGCTTCTCAGGGAGGACTCTGATCTATGGTTGAGCTGTGATAGCTCAGTCATACTTTCTCCGAATTTGTTCGCTCACGTCCATAAAATAATGAGGTGAAAATGCGTGAAGCCTTATCTCCACGCCTCAGTACACCTGTGAATAATAACGTGTATTCATAGGGGAAATTTTGCCTTACGTTGTGAAATATATTTACACGTGGAATTTGGTTTGTTCCTTGTCGACGAAGTTTCGGATTTGGTGATGCCACTGAAAATAGGCATGAAGGAGGGAACGGTACTTTGCTGTTCGGCGACCACCACTGATGTTTGGCCTCTACAGCTAATATTGAATCATCAGAACGGAAGTATCTTTGTTTCGGAATAGCTAATGGTAGATGCCAATCATCCTTTGCTTCGAAAGTATAACAATTCATTACAGCTGTTCAAATTCCTTGTTCTTTTGTTCAAAACATTCTAAGTGTTTGTGACGTCACTCCATCTTTCTACCAAAGTGGTCACGTGTTTTTATTGGATGACACGGGTGGCTATTATGACAAGAATTGGAAATTATTTTCTCACTCATTTTGAAGGATAGGAAACGTTACTGCGGTTAAGCAATATTCTAAGTAACTACATCTACAGTAACGACAGGAAGTCTCTACGGCATGGACAGCAGAACTGGGACAGGGCTGTTTCCAATTACTTCCGTTTTCCCCTGTATCATTCTACCAATGCTCAATACCTATGCATTCTTCTATAGCTGACGTTAAAATGTTAGTCATTGAGAATGTCGTTAAATAAACACACTTGAGAGTTTGATTATACTCCTTCAATGGGAGTCTGGCCCATTGCAAGGTCTCTTCACTTAAAGTAATGCACAAAGGCAGAAAAAAGCGAACATTAATCAGTGACTTCAGTGAAAACTGAACACAAGATTCCAGTGTTAGAGCTGTGTAAGTCAGTACGCACTTTAGACTGAGGGTTTTCTGAGATCTACTGTATTTCTTCAGGCTATGACATTTGGTCCTGCGACGAATGTCTTCGCCTAGTTGACATCACCAGTGTATAATAGCATGCATAAAGTGCACGATACATTTCCTTCTAATAACTTCCTGTTTTACTGAACCTTCCTAATGGTATCTGCTAACGTAAAAAAAATGTAAAGCAAACATGACAAACCGTCTCTTTGCTTCAAATAATTCCAAATACGAAATTTATGAAACCAATATTTACCTACATGAACTTCGGTACACGTTCGATCAAGCGTTTTAATGAACCTGCTTCAAATGGGATTTACAGTTAAATAAGAATTTTGTACAGCACAACATTCCCTCCAAACTGTGCCACAGGTATGGCCAACGGCCACAAAGTCTTAATTAAATACAACAGTCCTAGGTGCTTGCTGCCATTATAAATGTGTAAACGTAATCAAGTTTACTTTGAAACAAGGTACTCTTTAAGCAGCCATGATCGGTTGATGGTTCAGGTTTCGCAGACACGCTGATCTTCTAGGACAGGATGCAAGATCAATGCTACAGCAAGAGTTCCCAATTAGTGGCCCTCGGACTATGGACAAAGCTCTTTGAAATTGGGTAGAAGAAATCTATTCCGTCTCACAGCGATATATGGTAGTACAGAGTAATGCTGTCTCCTCTCACTGCGGAGGCCCGGGTTCGATCCCGGGTCAGTCCATGTGGGGTTCGTGGTGGACAAAGTGGCACTGGGACAGGTTTTTCTCCGAAGTTGTCGGTTTTCCCCTGTCAATTTCATTCCACTGGTGCTCTATTACTTGTAAAACTTGGTAAAAAAACTGCTCATCTTCATCACAGGGTTGCACAAGAAGCCTTAAGGCTGTGGTGCGTCCGTAGCATCTGCTGCGGGGCCCTTCACCATGTAAATAAAATGCTGTCTTGTGCTTACACAAGCACCAACATTGAGACGTTTGTGGAGTGGAAGTACAGCTCCAAGAAGTCTTAAAATTCTTTTTTAGATAACTGTGAGACGTAAACTTCATGTTTCGGCCGCTTTTACTCTTGTAACTATCCCGCGGTAGACCCCAAAACCGACGAAAACGTGGTGGTAAAAGAAAAAAATCTCTGAGCTGCTGAGATTCGAACAGCGGTCTTACAGACTGTATGACTGTGGTACTGGTTTATAGAGAATGATTATTATCTTTGATAGTTTGGAGGGTATCTTTTACGAATAAGACCACGAGGAGGCAGAAAATGCAACTACACTTTGGTCCGGAAACGTCTCCCGCAGGTGTTGACAGAGCTCTGGTTGGAAATGTCTGTTATCACTATTGTAACTGTCTGTGTTGGTGAACAGAACAGTAAGGAAGTGCGTAGTGTGCTAGCAAACAGTTTGTTACGTATATTATGATTTCAGATGCGTTGAGGGCTACCAGCTACGAGGAAGAAAGAAAATACTTTTTTTTTAATGTTAGACATCCCGTCGCGTTTGTACAAGTCACAAAATAGTTATTTATGCCATCGACACATCTAATTGTATTATACAGAGTGTTCCACTTAAAACTGGCCCGCTGGCACGGCGAAATCAAGCAAGCGGGCCGGTTGCTTTAAGTGGAACACCTGTATTATATCATAAAAGTGGCTACATGTTTCGACCAATTATACGGTCATTCTCAGGCCACTCGTGCACATAAAACCAAAATTACAATTGCAATTTTGCAAATTCTGGCATAGTATTTTCTTGTTAACAGTAATTTCACTTACTGGATCATATTAATGCAAACGACACCTGTTACACCGGAATCAATTTCTTGGCGTAGCTGGAGTAACCTCTTAAGAGTCGCTACCAAACAGTACCTACCCTTCACTACCTGTGGACAGAGGACAACTACGTAAAATGCGGACATATGCGTCGTCTGTAGGGCCACGGAAATTTCCAAAGCTTATTAATTTTAAAGAACTATAAAGTACAGAGACGTTTCCAGACAAATGTGTCCTGCATTGTATTTCTTTGCTGTCTTACAACATATCCTCAAATCTATACAAAGCAATATTGAATCACCCAATATACACTATTATTGTACTATTTCATCTCTTAAATGAGCGCGTTATATGCGGGTGTGTAGAACTGAAATATGGTGATTGAGATGCAGTGTCCTTCAATCTAGGAGGCCATTAATACATCTCATTCGGAGCTGGGTATAGCGTATCGGGATAGGGACTATTCTATGGACTGGGAAACCGACGTACCGCCTTTCGATTCCCGGCGGGAGTACTAGATGTCTACCTTCTTCAAAGGGTCCAGACCGGTTCTTGGCCCCATCCATCTCCCTGTTCAGCGGTTACCCGGGATTATTTCATCGGGTGTAAAGCGGCCGTGGCGTGACGCTGATACGTCTAGCACTGAGATTACGAATGAGAGGAGCTATACCTCCACGGCCCATATTGTGCACAGGGACAAATTTACTTTAATTTACTGTAAGTTAATATCTCTCTTATCCGGAAGTACAGAAGCGACTACAATGAAGTGTGGTATTGGGTGAGTATGTGTAACAATTGGGTGAGCATGTGTAACAATTGGGTGAGCACGTGTAACAATTGGGTGAGCACGTGTAACAATTGGGTGAGCATGTGTAAAAATTGGGTGAGTATATGTAACAATTGGGTGAGCATGTGTAACAATTGGTGAGTATGTGTAACAATTGGGTGAGTATGTGTAACAATTGGGTGAGCATGTGTAACAATTGGGTGAGTATGTGTAACAATTGCGACATCAGCATCACGGATTAAACTCTTACACCTTTCAGTTGCAAGCATTACTGCTCCACCTTCCATATTTTTGTCGAATGTGTCGGGAATCTTTTACTGTTCGGTTTACGTTAACGTAACAGATGGGGAGTCAGTTCCAGGCAATTTGTCCAAATGCTCCAGCTATTATTCTTGATGGTTTTGCTCGTATTATTGCCTTGATATATGTCCCCCCCCCCCCCCAGTGATTCTCTGGAATCGTATACCAGACGTTATACTGGAATTTAACTTTCTTTTATATCAGTTACCCTGTTAAAACACTGCGGCCCGACAGACGCTTTAAAGATGAAAGTCACAGACAAGCTCTGTAGGTAAAAAAAGGCGAAAGGTAAAGTTCTCCCTAGAACAGGCCATGAAAGCCCAGAGGCGGATTAAAGGTATAGCTTTACTATTTATTTAACCCTGGCACTAGATGAGGGTGCGTGGTTAACTCCACGCCCCGGCCGTTTTACGCCCGGGAAATAGACCCGGTATCCATTGTACAGGAGACTGGGTGGGCCCCAGGGCCGGTCTGGACGGCTGCGGAAGTACCTTCCAACTGTCTGTTATACTTCATCCATTTTAGAAGAAAGTTTTGTGTGATTTCTTGCCTGCTTTTAACGAACATTTAAAACAAATAGTAAAGAGACTGAACGTAAGGAACATGGGCCTGAGTCCCGGCAGGGGCAGAATTTTTTCTGTCGCACAAAAGATAAGGCCGGCTGACATCCACTGCCTTTCTTATCCAGTGAATACAGAAAACAATTCCTGCGCCTAAAGCTCGCGAAGTGTGAACCTTTCCACGCATATCTATCTAGCGTTGAACAAGTAATGGATAGAGCTTTAACCCTTCTCACTGATAAGCCACATTCGGCGACAAAATTTTATTAGAGAAGTAAAAACAATTAACACTCCTTTAATTATACGAAAACACAACGGGATGTCTAAATTTAAAATTGGCAAAACTTTTGTATGACTAAATCACAATCCTGCAGACACTACGAATGGATTGCATTATGTCAGAATTATAGGCCTTTATGTTATGTCTATTATTTCTTGAACTCAATGTTGCTTCATTTCGATTCAATGAATTTCCAAGATGAATAACGCTGAGAGCATCAACATAAATGTACTGTCCACATAAAAAGTTGACTTACATAGACATGCTGTTTTAAAATACACACCATCCACAATATATCTTGTATCCGGCAACGTCTTTGAAATTAATTTGTGGAAACAAATTAAGCATTTTATTTACTACAGACCCCTCAGAAAATAGAGTATAAGTTTTGTTAATAAATTGTTAAAAATATACGTTTTATTTTAACTTAATTCTTTCTGTTTGGACTGTACCTCACGATCGCTCGTAAGTACCAAATATCAGTCGAAATATGAATTTTATATGTTTTTGATAGAAACTTCGTGGAATATGTGGGAGACACGTTTAAGGTCATATTGACAGAACATTATGCGTAATATGGCAGTACGATGATATAAATCAAAGTGTCTTCAAAAACGAAATGTCGCAGAAAATACAAAAGGTGCAAAATAAGTAATATAGTAATATTGACAGCATAACTCATGCAAGGTATCCTTCGGTCTGGTAGAAACACGCAAACGATGTCAGAGTGTCCTAATAGAAGGAACTTTAAATTCTATCTGCTCAAAAAAGTCACAGCGTAGTGCAGGGTAGTGCAGTGTAGTGCAGTTGCCTCTTGTAACAAAACGGATCAAGACGGGGAGACAGACGAAATATAATACATATGTATACGTACATAAATACCTACGTACATATGTATGTACGTAGGTATTTATATATGTACGTATGTATGTAGACGTATGCATGCATAGTAGTTACCAGATTGCTTGCTAGTTGTTGGTGCAGGGGGTGAAGGGGCACGCTGGTAACAGGGGAAGCACTGCGCACGCATTATCAAAAGGCTTTTATCAGTTTCAAACACGTCCACGGTGGCTGATGCCATAAATATACCCCCAAGAGAGTAAATGTTTTTGAAAAAGGTATAACGCTGCCCGGCTGATCAGAGGTGAGCCTAGCAGCGACCACGCCGTGCCAACTGCAGCTATGTAGTGTCAGGGAGCTCAGCTAGCATGTAATGTAATCTCTGCTATAGTACATAATGCTTAAAAGCGCACTCCTCTATCGGGCCCGACAAGTAAATAATATTTTTTCCATTCTTTGCATTATAATTCAATTTCTGTAACTTTAACCAACAAATGCCCAAATTGTCAGTAGACAGTACTTGAAAAAGCAATTGTTTTGCACAACAACATTAATTTACTCCTTGATGATAGAACAGTAAGGTCCGAAACATGTAGCAGTTTAGTGTTTTTAAGAATATTATTGTGAATCTAATGACAGTTGTGTACATTTGTTGGTTAAAATTACAGAAAGTAAAAAAAAATATTTCATTTATTTTGTAACATTCTTTGTCGCCTTCTTCACGGCAAGAACATATATGTGGAGCAGTTAATTTGAGCAGTCAAGATACTGTGTACATATATGTGGAGCAGTTAATTTGAGCAGTCAAGATACTGTGTACATGTATGTGGAGCAGTTAATTTGAGCAGTCAAGATACTGTGTACATGTATGTGGAGCAGTTAATTTGAGCAGTCAAGATACTGTGTACATGTATGTGGAGCAGTTAATTTGAGCAGTCAAGATACTGTGTACATGTATGTGGAGCAGTTAATTTGAGCAGTCAAGATACTGTGTACATATATGTGGAGCAGTTAATTTGAGCAGTCAAGATACTGTGTACATGTATGTGGAGCAGTTAATTTGAGCAGTCAAGATACTGTGTACATGTATGTGGAACAGTTAATTTGAGCAGTCAAGATACTATGTACATGTATGTGGAGCAGTTAATTTGAGCAGTCAAGATACTGTGTACATGTATGTGGAGCAGTTAATTTGAGCAGTCAAGATACTGTGTACATATATGTGGAGCAGTTAATTTGAGCAGTCAAGATACTGTGTACATGTATGTGGAGCAGTTAATTTGAGCAGTCAAGATACTGTGTACATGTATGTGGAGCAGTTAATTTGAGCAGTCAAGATACTGTGTACATGTATGTGGAGCAGTTAATTTGAGCAGTCAAGATACTGTGTACATGTATGTGGAGCAGTTAATTTGAGCAGTCAAGATACTGTGTACATGTATGTGGAGCAGTTAATTTGAGCAGTCAAGATACTGTGTACATGTATGTGGAGCAGTTAATTTGAGCAGTCAAGATACTGTGTACATATATGTGGAGCAGTTAATTTGAGCAGTCAAGATACTGTGTACATGTATGTGGAGCAGTTAATTTGAGCAGTCAAGATACTGTGTACATATATGTGGAGCAGTTAATTTGAGCAGTCAAGATACTGTGTACATGTATGTGGAGCAGTTAATTTGAGCAGTCAAGATACTGTGTACATGTATGTGGAGCAGTTAATTTGAGCAGTCAAGATACTGTGTACATATATGTGGAGCAGTTAATTTGAGCAGTCAAGATACTGTGTACATGTATGTGGAGCAGTTAATTTGAGCAGTCAAGATACTGTGTACATATATGTGGAGCAGTTAATTTGAGCAGTCAAGATACTGTGTACATATATGTGGAGCAGTTAATTTGAGCAGTCAAGATACTGTGTACATGTATGTGGAGCAGTTAATTTGAGCAGTCAAGATACTGTGCACATGTATGTGGAGCAGTTAATTTGAGCAGTCAAGATACTGTGTACATGTATGTGGAGCAGTTAATTTGAGCAGTCAAGATACTGTGTACATGTATGTGGATCAGTTAATTTGAGCAGTCAAGATACTGTGTACATATATGTGGAGCAGTTAATTTGAGCAGTCAAGATACTGTGTACATATATGTGGAGCAGTTAAATTGAGCAGTCATGATACTGTGTACATATATGTGGAGCAGTTAATTTGAGCAGTCAAGATACTGTGTACATATATGTGGAGCAGTTAATTTGAGCAGTCAAGATACTGTATACATATCTAAGGCCTGTGATTTACTGTGTGTGTGTGTGTATGTGTATATATAAATCATTGGTAATAGTTCAGAATACGATCAGAAAATGGCAGAACCGGACGGCAGTGAGCGGTGCCTACAATTCACTTCGCATTTCAGCCTCAGCCTCGAATTTGCCAAGGAAGTTACTTAGCATGCATATTCAGTAGAATCGTAATTTCGAATTGTCTCTCAATATTTGTAATGTGTATGTGGTAGTGGATCAATGGAAACTGTCACCTGTAGGAATCGTAGATAGTTACAAAACTGTCAATTTTTTTCCGTTGAATTTAAATGGATATTTCGCTTACTGTAGGATATACGAGTAATATAAGGGGTAGTAACTTATCTTGTGAAGGAAAGCAGATTGGTACAAAGTAATTACACAGGCGAAGTTAGGTGTAAATTTTCTTTTAAGCAGAAATCTGTCGAGCAGGTTTCACTCTCACCGGTGAACTAAGACAAAATTTACTAACACTTTTATAGTGGCCGTGCCATGGCTCAGGCGGTTAGTCGCCGGCCTTTCACCGCGGAGGACCGGGTTCGATCTCGGCTCAGTCCATATAGGATTTGTGGTGGACAAATTGGCACTATGATAGGTTTTTTCCCCAAGTACTTGTCCCTATCAATTTCGTTCCACAGGTGCTCCGTTATACGGAAAAACAGAAAAGAAAACACTAATCATCTCCATCACAGGGTTGCAGAATGAACCTCAAGGCTGCGGTGCCTCCGTAGCATCTGCTGCTGGGCCCTTCACCACAAAAAAAAAAAACACTTGTATGTTTTTTTTTACATTCTCAAAACATTGAACAAACATGTACTTAAGGCGTAGTAAAGTGCCAAGCAAAGATATAGTGTGATACATCAGGATTCTTATCCCAAGCGAGTTTCTTCGGAAAACTGTTTTACGTACATAACAGATAATTTCAGGGCCCATTTGACGTTCGTTAAACTGCCGTTCTTCGAATTCAAGGAAAATATTTTATCTCCTAAAAAGAAACCAGAATGATAGCTGCAAAGTTACACAACATTCGTAGAGTTCTGTCACAAAGCAAGGCAATGCACCGGAACGTAACGTATAGGCATTGAAATTCTAATGTATCAATCGGTGCGGTTTTTGCTTACTGCCGACCGACATTCATACGACAGAAGATGTAGGGGTGAACCCCATTCGATTTTCAAATAGGCTACAGTTTAGAGCCTCGTATCATGACAGGTCGGGAAAAACTATTAAATATATTTTTTGTTTTATCTTTATTATTTTACCTAAAAGCGCAGGTAAACTTCATAGCCCCGATGCTAGTAATCTATCTTTTTTATTACTAACTGATCTAGAAGCCAATCCGTGGCCGTGCGGTCTAAGGCCGCTCGTTTACAAGGATTGTGGGTTCGAAACCCAATGGGGGCATGGATGTCTGTCTCTTGTGAGTGTTGTGTGTTGTCAGGTAGAGGTCTCTGCGACGAGCTGATCCCTCGTCCAGAGGAGTCCTACCGACTGTGATGTGTCTCAAATGTGTGTGATCATGAAACCTCGACGAAACGAGGAGGCCCAGGTCCATATAGGGCTGTCGAGCCATTAAAACAAACTGATCTAGAAACTGGGAAAGAGCACAACAAGATCCTAATTATGCTGATATCAGTCTCACTGGCGAAAAAATGAACTTCTATACAAGCACAATGACTTGCACAAAAGACAATTTTGTCATCAGACCCTGTGTCATATAACCAAGTATAAAATTCGATTGATTTTCGGTACGTAAATCAATAAGCCTATTGTGACAAGTCGAGTCAAATGTGCCCATTCTAGGTTCAATTAAATGCCCTTCTTTAACACCTTAACAACACAGATCAGATTGTTGGAAATACTTCCAAATTATTAATAATTTTAATGTTTACTTGTTTCTTTGGTTTCGTAGTTTATACTACTTAACGGCCCTTTATCACATGCGTAGTTCTTTGAGCATCAAATGCGACAGAGAGAATATTGCGAATCGTGCGTTTGAAGTCGTAACTTGTTAAGGTACGAACAGGGGCCGAAATGAGCCCATAACAGGCTGGTCATTTGGACTAATTCCTTACAATAAAATTGAAACAAAAAAAACAAACATACTTGAACATTTAGTGTTTTATTTGTGTTTACAGTACCCAGAACAGACTATTGTTATTATTATTATTATTATTACTAATTGAATTTATTTATAATTAGGGTCTTTTGAAATTGCAGTCCCTACTGGGTTTATTTTCCATCCCCGTGATAACAGATGAATGCATATGAAGCATTGATGGAATGAGGATTGACAGGGAAAATCCGCAGAAGTGAGAGAAAAACTTGTCCCATATTTGTCCACCACAAATTCCACACCAACTGTCCTGGAAACGCGGCACAGACACAGCGTGATATTAAATTGAAGTAATCTAATCAAATTTAAAACCATGAATGCTCAATTCCCGGTCGCCAGGTTGCGCCGGGCGACTAAAGTTTGCACGGTGGCCCCTAATATTTGTAGGACTTGCTTCATTTCATCCATATGACGCCTAGAATTTTGAGGTGGTTCCTAAATTTTTGGAAAATTCGCACACTCCTGGCTTAAACTGTTAACAAATGTTTATTTACGTATTTATTTATTTATTTATTTCTGTTTTTAAGACGTCAGTATCCCAGAATATAACGTCCAAAGGTAGGATACCTGGTCAATAATAAATTGGAAGGGATCTGAAAAGAAGCGCTCGTGGCGGTATTGAAGTACTACACCCGCACTTTTCTGAAGGGACAGAGAAATATATAATTTTCAGACAAGGTAGTAGGTGTCCCAGTCGAGGGTCGAATAGGGCATCTCTCTAACACAATCCAGAAGTATTACAGCTTGGACCAACCAGCTCGGCGCGAATTTGTAGGCCCACTACTTTGAGAAACATAAAACTACACCCAAACACGAGTAGGGTAAGGGGTTAGTCGGTAAATAGTTCATTGATTTGTTTCGATGACGCCTAAGTTCCATTGGTTGTAACATTGCGTTAAAACAACTGGTTGGCAAAGCAATTTGATAAGTATGTAGAATTATGAGAACGTGATTTATATCAAGTACTAGCATCTAAAGAGATGAATTATGAAAATTAACTTCAGTCATGATATCATGTAGATTCAAACCCGGGACTTCCCTAATACAAAGTAGCAGTGCTAATCACTCGACCATAAGACTCGGTCTGCACTACATGGCTTGACTGCACAATAAAGCGTAGATATAAAAGGCGTGCCTGTAAATACATACCGAAGCACTGTATTTCATCTAAGGTACCATACCTGCCTTGCTGCTTTTGGAGTCTGATGTTGTGGTGGCTAAGGAACTCCTTGTTTACCAACTCCAGTGCCATGTCGACAGCAGGACCTGCCCGTTCCAGATCAAATGGAGAGTCCAGACTTGACGCCATAAGAACACCAACGTTATAAACTCGCACCCGCTCAACCGAGCGCGAAGTGTCTGTGGTCAGTACACTGTCGATAGTGAGCGAAGTCGGGGAATACAAGGTTAAGTACAAACCACCTGTTATCAGTAACCATCTCAGGGTTTCGAATTCGATTTCTCCATTTAACGGCTTTGATTTCAGAACAACATGGAGTCAAATCTAACTTCAATATCGGTTATAAAATACTAGTCACTCAGTAATGCATAAGATTCGGACTGACCTAGTCATATGAATGTTGCGAACTGAGTATCCCGCTAGTGTAAAGTGCTGCCACCAGATGGTGACACCGAGAACAAGCGGTTGCTATGGTTACAAGCTTGCGCTTCTCTCTGGCGCTTTCAGATACAAAATACCGAAACCCTATTACAGACCGGTATTTTACTGAAGATGAGAACACTAAATTGAAACTGCCTCAGCTCAGAGCACGCTAAGAACTATACTTGCATCACTAAACCCTTAAAGGTGAAAGCTCACCTGAATTGTATTCAAAAATTCAGTTCGTACCGCGCAGTAAACACGCTTCGTCTCGGTTCTAAAAACCAATCAGTTAATTCCATGTAAGGAAATATTTGCTGCTTGTTCTGAAAACCATACAAAACATATGAGTGGAGTCTGTGAGCAGAATTTTGAAAAGTCAAACCTGGTAATACGTAAAGTAGTCACTAGGCTTTAAAGGGTTAATAGTGATTCAGAGCAGTGTTTCTCAATATCTGACTCACGTAACAGATGCCAATCCGGGCATTAACTCAGCCGATTATTCAATTCGCATTAGTGTTATATCATGTATATAGACCCTACGTAATATATTTTTGTCGAGTGCGCTCCGCCTCTATGCTCGCACGTCTCACCTTGTCTCGTCTTGCTGCTAGACGCATACAATCTTTTGTATAGGACAAAGGCGACCTACTTGCACCGGGTTTCGTTTCACTAAACCTTTCATTTTATAAAGCAATTATCATACGGGGCCAGGGCGGCAAAAAATTGAACACTGCTCAACAGAAATACACGTTCACTAGTCTGCAATAATTAAAAATTATCATTATTTGAGTACAGTTTATTTCAAGAAAGACCAGGGCTCAGGACTAACATTGTCATTAGATTTTTGCTCAAAGTACAAGTACTTTTATGGTTGTAATCGTGAATAGAATGTGTCATAATTTTAACACGGGTCACAAATACGGTTGAGGAACGAATGCATTTGCTAGTGATTGGCACGCTCTCGTCAGACATGGGATGAATAGTTGTAGTTAAATGTTATGCCTTCTGCTTTCCAAAAACTAATATCAAGTTAATGTTCTACAAATATTTGTAACTATGTGTGTAGTCGGCAAGAGAGGGATATAAAGTCAATATACCAGATTTTTAAAACTAGATGTAATGATATTCAAAGACAGATGCATAAAGTGAGAATGAGGGAAACTAAGTCCTTATTTGTACATTTGTAAATGAGGGACGAATTGATTGAGGACGGAAGCGTGTGCTCGTATATTGTGTTGCAACATGGATGAGAGGAATGGGATATCGTAGTTTCTATTGGAAATTTGAAAATTGAGAGGTTTGCGGAGGGAAATCGAAAGGGCAATTTGCCCCCTACGTATAAAGGATGAGAATTAGGTGCGTATACTTATGAAATGTAAATAGTCAGGTAAAGGTAAAGTTCTCCCTAGAACGGGCCATGAAGGCTAGAGGGGGAATAGAGGTATAGCTCTACTCTTTCTTTAACCCTGGCACTAGATGAGGGTAGGTGGTCAACTCCACACCACGGCCACTTGCAGCTCACAATATTAAAATGAATACATGCATGTATTCATTTTAATATTGTGAGCGGCATGTGTAATTCTATTATAATGCCAAATGTATGTGTATCTGGATGCCATAGATACTTTGATTCTTTGATGCGCCCCCTGAGGATGGCTACTTGATTGCCGAAACGTATGTAGGGGTTACAAATATACCTTACTGTGTTAATAATTCTTGTGCATTAGCGGGTTTAAGTTAAATTAATGATGTCAGTGTTTAAGGAGTAGTAAGTAAAGGAAATCCAAGTACGCAGAGGACAACCTGTCCCATTTCCTCTTTGTCTACCACAAATCCTGCATTAATCACGTGCCAACATAGTACCTTATCACAGCTATCTTCTCTCGGCAGGGCAGAAAGTGGGCCATACTAAGCATGGGGCCGTTTTTGGTGTAACTATTCTGTAAGTCTTGATATGTGTACATGTACATATGTCTATACAATTATTTGAAGAAAAAAAGGTGGACTTATGACGGAGAAGTTTAGGATACTGCGCCAATGTAATGATTCCCTGCAGATTTTTCCGTTCTCCGAAACGTCCAGACCAGCTGTGGGACCCACTGAGCCTCTTGTTCAATCTCAATCTAAGGCCAAATTTAAGAATCAGTGGACCTATACCTCCACTACCCCATATGCCTTCATGGTGTGCACAAGGACAACTTAACCTTTACCATAAGGAAGAACGGAGTGATTTATACATATACATAGTATTGTTAGACTAGTTTAATCTGTTAGGACCCGGCGGTCTGCGCCTATGGCTGCAGTAGGGGATGCACGTAATGCATACAGGATTTTGGCAGGGAAACATCCTGAAGCATGTTCGAATGAAGACAGAGAACACGTGGGGAAAATATTGAGAAATATGTCAAGTAAATATGTTGGAAGGACGGAAGATAGATAAGTGGAACTGGCTCTGGACCGCAAGAAATGGCGTACTTCGATGTCCGACGTCTTGTCGCTTTAGGTTACACCACCGGACAGTTAGTTGTTTAGGCTTAAACTGTACAGACTGGAGCTCCTTCTAAGTCTTTATCAAAATTATGTCCGTAATGTGAACAGTCGAAATAAAGTGATGAAATAGAAAACAATATGGCAAATTTCAATTCAAATTAGCAGTCCAAAAATTAAATGTACCACTCAAAAATGTAGAAGGAAGTAGGAATGATGCATTTAAATAGTCACACAGACCCCACTGTCTACATCGGTGCCGATTTTTGACCTTTAAAAATTTTTCCTGACGGGGAAGAAAGGACGGAAAGCGGAAGGTTAAAATGACCTAGTTTCGGTGTATAGACATGAAGGCAGGTCTCCGTAATAGCGTAGTCTGGAAATTTGAACTGTGACGCCATTTTTCAAAGCGACGCCGACGTGTCATTAGAGGGCTATGAAATATCACAACAGCAACATGACGCCAAGACAAGTTTTAATTGAACATCATACTCAAAATGAATCGATATCACTGATACTGCAAAATTACATTTCATTCCCTACTCACTTCAGAAACATTCTGGACTGCCAAACACAAGAAATGAAATATTCAGGAACGAACTAACGTCATATATTACCATTTTATCAGGCGGTTAGTTTCATCACCGAAACCAGGACTCTGGGGTGTGTAGTGAATAATAAGGCAATGAGAAAGGTTTTTCTCAGAGTACTTCGGTCTTACCCTGTCAGTATCTTTCCACCAATGCTATATACTCTTTCATTCATCAATCATGGACCTTATATAGCTACAATTTTAGTAACTGACAGCGTCGTTAAATAACAAACTTAAGCTCCATTATCAATAAATAGTCTGAAAACCAGATTTTCTACAATTTTGTACGGAAGTCTCCTGTAATGCATTTCAACAAAATCTGTGAAATATTATGGGATACAATTAAAAGTGAATTTATGGTCTTACTTGAACTAGAATTTATTTCGAATGAATATGCTCAAATCAGAATTATCCGAAAGTTTTGTGGAAATCTCTTATATAAACTGACAGCAAGGTGCGTGAAACGGTTTTATGGCATACATTAAAAGCATATTTATGGTCCAATGCAAAGTAGATTTTGTCATGGATCAGTCCCAACAACTTTTGGTTGAAGCCTATCATATCGATTTTGAAAATAATGTTTATGACGGTTTGTGGGATACACGAAATAATGTTACGTAATCGGAGCTTTATTATGTGTTAACAAGACTGAAAGTTGGAGATTCCCGAAAACTCTTAGTTACCGTCTCTAACATTGAATCTCAAAGAATATCTGTCCACCATGTTAGGCACTCATACCAGGGCACAGACAGACAGACAGACAGACTGACTGACTATAACCGGTCTGTTGCTGGTTACTTTTTAATTTGATATACACCAAATTACGAGACTGTTCTTTTCAATGGTTTAACTTTATTTCTCCATTATAACAATACAAACGTCAGCACAATACCATTCGTCTACTCCTTTCCTTTACTGAACGCCAACTGGTGCGGGACACCTGGTCCTTTCTTCTTCCTACTATATATAGAAGAGTGGGGAGGGAGAGCCGAACTGCTCCAATAATGTTCGGTTACATGACTGACTGACTGATTGACTGACATCACACGACTCACATACAAGACGTTCTTTTTACTTTCTGAACACTGCCGAGAACAGTTAATAATAAACAGTTCTTAATAATAGACTACTGGAATTTCAAGATCGCATTTTCAGGCGTCGTAACTCTTTAAAGAACAACCTGCGTACGATAATGTTTTTGTGTTCAAAGGGGAAATCCATATACAATAACTTTCAAGTATTCGTTTACCCATCCTACTGCCTACCTGAATAGCACTAACTTTAACTTTTTAAAGCCTAATGGTTACTTGATGCATCAACAGTTTTAACAATAAAAAATTCTACATTCTGCCCACACGGTATTGTTGTGTATTGTATTTATATTACAACAAACACCAAGTTTTGCCTTATATAACATAAATTGATTTAAGTTTTAAAACTTTCGCGGCGACATGATTCAATATAGTCTTCTCGGGCGCACAGCCGCGTCAATTCGTTTGAATACAACGTTTCGGGGACTAGCTCCGTCCCCATCCTCAGGCAAAACTGATTTGCCTGAGGATGGGGACGGAGCTAGTCCCCGAAATGTTGTATTCAAACGAATTGACGCGGCTGTGCGCCCGAGAAGACTATATTGAATAAATTGATTTGTTTTTTAAACCGAGAAGAAAAGTGTTTACTGCGCGGTACGAACTGGATCTTTAAATTAAAGAGTTTTACGCTTCGTCTTTAAAGAGTTAAAGCACTTGCATGTATGTGAAAGGTTTTTCTAACTTCAGTACACATCTAGGCTAAAGGAGCATATGTGGGTGCAAAACAAAGTCTAAAATTGTAGGAAAGTGGCACGGATTAACATCCCAGAGACATTTGCTGGACATTTACCCGTGTTATAATATTCTAACCCGTAAACAGCAGAGAAAAAATGACAAAGGAAAAGGAAGGTTTATCTTTAGCAGCAGGTCAAAGCAAAATTATATATAAAGTTCAACTTTCAATACTACCTAGCTTATGCATAGGTATATATCACAAAAGATTTTTATCTTCTAAACCAAGGGTGGGCAATCATTCTGCCTGGCAGGCAGTGTCATCAGCTCAGTATTGCTGGCCACTCATCTCAGTGTACAATTATATAACATTCTGTTCATAATCGCGAATTTTATTTTGAAAAATTCAAGGGTACAAATGAGTTTTAAAAAATCTGTGGTCTTCTGGGTAATTCCTACTCGGAATTTTGACCCGTGAAGATGGGACCGATACGTTGTCCCGAAACGTCGGTAAATAATTACCACACGACGCCGTGTAATTACCCAGAAGACCACAGATTTCATCAACATCGCGGCGGAAGCCTGAAATCGAGTTTTAAGAAGATCCCGCTTCTGACCATTATTTTAATATCGACTGTATTTTTAACTGTTCATGAGATTTTTGGTAGTTCAGCCGGTACAGTAAACAGTCTATGAGCAGGACGACTAATGAATCGGAGTTCGATTTCCATAAGAGGCAGAGGTGTTCCTCTCCTTCACAGCGCCCATTCTGACCTTGGGACCCAAGTGGCGTGAGTAAAATTTGGCATTCGCATCTAGTGCTGAGGGTAAGAACATATTCTCTCGTCACACATGCTTATTTAATCCAAGAACAACTTAAAAGTGCGCACAGAAAACACTGCCCTAATAAATATTACTGCAGTTTCAATACGTGAGGCAGGCCAACCTGAAATCAGATCGGCTGGCCGCATTTCCCTAACATCTGTTGTTCAGATAAGTGAAAGGGAAGAAAAATTCTTTATTTTCATTCGCCTGATCCACAAAACGTAAGTCAGCGTTTTAAGTTGTAAGTTTAACCACAGCTGTTCACGTTCACATGAAACTTGGCTGCTAATCACTGAAATAAAAAAATAAACAGAAAGAAACCTTTAGTTTTCCTCATTCTTCCATGAAAATAAGCAGCTTTTTGTTGTGTAACATCTACAGGATGCATCAAAACATATTCAGAAGGAACAACTTGCTCCAGTTACATTGAAAGATACAATACACATATTTGCATGCAGATCATGTATATCAGTCTGTGTTAAGTGTAAGGCAGACCCCTTGAAGAATCCAATGACTTTCATGCTCTTTTATTTTCAGATCGGCCTGGAACACCAGACCCACACCCACTGCGTTTCTGCGCAGAGATGTTGTGTACACTGGCGTACGGAGGGTATTCTGTGGAGAAAAATGTTTTGAATTATGCTAATATTTGTAAGTGGTCAACAGAGGTGGGAAGGTACTCGTATTTTTCAAATGCGGTAATATCATGTGAAAGACGGTCGGGATATAGCGTGCATGTAGTAGATGAGAAATTACTCCGAACTGTTGATTTGAACACCCGATGACAGAAGACTAATTCGGAAACATAGACGTAGGTGGGAGGATATGTCAAAATGGATCTTCCAGAAATAACGTGTGTACTGCTTTCAATTGGCTAGGGGTAAGGGTCTAGGAAGTCTGATAGTATCAAACTTTAGATTTTAAAAACTGGCGGATTATTTATTGACCAATTTCTCAAGGAGGACTCTGCTAAATGCAATTGGTTGGTCCTCTGCCATGTTGTACACCTCACTGGACTTCCTGTTCGCACTTTGCTCATATAATAACTAACTCCATGTAGCAGAGTCCTTCTTGAAAAGCTAACAGGTCCTCAGCTAGTCAAGAAATTCCGGTCATTTTATCGATACCGGAGGTTCATTACCGCACTCACAACAGCCCGCTACTTGTCCCTATCCTGAGCCATATCAATCCAGTCCATGCCCCACCATCCCACTTCTTGAAGATCCATTTTAATATTATCCGCCATCTACGCCTTGTTCTTCCATAGTGGCCTCTTTCCCTCAGGACCCATATAATAAGATTTGATATTAGTCTTACCGCCCATTACTGTACCACTACATATGTAACGACAACGTCGGTGTAGCACAGAGTTTCATGTGAGTGTCATCGTACTGTACATTGTCAAAGGAACAGATATGCAAATTGCGTTATATCATCTATATTCTTTGTTATTCAATTTTTCCATTAGATATTAGATACAGAATCTAGATATTAAATATTTATTTATAATTCCACATGTGTCAACAGCTTACCACATGGAAGACCCAAGCGTGGGTGGGATAATCGAATTAGAATCGATCTTAAAGAAAATGAAATTGGAGGGCTCAGGACAGGGAGAAGTGGCGGGCTCTTGTGAATACGCTACTGGAACTTAGGGTTCCACAAAATGCGGGAAATCTCTTGACAAGCTAAGAAACTGTCAGCTTTTAAAGCACTCTGCTGTGTGGGATGGATAATGTTAACAGCTTGCACGATCCTGTACATGCATAAAGGTGGTAGTTAGTTTTAATGATGTGCAGGGTTTAATTACTCAACAAGCAACAGTAGCAATCTATTTTAACTGTAACATCAATGAAGATCACTGTCTTTTGTGTTGTCACGCCCTGTAGTCAGATGGAAGAGTACAGACGTTTCAGATAAACCTGCTATCTCTATCGCCAGAATATATTTGTTTTTCAGTTATGTAAAAGACAGGCTGGACATTTAAACCATAGCGTAATATTTATGTGAAACGTGAATATTATACGAACAAAAAAATTTGCGCTCTATACATATATATATATATGTATAGGCCTATACGACGGCCGGAAATTAAGGTTTCCTGAGCGTCGTATTACAAGTGGTTAAGATGTGGCAAAAAAAGGCGTGGCTTATTTTGGGATAGGAAACCTCAATACGCATTTCAAAACCAGCAAAACCAGTGAACAACCCCTGTATCATTCGAATAGTTTCCCGTATAATATGATGCATGTTTTATGCAAATTTCCAATTTATTTCGTCTTCTTTTCGAAAGAGGAAACACTAAGCAGGACGGTGTAGCCGCGACGTTCTAGACTCGTATTTGGGACGTTCCCGCTTGGAGCATCGTCTGGAATATCGGATATATTGAGGCTTTTGGTGGTTTTATTCATGTTCCTGCAGACATTCCGGGATAGTTCCTCGAATAGGTCAAGACAGCTTCCTTCCAGAACTTTTCAAGCTCATCTTTCACCATTCGTCCTACTCAGCATTCGACGCTACGTGGTCCGAGTTACTCATATCGTCGTAGAACAAATCACTAAGAAAATATGAAATGTAAAACCGCCCACACTGTGATAACAGAAAGAGCATAGATGCAAGCAAATAGATACAGTCCGAGATTTGAGGTTCTCACAGCGGTGTTGCTGAAGATTCAGGTTTTCTGGTATGTTAAGGTCATGTGGCTGGGTGGGTATTTCCCGCCACTTCCAAGGATCGTAACGCCTTTATTTTCAGTGTCTAGTAGTCAAAGAAGAACGACACAGTATCACGTACCACAAAACTTGAATCTGCTAACGTAACACAGTTACCCATTAGGCTATAATTCCACGCGACGACGTATTTGTTAACGTCGCATTTCTTAGCATCTTGGCCCCGAATTCATGAACACAGACGGTGTTTATTGCAGGTATGTTTCAGTTTCAGACAGTTCGGTAGCACTGTGTTTTCCCTTTCACACAATTCATGAACACAGACGGTGTTTATTGCAGGTATGTTTCAGTTTCAGACAGTTAGGTAGCACTGTTTTCCCTTTCACACAATTCATGAACACAGACGGTGTTTATTGCAGGTATGTTTCAGTTTCAGACAGTTCGGTAGCACTGTGTTTTCCCTTTCACACAATTCATGAACACAGACGGTGTTTATTGCAGGTATGTTTCAGTTTCAGACAGTTCGGTAGCACTGTGTTTTCCCTTTCACACAATTCATGAACACAGACGGTGTTTATTGCAGGTATGTTTCAGTTTCAGACAGTTCGGTAGCACTGTGTTTTCCCTTTCACACAATTCATGAACACAGACGGTGTTTATTGCAGGTATGTTTCAGTTTCAGACAGTTCGGTAGCACTGTGTTTTCCCTTTCACACAATTCATGAACACAGACGGTGTTTATTGCAGGTATGTTTCAGTTTCAGACAGTTCGGTAGCACTGTGTTTTCCCTTTCACACAATTCATGAACACAGACGGTGTTTATTGCAGGTATGTTTCAGTTTCAGACAGTTCGGTAGCACTGTGTTTTCCCTTTCACACAATTCATGAACACAGACGGTGTTTATTGCAGGTATGTTTCAGTTTCAGACAGTTCGGTAGCACTGTGTTTTCCCTTTCACACAATTCATGAACGCAGACGGTGTTTATTGCAGGTATGTTTCAGTTTCAGACAGTTCGGTAGCACTGTGTTTTCCCTTTCACACAATTCATGAACACAGACGGTGTTTATTGCAGGTATGTTTCAGTTTCAGACAGTTCGGTAGCACTGTGTTTTCCCTTTCACACAATTCATGAACACAGACGGTGTTTATTGCAGGTATGTTTCAGTTTCAGACAGTTCGGTAGCACTGTGTTTTCCCTTTCACACAATTCATGAACACAGACGGTGTTTATTGCAGGTATGTTTCAGTTTCAGACAGTTCGGTAGCACTGTGTTTTCCCTTTCACACAATTCATGAACACAGACGGTGTTTATTGCAGGTATGTTTCAGTTTCAGACAGTTCGGTAGCACTGTGTTTTCCCTTTCACACAATTCATGAACACAGACGGTGTTTATTGCAGGTATGTTTCAGTTTCAGACAGTTCGGTAGCACTGTGTTTTCCCTTTCACACAATTCATGAACACAGACGGTGTTTATTGCAGGTATGTTTCAGTTTCAGACAGTTCGGTAGCACTGTGTTTTCCCTTTCACACAATTCATGAACGCAGACGGTGTTTATTGCAGGTATGTTTCAGTTTCAGACAGTTAGGTAGCACTGTGTTTTCCCTTTCACACAATTCATGAACACAGACGGTGTTTATTGCAGGTATGTTTCAGTTTCAGACAGTTCGGTAGCACTGTGTTTTCCCTTTCACACAATTCATGAACACAGACGGTGTTTATTGCAGGTATGTTTCAGTTTCAGACAGTTCGGTAGCACTGTGTTTTCCCTTTCACACAATTCATGAACACAGACGGTGTTTATTGCAGGTATGTTTCAGTTTCAGACAGTTCGGTAGCACTGTGTTTTCCCTTTCACACAATTCATGAACGCAGACGGTGTTTATTGCAGGTATGTTTCAGTTTCAGACAGTTCGGTAGCACTGTGTTTTCCCTTTCACACAATTCATGAACACAGACGGTGTTTATTGCAGGTATGTTTCAGTTTCAGACAGTTCGGTAGCACTGTGTTTTCCCTTTCACACAATTCATGAACACAGACGGTGTTTATTGCAGGTATGTTTCAGTTTCAGACAGTTCGGTAGCACTGTGTTTTCCCTTTCACACAATTCATGAACACAGACGGTGTTTATTGCAGGTATGTTTCAGTTTCAGACAGTTCGGTAGCACTGTGTTTTCCCTTTCACACAATTCATGAACGCAGACGGTGTTTATTGCAGGTATGTTTCAGTTTCAGACAGTTAGGTAGCACTGTGTTTTCCCTTTCACACAATTCATGAACACAGACGGTGTTTATTGCAGGTATGTTTCAGTTTCAGACAGTTCGGTAGCACTGTGTTTTCCCTTTCACACAATTCATGAACACAGACGGTGTTTATTGCAGGTATGTTTCAGTTTCAGACAGTTCGGTAGCACTGTGTTTTCCCTTTCACACAATTCATGAACACAGACGGTGTTTATTGCAGGTATGTTTCAGTTTCAGACAGTTCGGTAGCACTGTTTTCCCTTTCACACAATCGAACAAATTATTTGGGAAAAGTTTTATGATAAAACAAGAATCTAGCAAGTCTTTCTTGTTGCATTATGCGTGTTCGTGGTATTGTTTGTTCAGTTTAGCCAAACTGTAGGTGATTTTCGGTCCGTCCTAACACAATCCATAGATTAATCTTTTTTATGTGCCCCACTAAATGCTATATAAGAAATGCATTTTTAAAAAGCTGTACAGTCATTAACAAAAACCGTCTCTCGTTCTAATTGCGATATAGGCCTATCTAAAACAATATTGATTAAAGCATCTCTCAGTAAAGCAGCCATATTTCAGTAAATATAAGAGCATAAGAGTGTAACTCACTTGCAGTTTCAGTCTGTGAACCTCTGTCGGAACAACCAGCAGAAGAGGCAATTCCTCAACCAGCACTTTGGGGTGAGATCGCGCTAAGCACCCTTTCTGTTTATCCCAACGAGCACCTTCCAAGTACAAGCCCCGTATAAGACAACCCTAAAGAAAATAACACAAAGCGTAAAAACGAATCCTATTAAAACTGACATACATACATACATACATACATACATACATACATACATACATACATACATACATGCATACATATCAGAGATCAAATACATGTGTGACCTGACTGTACGGCCATGCTTCTCAGTCTGGCACCTTCGACGAGGGACAAAAGTCTACAGTCTATTTACATAATAGGCTCAAAGGTGTCTAGATGTCGATAAAATAGCTTTTCTGATGTGTCTTAGGTATAAAAGTGACATGGCTGTAAGAGATTCGCTGGTGGAAACGGAGGGCAACACAGCATTTCGCTGCGCGTGTCTTGTTATCTCAACGGAGGGCAACACAGCATTTCGCTGCACGTGTCTTGCTATCTCAACGGAAGGCAACACAGCATTTCGCTGCACGTGTCTTGCTATCTCAACGGAAGGCAACACAGCATTTCTCTGCACGTGTCTTGCTATCTCAACGGAAGGCAACACAGAATTTCGCTGCACGTGTCTTGCTATCTCAACGGAAGGCAACACAGCATTTCGCTGCACGTGTCTTGCTATCTCAACGGAAGGCAACACAGCATTTCGCTGCACGTGTCTTGCTATCTCAACGGAAGGCAACACAGCATTTCGCTGCACGTGTCTTGCTATCTCAACCAGCACACCACGAAGTATGAGACCATCCAAAAACAGCTTGATTCAGGAATGTTTTAATTTTGAAATACAAGGCTCGCCCATGCACATAAACACGCGCAACGTTACCATAACAACGCCCCATAACACGACATCGTTGCCTGTCTTCTCTTCCAACGCGTCAAAACGAGATTGGCGCTGTAGACATATCACACAAAAACAGTTTCAGATATAGACTCCCACAAAAATCAATTTCCAGCGCTGTCGAGTGTTTGTGTAATACAAGCAGAATATAAACTCTGACCTGATCAGGCCGTTTATCAACATCCTCGACATCCATGTACGTTGTTACTGTCGTATACGAAGTGGATGTTTCCAGAGGCCAGCCATTCTTGCGACTAGCAATTTGCACCAAGGCAGTCAAGAAAGATTCGGGGGCGTGAAGGCCCGACAGCCACATGACCATCGGATCCCCGCTTGCCGCCTGCAACAAAATGCCTATACAATAACATAGGCCTATATACAATAGCCTATTGGTATGGGTATACATTTGTCTGTTTTTAAGTTATACAAATGCTTCTTATCAGTATCCCATCTACAATCATTGACATTAAAATATAAAGACTATCACTTCACATGTTGCTATGACGACTTTTGAAGTGAACCCCGTTCGGTGATTACCCTAGGCAAAGACTTCTCCTACCTCAAAGAAACAACATGCCTCATATTGACGGACCGTTGGATGGTAGACCGTTGGATGGTAGACCGTTGGATGGTAGACCCTATAATTAACAATTTGCAGGCAATGCTACTCTGGTTAAACTGACTGAAATATGGCAACGAAACCAAGCGTCATAAATTCTTCCCGGACTATTCTGTTATTTTTCTGGCGTCTCTCGAAAACAATGCCGACCATCTGCCGAGGTTCAAGTGATTCCTAATTAGTGGTGCACAAGTGCAAAAGCTAAGGTAAATAGCGCGTTGGGAAGACCAGGTAGAGGGATTAACTAAGGAGTTAGCGGCCGCAGAATTCTGCTAATAAGATGAACTTGGCTTACTGAATAAGACCTCGTACGGGCCTATATGCACCAACCTTACAGTAGGCATGTGGCAGACGTGAACGACATACAACATTCTTAAGCTGGCAAACCTGACTGGAAGAGATTACATCATCATCGTCCTCCTCCTAATGGTAGTACTAGTAGCCGTAGTAGTAATGTACTACTACTACTAGTAGTAGTAGCAGCAGTAGTATTACATAGTAGTGTAATAATAATAATAATGTAAGAGTGTTTTGGAATCAAGGGTTCACACAGATAGAGAATCAATATATCCACCAAACAATGCACTTAAAAATATATAGACTTTAAGAATACGCACGGTATGAATGATATAAAATTCACAGCTAGAGAAGTTACGGCAAGTAGCCCATATATACTAATTAAAAACAAAAAGAGGAAAGATGCATACTGATAATTGTGACAATACCAGCAGAGAGGAAGGTCACGCGAAAGAAAGCAGCAAGGACACTGAAGTACAAGATGTATGATAGAGATACAACGAATGTGGAACGTGAAACGTAACACTTGGAGCAGCGGAGTAGTAACAAAAGTTTTAAACAACATTTGGAAGCGATACCAGGAAAACATTCAAGAGATTCACTATAAAAGCCAACTATACTTGGAACATCACACATAATACCGGAAGTACTGCATTCTGAAAGTTTAAGCCTAAGCGGTGGGGATAACCGTAGGTCAAGAGGAGAAGAGCCAGGAAGAAAAGGCCTGTGACGTGACAACATAACAATAACAATAATAATAATTATAGGATAAAAATACGAACAATTAGTTAGTGTTAAAGTACACAGCAAGTGTGTATGTAGAAAAAATTTAGTTGGCCTAGAAAATAGGCCTGTGGTGGTAATCTGTAAATACATTTGGCCGAATTAATCCTAGGTTTCCATAAAAGATGGGGAATTTCTTGACTAGCTGAACGACTACTAAATTATCAACAACAATTCTGCTCCATGGAATTAACAACTGCATAAATGAGCGTGTCCAAGTTCAAGCCTCTCTCATTATGAGGTAAAAATTAAGAACCACATATGTCATAACACTGAATCATGAAGGGCAGGCAATAATGACTAATTAACCCCAAGCAGCGGATTCCTTCTTGACAGCTAACAGGTCCTCAGCTTGTCAAGAAATTCCCCCCATTTTATGGAACCCGGATGTTCATTACCGCACTCACAAATGCCCGCCACCTGTCCCTACCATGAGTCAGATCAGTCCATTCCATGCCCCATCCCACTTCTTGAAGATCAATTTCAATATTATCCTCCCATCTACGCCTAGGTCTCCCAAGTAGTCTCATTCCCTCAGATTTCCCCAACAATCCTCCATACAACTCTCCTCAACCCCACATGTGCTACATGCCCCGTCCATCTCATTCTTAATTTGATCACACTAATAATATTTAGTGAGGGGCACAGAGCGTAAAGCTCCTCGTTATGCAGTCTCTTCACAAACATCAATGACCGGACTGTCTTCCAAATTTACACAGGATATTTTCCCTAACTAATGAGCTACATTTTTAACCCTTTAAAGACGAAGCGTAAACTGTTTCATTTAAAGACCCAGTTCGTACCGCGCAGTAAACACTTTTCATCTCGGTTAAAAAAAATAAATTTATTTTATGTAAGGCAAAAGTCGCTGTTTGTTGTAATATAAATACAAAACACATAAATACAGTGTGGGCAGAATGTAGAATTTTTGAATGTTAAAACTGTTGATGCATCAAGTAACCATTAGGCTTTAAAAGGTTAAATATTACTTGGATGAGTTTCAGACTTTCAAGAGTTGAAGTCAGAAGATTCAAGTTAGTTAATTACTAAAGCATTTAAAAACAATGCAAAGAGTTTTGTACTTGGCACATTTCCGTGTTGATTTTAATCGAAATCGGTTGCAAATGAGATCTGTGCTGTACAAACTTAATTTTGAGAAAAGGCCAATGTGTATTATAAAATGTCAACTTCATGATAAAGAACCAAGACACTTAAACACAAATTAAAATTAATGTAAGGGAAGAGAAGCCATCTGCATTACCGACGTTATGATTCTTGTTCAGAGCTTCGTGTAGGATCGTAGCTCTGTAACTCAAAGCCATGTTAATGACCTCTTATTAACTCTTTCCACTCTAAATATGAGATGCCTCAATTAAACGCAATGGATAAAATGTATGGCATGTACTGGGTGTTTGAGAGAACTACTGAAGTACAAGATACACACCACTTTTCAGCCATATGTGGTTTTTCAGTAAATGCAAAGAGTATGGTATTATCTAAATGCTACAAATTAAGAGGATCCTTTAAATCAAGGGGTCCACAGATTTTCCAAATATCTAGGCGCCACTTCAAAATTCTAGGCGTCAAAAATGTTACATGAGGTAAGGTCCATACTAAGGACCCACAAATATCAGGCGAACTCATACAAAGTATATCCGCCTGGGCAACCTGGACCCTGGGATTTGCGCACGCCTGGTTTAAATAGAAACACACAAGGAAATGTTAAAATAATGCATGTCCATTTTTTAGGAAATGTTGAATTTTACCCATAAAGTGTACTGCTCGATTCGTTTCTCAAAATGGTCCATCCACGCTCCTAACCTCTTGCAAGTAGCTGGCGCAAACTTTCTCCAAACGTCAGGCAGCTCACCGTTAAACAACGAATAGGCCACGTTTTCCAGAACAGCGTCTAGGCTGATCTCGCCAACCAGAGCCTGCAAGAATTATCTAAATTATTTACTGTGCTCAAAAAGAAAACACAACCAGCCTAAAGGATATCGCACACGCGTTGTGCACATTTAAGGAAGTGCATGACGGAACTGCGAGGGAATCAAAGGTCTTTAGTGAAGATGGGAAGATTTGTTGAGGATACTTACAACGATAATTCAATTTTATATACAATGACGGAATCGTAAATGCCTAAAGTTATCGTTTAACTCTCAGTCTGGAACATTTTGACAGATTTTCAGTTTTACAGAGCATAAAGTTGTCAGCAAACGCTATGCTTTCAGGGAAATGTGGGGTACCCACTTTCCTTCAAAAAGATCTTCAGAAATAAATAACATCCAAAATATTATTTCACATAAACGCTGAAAGCGCGTTTATGTTACACCAAAACACGAAATTTCGCGTTTCGTGTTGCGATTCATTAGTTATCGTTACTAACCTAAACACAAATCAAGATTCTGAGCAAGAACCACGTCAGTCTCTTACAGTCTACGGATAACAGTGATTAGTTAACAGTTGTGTAATTGTAGGAGACAGAAAGGAGCAAACAAATAAATAAAAAGAGATAGAAAAAACACAGTAATGAATCACAGAAACGAAACAAGAGCAATAAAGTAAGTATATAATTCCGACAAAAAAAAATTGAAAAAGAAATACAGTATATAGTGGACCTACATAGGCAGTTAGCATCAATGTCTGAACACCTGCAGTACAAATTTTTTTGGCGCAGTAAGAAGGCTACGGGCTGAACAATTCGGGGTTCCAATCGGGACAGGAGAAAGAAACTATTCGCGTTCTCCAAAGTCCAGACCGGGTCTGGGGCCCACTCAGCTTTCTATTTAATGGGAATCTGGGCTCTTTGCCCGGGGGTAAAACTGGCGGAGCGTGAGGTTGACCACTAACATCCATCTAGTGTCAAGGCTAAGAATTAGTGGGTATATACCACCACCCCCCTTATACACCTTTACAGCCTGTACAGGGACTACTTTACCTTTAACCTTTCACAAAGTTTAGATATTTAACAGTATTTGCCGGTGACAAATGGAAGCATGTCTGAAATGCAAATGTTGGTAGGAAAGAAAGTCCCTTTTCAAAGAGTTATCTCTGTATGTAAGTATTTATTAAGTTATCTCTGTGTATGATATAATTCCATAGGTTCCGGTATTCAAAACCCGGAATTCACGCTCGGGTGTTCGAATCCCGGCAGAGGGAAGAGATTGTTCTCTTCTCCAATTCGTCCAAACCGGCTCTGGGGCCCACCCGGCCTCCTATTCAATGGGCACCGGGGTTCTTTCCCCCGGGTAAAGCGGTCGGGGCGTGATGTCTACCACTCAATTCCAGCTCCAGAATGAGTGGAGCTGTACCTCTACTCCCCCTATATGCTTCGTAGCATGGACAGGGACAACTTTACCTCTACATTTGACTGACAAAATTGTTATTTTGCATATCGGACGTTACTTGCCTTCCGCAGGAGCTCGAGTGTCCGGCGCATCGTGTCCAGGAGCAGATTGAAACGTGTCAGCTCTTGAAGGAGCACAATAATTGTTGGCGTAAGTTTCAGCTCGTAAACCTTGCGTGTTCGGGCAACATCATACGGTGCAGGAATTCTGTCTGTAATATCTTTAGCTGCATTGTCGATGAACTCGTCTGTACTACGCACCTCTCCACCACTTTCACCTATAGACACAAATATGCACATAGACTAAAAACATAAAATAATCAAAAATTGCCACACCAATTGTAAAGAAACACAATTCCGCGCCATTTAAATAAACGCATCCACATCACTACAATTAGGGTTCTCATTAGTAAATCCTGTTGACCTTATCTACCTAGTTGAGGCCCACATTTTAATCCAGTAATCAGGAAGAAATGGAGGGATACAGATAATTACACGGCGAAATTTATATTTTCTGTCCTTCATGGATTATTAAATTAAGCAGTTTAAGATGGGCGGTGCATGTAGTACTCATGGAGGAAGTGGGTTTTTTAGCAAATGTTTGGTCAGAAAATATTTAGAAAGACACTACTTGGGTAATCTATGAGTGTGTGGTAAAGAAATATTAAAACAGATGTTAAACAGATAAGGTGTTACGGTGGATACTAACTTACTTTGCCTTTAGATATGATCTAATGGCGAACTTCTGTGAAAACGGGAATGGAAATTAGTTTTTTATTATAGTAGGGAATTTCTTGCCCAACTGAATAACTATCAACTTTTCAAAGACGACCCTGCAACATGAATTTAGTTGTGTATTTGTTTAGATTTCTTTTCTATTCTAAGGGTGAGATGAGATTATGTGTCATGCACCGGCGAGCTATGTGTACAATGGATCCGCTGTCCATCCACAGAATGATACATGAATAAATATCAAGCATTAGTTGAAAGGTGAGGACAAAATGATTCCGAAGTACTGTACTCGGAGAAAACTCTATCCCAGTGCCAATTTGTTCACCACAAATCCCACATGCACAGCCTCAATACGAACCCGGGCCTCGCCGATGAGCAGCCTACAAGTAACCGCCTGAGAAAAACACAACACCATCTATTAATTACTGAGACAGCTAATTTTTTGGCTGATTAGTTATTTTTAAATTCCCAAATCAAAGTCCCGCGGCCCCTATTTCAAGCCACTACTTACCACCATTCGGGCGTCTTGGTTTTCATGCTACTCGTGTCAGAAATACGAGCGGGAAAGGCCTGTGAACCTTCAAATAAACTGATGCCCTTTCTCCAACCCTCGAAATAAAAATCTTTTTTCTCCCTCGTTTTTCCTTTTCGTCCATTTCATACTATATCCTGCATCTCTCTTTCTCTACATATAATAAACCATATTATTTTTGTAAATACGAACATAAAAGGATAGTGCGGAACAGAAGTTGCAGACTAATAAAGAAATGTTGATATAAAGGAGAAGAAGGAACAGAAATATAAAGAGAACTCTACAAGTTCATAAAATTTGGTTATCGGAAAACCTTCAATCACTACTAGCACAAAAGATAGTCCCTCTCTCGGTAAAGCATGAAGTATCAATCACGAACGAAAGACTCGCTTGTTTTAAAATATTTCATACACAACATAGATTTACAGGAATAAGCCGCTTTGTATGTAAAAGTTGAGAAATACTGCACCAACAGACTGGAACACCACTGCAAATATCTGCTCACTGTATGTGGCTGAGTGTCAATAAGTCGCTTTGTATGTAAAGTCTGAGAAGTACTGCACCAACAGACTGGAACACCACTGCAAATATCTGCTCACCTGTATGTGGCTGAAGTGTCAATAAGTCCCCTTTGTATGTAAAAGTCTGAGAAGTACTGCACCAACAGACTGGAACACCACTGCAAATATCTGCTCACCTGTATGTGGCTGAAGTGTCAATAAGCCGCTTTGTATGTAAAAGTCTGAGAAGTACTGCACCAACAGACTGGAACACCACTGCAAATATCTGCTCACCTGTATGTGGCTGGAGTGTCAATAAGCCGCTTTGTATGTAAAAGTCTGAGAAGTACTGCACCAACAGACTGGAACACCACTGCAAATATCTGCTCACCTGTATGTGGCTGGAGTGTCAATAAGCCGCTTTGTATGTAAAAGTCTGAGAAGTACTGCACCAACAGACTGGAACACCACTGCAAATATCTGCTCACCTGTATGTGGCTGAAGTGTCAATAAGCCGCTTTGTATGTAAAAGTCTGAGAAGTACTGCACCAACAGACTGGAACACCACTGCAATATCTGCTCACCTGTATGTGCTGAGTGTCAATAACGCTTTGTAGTAAAAGTCTGAGAAGTACTGCACCAACAACTGGAACACACTGCAAATATCTGCCCCTGTATGTGGCTGAGTGTCAATAAGCCGCTTTGTATGTAAAAGTCTGAGAAGTACTGCACCAACAGACTGGAACACCACTGCAAATATCTGCTCACCTGTATGTGGCTGAGTGTCAATAAGCCGCTTTGTATGTAAAAGTCTGAGAAGTACTGCACCAACAGACTGGAACACCACTGCAAATATCTGCTCACCTGTATGTGGCTGAGTGTCAATAAGCCGCTTTGTATGTAAAAGTCTGAGAAGTACTGCACCAACAGACTGGAACACCACTGCAAATATCTGCTCACTGTATGTGGCTGGAGTGTCAATAAGCCGCTTTGTATGTAAAAGTCTGAGAAGTACTGCACAACAGACTGGAACACCACTGCAAATATCTGCTCACCTGTATGTGGCTGGAGTGTCAATAAGTCGCTCCACATATCTGTAGCAGCCTGGCTACAGTAGCTGATATCCGCATTTGGATGCAGTCCAAAGACTTCTGGACTGTCAACAAGAGGTAGCCGTTCGATGGCACCTGAATGGAGAAATGCAGGTGTAAGGTTTGAATACCAGAAATGTATTAAATGGGGCACAACACTTGGACCTAGGAGCCAGAATGCACGACTAATGAGAAAAATGGAAAACTACACACGAGAGTTTCATCACTTGTATTCTCCATCAAATAGTATTGATGTCTTCAAATTAAAAACGAAGGGACTTACGCACATAGACACGTGGACGACAAGAGTAATGTACGAGTATACAGGCTGTGAAGGAAAGACAGGACTGTGCACGCCATGAAGGTGTGTGGGGGAGTGGCGATGTAGCTCCACTCATTAGGTAAATAGGGTGCGCGGATACGTACTGAATTCAACGAGAGTTGGATATTATCCACTAATGGGTTCATGTGGAGAGGATAATAGGGATGCAGCTGCCGTAACATGAGAGCAAGCGCTTAAAGCCTGATCGACTTTAAACTTCTCGGAGGCACTGTTACAGGAAATCACTTAGTTGAGACTTTAGAGTTAGATCATGTGTGTTAGAGTTAGATCATGTGCGTTAGAGTTAGACCAGTGTGTTAAAGTCTATGTTCAGTGGAAGACAATTGACATAAATATTCAGGATAATAATAATACTACAAAATTACAGACTTATTCTAAAGTAACCGTGATTGTCATGTTTTTTTTTGTGGCACAACAGCCCAACCGGGCCTAGGCCACCTCGTTTTGAGGTTTCTTGTTCACACACAATTAGATATACACACAAACACACCCGGTAGGACTCCTCTGAATGAGTGATCAGCTCGTCGCAGAGGCCGCTACCTTCACAACACACAACAAACACAGCAGACGAACATCTATGCGCTCAACGGGATTCGAACCCGCGGTCCCAACAATCAAGTTGCTTCAGGTCTACGTCCTAGACCGCACGGACATCGGGATCGACAATGCGTTGTTATTACACTGATCACAATAAACAAGTACAATATTTTATATACCATAAATTATAATAGCCTATCCCAGTGGCCGTGCGGTCTAAGGCGTGGGTCTTCGGCCGCTCGCTTACTAGGATCGTGGTTCGAATATGGCCGATCCCAGTGGCCGTGCGGTCTAAGGCGTGGGTCTTCGGCCGCTCGCTTACTAGGATCGTGGGTTCGAATCCCACCGGTGGCATGGATATCTGTGTCTTGTGAGTGTTGTGTGTTGTCAGGTAGAGGTCTCTGCGACGAGCTGGTCACTCGTCCAGAGGAATCTTACCGAGTGTGGTGTGTCTAATGTGTGTGATCATGAAACCTCGACGAAACGAGGAGGCCCAGGCCCATATAGGGCTGTCGAGCCATAGAAAGAAATATATATATATAAATTTTATCTACAAATTCAAACATGGAGAATATAGAACATTTTTTGTAACTACACAGATAACATAGTGCCAGTGGGATAGGAAAATATAGATTTTAGTTCTCAAGATTTCAAAGGGTGTGGTCTGGTGTGTGGTTATCATCGTTTCGAATAAAAAGATGTGCCTCCATGTTTACGGTGGAAGGTGGAAGTAGCAGTTTCCTTCAAAACGTTCATGAAAGCTTACGGCACTGCACGGTATAAGACTCTAGAACACCACAACATAAATACCGCCAAAAGAACGTCAAATATCATATAAATTGGAATTTTATAACGAGCAGTGAGTAGATAAGGTTCGTAAAGGTAACTCATAGCTCGACCGAGATTTGAAGCTGGTGTACTGACCAACGTCGCTGGTATAAATTGCGTAAAGGTTACTGTCATCAAAACACACCTCTCGGAGTGACAGAGTTCAATTTGCGTAGACCTTCTTTTCCAGCCTACGGGTAAATCAATCACGCTTAAAATATTTAATTTCCGGGAAATTTATCCTCGACGTTTAACACATTTCTTAGATACCGAAGAGAGCACTTTTAAAGCCAAGAGACTTTCAACTTATAGGCACCTTCTAAACTTTTGAGTGTTTGGGAGAGATAATTAGAACATAAACTGTTGATTATATGTTACCAGTAATGACGGGTACCCGCTATTACTATCACTGTTTTAACCACAACCTGTAATATTCTGCACTATTGATACCACAAACGTATATGGGCTTATTGTGACCGATTTTATTGCTGCAAGTTTTACAGAAACTTTGGTGTCAGCTCCCTGAAGATGGCGAGATAATAAAGCCGAAACACGTAGGAGCTATGTAAAAGATAGTAGGAATAAAATATAGAATAGTGCATTTGTTGGTGTTACATCGGTTTCTTACTTTGTCAAAATGCACGGAATCAGCAATGTAAAAAAAATGTAAAAGTTAAACATCTCAAACGATCACAGAAATGTTTCTTGTAGCTGTCGTGCTTACTTACCGATGTAACCGTCCTTATCACTTTCATTTAGAATTGCATAATCTACAGACTGATCGCAGTAGAAGTGATAAGGTTGAAAAGTGTCGAACAGGAAATCTCCCATGTACTCATTCATATAAGTCCTCACAATGCGTCGGTCGAAATCATCTAGGACTCGTCCACCATACGTCACCTGCAAACAGAGGATATATAACCTGTTGGATTATACGTTCTACAACGCACCATATCGCAACACACTGACCTCCCATAGCAATTATACGTTCTACAACGCACCATATCGCAACACACTGACCTCCCATAGCAATTATACGTTCTACAACGCACCAAATCGCAAGACACTGACCTCCCATAGCAATTATACGTTCTACAACGCACCAAATCGCAAGACACTGACCTCCCATAGTAATTATACGTTCTACAACGCACCATATCGCAACACACTGACCTCCCATAGCAATTATACGTTCTACAACGCACCAAATCGCAAGACACTGACCTCCCATAGCAATTATACGTTCTACAACGCACCAAATCGCAAGACACTGACCTCCCATAGCAATTATACGTTCTACAACGCACCAAATCGCAAGACACTGACCTCCCATAGCAATTATACGTTCTACAACGCACCAAATCGCAAGACACTGACCTCCCATAGCAATTATACGTTCTACAACGCACCAAATCGCAAGACACTGACCTCCCATAGCAATTATACGTTCTACAACGCACCAAATCGCAAGACACTGACCTCCCATAGCAATTATACGTTCTACAACGCACCAAATCGCAAGACACTGACCTCCCATAGCAATTATACGTTCTACAACGCACCAAATCGCAAGACACTGACCTCCCATAGCAATTATACGTTCTACAACGCACCAAATCGCAAGACACTGACCTCCCATAGCAATTCCTCCCCTGCAGCCACTTGCTGTATATGTAGGCCTAATGACGAGGCACACATACGCTTAATGTCGAGATATAAGACTGTGATAGTAGGCGTTGGTTCCGATCACGACGGTCAAGGATCGTTCCAAGTGCAGTCCACGTGGAATTAGTGGTAGAAAAAGTGGCATTGGAACAGGTTTCACTACGAGTACTTCGGATTTTCGCTAACGGTTTTCATTGCACACAAATGCGTCGCATTCATTCGTCTATCAACTGGGAGATCGAAAACGGGCTCATTCGAGGCCGCAGTTCTGCAGAGACAAAAAATGTCGCTCCGCCTCAAAAAAAAAAAAGAGCTGGAAAACTAAAGGATTTTATCTTTATACGAAGGGTGGTAAAAATTTAAGGCAGTGTTAGCATACAATCAGAAAATTACTGAATTTGTCAGAGTAAAATGTATTCTGCGCGGTCTAAGGTGTGGGTCTAAGGCCGTTCGCTTGCTGGGATTGTGGGTTCTAATCCCGCCGGGGGCATGGATATATGTATCTTGTGAGTGACGTGTGTTGTCAGGTAGAGGTCACTGCGTCGGGCTGATCACTCGTACAGAGGATTCCTACCGAGTGTGGTGTGTCTGAGTGTAATCGTGAAGCCTCAATAATGAGGAGGCCCTGGCGCACTAGGGGCTGTTGCGCCATGGAAAAAAAAAATATTCTACTGAGGCTTAAGCCATTCTTTGCAACATTTCTTTCCACAACTGACGCTCGTTGGAGATTACATTTTATCAACAGTGATTATTAGGTTGTCCCGGAAACGCTAATCGATTTTCTGAACGTCAGCGTTCACTACAGTTCATGACCAACCGAACAGCAAAACATTACTTCACGGTGTTAAATTGTTTCTTCCCGTGCCTAAAATTCTCTATGACTTGTAAAGTTCTCGTCATGTTAAGTGCAATTATTGAGCAAGTTTTACTGCTTACACAGACTTAATGTTACACTAGGTGGCGCCAAGGGCGCCGACAACGTTTTTGGCAAGGTAGTGCACTACCTGTACCATAAGTGACCACATGTTTAAATTAGCAATACTGGACAATATAGTGACAGAGTTACCATTTAATTAAACTCCTTAATTAACCTGTAGCCTAAACCTACAGTAACTGTACAACATTTAGGTTTGTTTGTGTAGATTTCTTATTGTTTGGTTTAATGAATTATTAAATGTCAAAATCCCAAGGTGGTGCATACACCACCTTCCATCTCACTGCCGGCACCCCCGAGTTGTACACATATTTATTACTGGGTTTTAAACTGTTAACAAATTACTACAGGCCTCTATGCCATACATTAAGGAATATAAAGATCATGTAAGGAGAATGGGTGAGGACAAATGATTGAGATGACATGGAACTGTAAACGTACGAAAGTGTAAGGACAGATGATTGAGATGACATGGAACTGTCAAAACGCTAACGAACACAAGTGTAGGACAGATGATTGAGATGACATGGGAATACTGTAAACGATTACGATGAAAGTGTGAGGACAGATGATTGAGATGACATGAGAACTCTGTAAGATACGGTACTGAACTGTAAGGACAGATGAAAATTGACGATGTAACGATATGAAAGGAACTGTAAACGTACGAAACTGTAAGGACAGATGATTGAGATGACATGGAACTGTAAACGTACGAAATGACATGATGAGAACTGAGTAAACGTACGAAAGTGTAAACGGAAGACAAAAACGCTGGCAACTTTTAGTTTAAATGTAGGAAACGCGACTTTGAGATTGCTGTTTACATAAAATCAGAAATGTAGTGTTTATAAACATATTTTTGTTAGCAAGATGACCGAAATCTAGGCGGTAACGAATGATTGGGTACGCAGTTTGTATGAAGTTTACGAGACAAAATGCGGCAGAATTCATAATATTTGCCGCTGGACAGATACGGAACCGGAGGCACGAATTAAACGGAACTGCTTCGAGACTTTTCTGTTGCCGATCTGTCACTTTAGTGGCGCTGAACCTTCTTGTATTAGGCCTTACTGCTAACAGAGTCACTTGATCATACCACCACACACAAAACCTACCTCGCCAATAAGGTACTTCAGACTTCCCCAAGGGATTCTTGAATCGTTTGCTTCAAGTGATTTTGTCAAATACTTTCGCAATATTTTTACACAGACGTCGAAATCCGATGCGCTGAAGTCATAACAAACGTTCCACCCAGTCTTTTCATATTTTCGGCGTTCCTAATAACAGAAATAAAACCGCATTATGTACATTTCACTGAACTGAGGAAAACAGAAATATTATCGCACGTCTGCCACTTGTACCATAATACGAGTACAAAACATATTTCAATCTCACTACGTGTTTTCCTATTTGTAATAATGTACTTGAAGGTAATGTGGCCATGCTAAGATTCTTCAATCTCTTTCATCACATTAGGAAGGCTTTGAAACAAACGCGATATACACAGGCAGTACAACATTCATTAATACACAGAAAATCTTGTGAATGTAGCTGTTTGCAATGAGTGCCGGGAGAAAGAATCCGAAATGTACGCTTTCGGCCATATTGTCTGAATTACGGAGATAACATGGCCAACAGAAATCTTTCTCTAGAAATAACATGGCCAACAGAAATCTTTCTCTAGAAATAACATGACCAACAGAAATCTTTCTCTAGAAATAACATGGCCAACAGAAATCTTTCTCTAGAAATAACATGGCCAACAGAAATCTTTCTCTAGAAATAACATGGCCAACAGAAATCTTTCTCTAGAAATAACATGGCCAACAGAAATCTTTCTCTAGAAATAACATGGCCAACAGAAATCTTTCTCTAGAAATTGCATGTAAAAGTAATGAAGTAAGACATGTGAACTGTTAAAATATTATGTCCATTTACTTCACATCTGTAACCTGAAATCAACAAAAAACTTAAGATTCTCATTTTAAATTCACAAATACGTGACAAATATAAATATAGTTTTGTTACAAAACGGAGAACAAATATATGCAACTGAAAAATATTTCCAGCTACTTAAAATGTCAGATACGTTATGACATATTGCACACAGCAAACAATCAATTATGTAGTCACCTTCTGCGGTCAAGCCCTCATATTCTTCAAGGTTTGGCCATCTAAACTGCATGTGATGAGTTTCTTTCTGTCTCTGCTAAAAGAGCTACACATAACGACATAAAATCCAGCTACAAATCATACGTACGTTTAATCAATGTCTTTGGATATTTCTGCCTGAAATAATACCTGGACCACAGCATGGAAGAAAGCCAGGACATAAACCAGTGACCGGAACGCTGGATGCTCACAACTCTTCAGTGTCTGATTACTCAGCTTCAAGTACGTGCTTCTTAGTTTCATCTTCAGGACATCTGGAGGCTCTGTCACCACTGCTGGTAATAAAGTACAGCGATTCTAGTTCGTCACAGACTGTCATATTTGCTTCATCCAAATTGATGGTTCTTTATGTTCTGTCCTTCGCAAAGAATTATAAAATTATGGATGCAAGTATACAATAACAAACAAAAACTGCTGTGATCAGATAATAACTGGTGTGTTTAGGTGCGTTTAGATGTGTTTAGGTGTGTGTATGTTGCGACAGAGTGAAAGGATTTCTGAAGTCGTAAAAGTATGGTAAGTAATGAGGATGGTGTTGATATAGGAGGGGGAGAAGGACGAAGAGGAGGAAAAATAAAGGAGGTAGGAGAAGAAAATGGAGGAGAAATATAGGGTGACACATTTTCAAATGTGGCATAAACAGGATCTCAATATGATCACGTGCTGTATCATTTTCAGATAGTTACCTTTTAATGATCTCTGCAAGATGCCTATAGGAAATCCAGGTGTCGGATCTGTTGTGATCCACAGTCGAAAGTCAGGATGAGGTTCTGGGACTTGCTCCAGTTCCTTCTCCAGAGTTCTCAAGAAAGCCAGCAGGAGATGGCAATTCTGAAGCACTAACCACTGTCCGTGGGCAACAGCCATTGCTAGCATATTCAGAGCAATCTGGAATCAAAAATAATCCTAAGCCTATTCATCACTACAGGCCGAATTAAATATGACTTGCACCTAGCAATTAAAAGGACAAGGTAAAGACACAACGCCTGAAATGAAGAGGTTATTGATAAGCTGCTTGTAAAGCTAACAGTCGCTAAACTGGTCAAGAAATTTCCATCGTTTTATGACACCCGGCGTGTCGACAAGAACTACCACACATCCATGTCCTGCGTCAGATCAACCCAGTCCACACAATCAAATCCTGTCTTGCTAAAAATTCGTTAATGCAACAAGATTAGGCCTATCGTTCAACATTACGGTTTTCAAACTTTTCTGAGACACAAACAGCAGTGGTGTGAACATGGCCGCTCCCCAGTTTGAAGCACACAATAGTCGCACTGCACAAATAATATCATATAATTGTAAATATCCTTTTATTAGTACTTTAAATAGATTTAATAACAATAAATTCTCTCTCCCCAACAACAGCCACTACTGGGCCAGGTTCTCCTCATTATCGAGGCTTCACAATCACACTCAGACACACCACATCGGATAGGACTCCTCTGGACGAGTGATCAGCCTGACGCAGAGACCTCTACCTGACAGGACACAAACGCTCACAAGAGACAGACATCCATGACCCCGGCGGGAAATTACAATGAAATAATCTAAAGCCTTAAGTCTGTGTGGTGTTACAGCCAGAGATATACAATTACTTCGCCGATCCCAGTGACTGCGCTGTCTAAGGTCGTGGGTCTACGGCTGCTCGCTTGTTGGAATCGCAGGTTCGAATCCCGCCGTAGGCATAAATGTCTGTCTCTTGTGATTGTTGTGTTGCCAGGATCTCTGCGACGGACCGATCACTCGTTCAGAGGCGTCCTACCGAGTGTGATGTGCCTGAGTGTGGTCTAGGAACTTCATAGAGGAGGCCTAGGCCCACTAGGGCTGTCGAGCCATGAGAAGATATACATATATATAATTACTTCACTGAAAAAACATTACAAGGATCTGAAATTTCTAACGCCTAACCCAGCCCTCATTTACGAAAGACTCATCAACCAAACTCAAATCTCCGTATCCTAACCACTCGTCAGTCACAATATAATGCGTCATCTTCATATTTTATTTTATTTTATTTTATGGTAAATTGTATACTTTCGCTTTTCTATTCTGTAAGCACTAGGGCTCTTTTCCCACAGTAAAACGGAAGGAGCACGATACTAACGACTCATCTCAATGTGCTGACGTTCAGATGCGTGAAACTACACTTATATCTCCCATTGTTAAGTGCCTAAATGTACTAGGAAGTGGCCCTACAAAAAAAACTGTAATTTACGGACCGGCAGTTGTCCGAGGACCATCGGCTAAAAACCATTCGTGTAATTAGTATCTTCAGTGATCGTTCTTCCAGTTAGTCTCTCTCTAATCCGTGATTTAGTGAGTTTATCTCCCTGAATTCTCTCAATTGACAATTTGTTGTCCGAAAAAAAATTGCCAGTGTTCATTAGGCCTTGAGTGGAATTTTTTCGGCCTGTCCTTACATATTCAAAATAAGTCTTATCTGTAACGCGTTTTAATAAATAGTGGCAATAAACTCACCAGTTCTTGGCCTTTTCCCAGTGACAGGTAGCAGAATTTGCTTCCTCCGAATCCCGAACGTTCTGACAATTTCACAAGGTCACTGGTTGGATCAGATCCTGGACTCAAGATGAACACTACAGGCACGTTGGGTTTACTTTGTTCAAATATGGCATCCAGACTGGAAAACAAGATATATATATATTATATATATAACCGCATGAAATTAGGTGAAGCTGGTCTTATCAGCAGTTTTGTAACTCTAATAACAATTCAGCATGTCAGGGAGTCCTTAATGTTTATAAGGTATTCGGTTATACCTTATTAACCCTCTAAGTCCAGTGGTTATTTCTTACGGTATGTATCAAAAAACTTCATACTTAAAAAAGAAATTTGCTTTCATCCTACAGAGTGCATTTATATTCGTACGGTTTCCAAACCTAACGTCAATTAACAGAGAGGTTTTTATGCTGTACATGAAGTGTGTTTACTGAGCGGTTGGAACTGGATCTTTAAATATCATTCACGTTAGTCTTAGTCTTCAAAGGGTTAAGGTTTTTCACTTTTTGAAATTTAATCAGAAATAAGTAACCTGGTGCAGGTAAAAAAGTCTTGCATATGAATCTCAAATAGACTTGACAAACAAGAAACTGATTTAAATAAATTATACGAAAATTACGCCTAATAGATTTTTCGAAAATTTGTGGATCCCTGGTCTGAAGAGTTGCGGTATCTCACAGACGGCTTGCAGCGTATTGTGTAACATTGTGTGCTTCCGCCAAGACACAAGATGGCCGACCATGGGCATCTTACACATGAGCAGGAGCCGAAAATTTTGTTTTGGTTTGCTGAAACAAAGAGTGTGGCTGCTAAACAGAAAATATTTCCGGCTTTATTTGAAACTCCTGCACAAAACACCGTAATTTACTCGTCGGAGCAGTTTGGACAAGAAGAGAGAAATGCATCGTAGGGGCCGTGTTAATTTCGCCGAGAACGAAATAAATGAACATCAAGGCTAATGAGGGAACAGGATAAGTAGTAAATCCACCCTTGTTGCACATTCCACCACACTCAATTATCGATTTCAGTCTCTCTCACCTCCGTCTATCATTTAAGTGGCGATATATCAATTCCAGTTGCTATTCACTCACCTGACGAATGGAGGCCTTACGTATTCTTCTCCCATTATCTCTGAAATATAGTTTATCACAGCTCTGTACACCTTATCGACACGGAAACACCTAAGTAGCATCAGCTTCTGGAAGTTATTCGTCTTCTGCGTGTATCCATCGGGGAAATCCGAAGTCTCAGGTTGGTCCAAATCAAACCACTGGCAAAATTAATAAAAAAATATGTCATCAGACTCAAAATTTTGATATCTTAAGCTAACTAAGTACTCGTAACTATCCCCTGACTGATTTATTTATCGGTTATTGTTTAATTTCATGAAGATTTTTATCTGTGTTACTGTAGATCATATTGTATAGTGTCAAATGGAGAGATGTTTTTAAAGACCAGTTGGAAAGGGGGCTGTTATTTTCTGTGTTAGACCACTTTCATAGATTTTTTTTCAGAGGACTGAGGAAATGACGAATCCTTCAGTCAATACAGCACTCAGGCACCGTATCGAGAGTCTAACCCAGGGCCTCCCGATTACAAAGAAACACCCACGCCGCCACGTTCGGTAACTGTCATCGGCAGAAAAATAATACATTTAAACAGGCATTTAATTCCCACAACGCTTAGTTACCTCAGCGAAAGTTATTTGCAAATACGTCTAAATATGTGTAATAGTGTTTCCGTGCATTTGTTTACTCCTAAAATACAGAAATGTGAAACTCATTTTAGATTATGTTTAAAATATTTAATTACTACTTATGTAAAACATTTCCTTGCTAATTATCTAGCACGATTACTTACGTGGCAAATAAACTCGTCGACTGCTACTTCAAAAAGTTAATTATAGTTGCCTTTAATTTAAAATAGAAAATACATATAGGCATAATCACATGCTTTTACTAGTGAGGGAGATATTAATATTTTTAATATGTTTCCAGTTACTTTAAATTAAAATTCAGGCATTCCAGTTGCAATATTGACGTAATGGGAGACAGGAACTTGCATAAATTAAGCACAGAGATTCTTCTCACTATTTCATACGTCATTGTATGTACATTCGTCTCATTTATAATTACAACTTTGTATAATCTGTCACTGTAAAACAGAATTGATCTTATGCTTAGTATTAAGGTTAGCAATTGTCTTACCTCTTTCCAGTCATCCATATGGGATTGGATGTCATTTGGAAGATTCTCGAAAGTGTCAGGGAAGGAAGTCGATAGTGTCATGACATCCTCCCAACCCTGAAATTAGGAACATCACAATAATATTCTGTATATCGCGAGTAGCTAAATTTTACCGAACTCGAAATAGCAGCAAGTCTATCACGACTCAAATTTCGACCGACTGTTCTAAAATATTCCCTTACTTTCAATCTCACAGTACTAAATTTCTGGTCTATAAAAACGTTCTTGTATAAAAATCATAAATTTAGAAGCCGGAAGTGCCACTATTGGCATTTCTATTAACAAATAAGATTGATGTCACTATATAATAATAACAATAATAATAATATCACTACAGGACTTTTTAAAAATTACGTAACTATTTGTGAAGCACGCGGTACCTCAACCAACTGCGCTGCAAGCCGGAAGGTCGCGGGTGCGATTCCCGATGGGGTTATTGCAATGATTCATTGAATTAATTCTTCCGGCCGCACTATGGCCCTGGTGTCGACTCAGTTTTTAACAGAAATGAGTACCAGGAATATCTCCTGGGGGGTAAAGGCGGCAGTGCTTAGGGCTGACAACCTTACCACTTTCATGTGCTGATTGTCTGGAAACTTGGGAGCCTCAACCTCCTGGAACCCTAAGGGCCTGTCAAGGCCTGTAATGGGATTGCTTTACCTTTACCTTTACGTAGCTATTTATATCACCAACTGCTTCTTATTTGCATTTCCTAACAAGAAAAAGGTGCACTGCAGATATCCAGCCATAAGGGCTTTAAAAGGAATAAACTTTAAAAGGCATAAAACAGAACTTTTCAAGAAGCAGTTCTCAAGAACTATGCTCATTGGAGTCTGACAATAATTTAGTCAGTATAATTGCAAATAAACTTTTGAATATCCTGTAACCCGAAAGAACCCCTGCTGAGAGACCGATATATACATCCAGCAGTGAAGTAGACAATAAAGGCTGAATCAATAAATCCTTTTACTGCAGCTTCACCCACCTTTCTCTCTGCAATGTTCCACCGGACGTTTATAACCCTGTAAGAGTAAATTGCTGAACCTGTCACACAGATAAGCTGCCAGTATTCATTTACAGCGCCATCATTCCGAACGCACATAAACGACCAGTGAGTGAAGGGTGGTTCATCCTGGTTTGTTACCACGTAACACTGCAGTTTGGTAGATTGCTCTGTACGGACATGAGACGTTGTCTCTTGCGTTCAGAGAAGAATATAAAGTATAATTCTTTAAAACAGAGCGCAGAACACAAACTTCCTCCTCTGATGTGACGGGGTCACATCAGAGGAGGAAGAAGACCTTAACCACACCGCTGTCAAAGCCTAAGAACTTGCAAAAAAAAAGGACTTCCTCTCAAGACAAGTGGGAAAACTAATAAATTACAGAAAAAAAACATTGAGGCCTTTGCTCTTCTGGGATATTACGCGGCATAGGTTGGTAGTTGGTTACCGGAAACGGTGGTAACCAACTACCAACCTATGCCGCGTAATATCCCAGAAAAGCGAAGGCCTCAACTGCACCGCGGCGCAAGTCTGAAATCTCACAACTCATTTCTTCTTAATTTATGAAGGCCACCTGGTATTGTTATGAAGTGAAATGTAGGAAAAGATGATGAGGTGTACATGTATGCAAAATGGAGGCAAGAAATGTACAAAAGAACTCTGATGAGAAAACTTCTTAGAAAATGTCAGCTTGTAACGTGGTTGGCAGCCTTACTTCAAGATCAATCTCGGGGAAATCGGGTATCAGGATGGAACTGACTCAGCACTGGATCGAATGGAGAACCGTAGTATAGAAGTGTTAAGCCGCTGCATTCTGCTAGCACAGTGTTTCCCAAACTTTCTGCCACGGAGAAACCCCTAAAATAATATTTCGTATCCCGAGGAACGTACGCCTATGAAAACATTTACAGGATAGAAAACATAGAGGCAGTTGGTAGCACACGGAATTTAGTCCAGTACTGCCAATTGCTGGACAGAAATTCCCGCGATATTGCGAGGGATAATTGGAATTTCTCGCGGTATTTCAAAACTTTTGATGAAGTTATTCCACCAGTTCTCGCGGGACCTGCGGAACCCTGAAAGGGAACACCTTGCTAGCACACGGCCACGTAACTGTTACTATTAACTCACTTGCGCGGTTATCCACGGGGCTGGAGAACCATTTTCATATTTGATGGAAGTGACACTTCCCTTGATGAAGAAGCCGATTTCCTCCTGCGTCACAATTCCGTGACTTTGTTGCAATTTTATCGTCATTTGGAACGAGTACAACAGTTTGTGTTTCTCAAACATACCTGTTAAAAACATTTCAGACTTCATACAGATCCATGTTATATATAATTAGCTGATGTGTGGTAAAAAGATCAGGTAATAAGCTTCACATTCTGCACGTATATTCTAAAGAAAATTATTAGGTGGAAGGGAGAAGGGTCATAAAACAGTGTAACGTATTTCAGTCAGAGAACCAAAGTGAAACAAACATTTAATAGACGTAGGAACAGCTGGCGGGATAATATTAAAAAACTTGTAAATTATAGATATATACTGCACCAATTACACAACATTTTAGGCGGTTAGGTATAACACTTATTGTAATTTTTACACGTGCAGCCTGCGAACCAGCCCAAAATATTTGTTGTGGCCCTTCGCCAGAAACTTTTGGACACCCCTCCCCTAGAAAGTCAGCTCACGTGACGTAACTTAGTTCACATAATGAACGGAGAGACATTCGTTAAATTTATGATCGGACATTAGACCAATACCATAAAAGCAGTATGTCTAATCTTCACACTGTCTTCCACTCACCTGTGCACCCATAATCGTAGACGCTCTTTGTGAGAGTATTGATGATGTTTCTGAGCCGCCTACTGACAATCGTATCCGGAATGGCTTTGCGCAAGGAGGACATGAAAACTCCCATGTAAGCAGAGAGAGAATACTGATACATGGAATTCACTACGGCCATATCCGATAGGACGAAAAATAAAATGGCCCCACGTTTAGCTACAGGCCTGTATCCGTCCCGTAATATATCAATGCTCTTAGCAGCCACCGAGGATAGTTCCAGTTTCGTCGCCACCTGATAACAGAATAAAATTCTTTCACAACATTTTACTGACACTTCTTTTCCCACGCAAAATTTTAAGCAAAAAGCGTCCACCTTTAGCTGCCAACAATTATAAATATAATCCACTAATGCATCTGTTAAAAATATTTATAACAGCGCAAGGTGTGGAATTACAAAAGTGGAAAACCTCTTGAGACAAATGTTTTCGTTAAAAGTCTTTAAATAACCTTCCAAATTTTTCTCACTGATTTTACACAGCATACAGATAGGCTTATACTAAGATACAAATGTCCGTAAGTGTAACGTTGTGCTTTAGTAATAAAACTACCGTCAAAAACAACTACACGTACTTTATAACAATATCTTGCTAAAATAAGGACGCGTTTTGGCCCAAAATGGACATTATCAGGCTTTACAAAAAAATATAAAAGGCCGTAAAAATAGATCATTATTGCACATATGTCGTTAGTGTGAGATCTCACATTTACATGATTCATTACAATTGTTAATTTTATTTGGGACTTAAAGGTACGAGGTAAGAGGGGAGTGGAGAAGATTACATAACGAGGAGCTTTATGATCAACTGTCTTAAAATAACATTATGCTTTTTAGTCGATCTTTAATTTGGGGTTCTACCTCTCTCCTCCGGAACTTCGGTAGTCACAATTTAATAAACAGTTCGGACACGATGAACTAACCGCAGCTTAATGTCTTCAAGTTAAAACACGATGAACTAACCGCAGCTTAATGTCATCAAGTTAAACACGATGAACTAACGCAGCTTAATGTCTTCAAGTTAAAACACGATGTACTAACCGCAGCTTAATGTCTTCAAGTTAAAACACGATGTACTAACCGCAGCTTAATGTCTTCAAGTTAAAACACGATGTACTAACCGCAGCTTAATGTCTTCAAGTTAAAACACGAAGTACTAACCGCAGCTTAATGTCTTCAAGTTAAAACACGATGTACTAACCGCAGCTTAATGTCTTCAAGTTAAAACATGATGTACTAACCGCAGCTTAATGTCTTCAAGTTAAAACACGATGTAACTAAACCGCAGCTTAATGTCTTCAAGTTAAAACACGATGTACTAACCGCAGCTTAATGTCTTCAAGTTAAAACACCATGACTAAACCGCAGCTTAATGCATTCAAGTAAGAAACATGAACTAACGAGCTTAATGTTTCAGTTAAAACACATGTACTAACGCAGCTTAATGTCTTCAAGTTAAAACACGATGTACTAACGCAGCTTAATGTCTTCAGTTAAAACAGATTACTACCGCAGTTAATGTTTCAAGTTAAAACACGATGTACTAACCGCAGCTTAATGTCTTCAAGTTAAAACACATGTACTAACCAAGCTTTAATGTCTTCAAGTTAAAACACGATGTACTAACCGCAGCTAATGTCTCAAGTTAAAACACGATGTACTAACGCAGTTATGTCTTCAAGTTAAAACACGATGTACAACCGCAGCTTATGTCTTCAAGTTAAACACGCATTAAACCGAGCCCATTTGGCTTGCTTATATCCAGTTGCATATGTAAGTAATCGAAAAAGAAAATACATGTACTACAAAAATCGATGTTCGTCAAAATCCATATAGTACAGTATTTTTGTATTGCTTTACTGCCTCTTAAAACAATTTACTATAATTATAACACATAGAAATAAACACTTTTGATATTCATATTATATTAAGCATACTAAAATCGCCGAATCCATGAATAAATTTTCGTGGTCATTTCGGACCATTCGTCATATGTTACCAATTCTTGCCTGCCTAACAGTGCGCGTATCATCAACAAACATATATCTAGTAAATATGTCTATGGTTTGTGAAAAAAATTCACAAATTTAAATCAAATATTGTATTTTTGAAACTGATGTAGGCCTACTTTATCTTAAAATAAATAATATATCAGGCATGACGTTGTGAACGGGCGATTGTATCTTATTGCAGGCGAACCATGATCATAACACAAATCTACTAGCATACTAGTTAAAACAACGCTTAGTAAAATAAATGATGCTGACATTACCAAGCTTATGGGGGTGGAGTTGAGTTGAGTTTGTTGTTTACAGGAGTTGTGTGCATCGCCTACAGAGGCACCAGTTAAGAGAGAGAGAGAGAGAGAGAGCGGCAATGAAAGAAAGAAGAGAAAAGAGGTGATAATCAGAGCGTGGAAAGATCATAGGTAAAGGGATTATTAAAGTAGAAGAGCCGTCTTTGAACCTTAATTTTATCATTTCGATCGGGGTTCAATTATGTTTAATTTTGTGTACATTTTGTAAAGATCACACGAAGTTGTGGCAACAGAAGAAGTGAAAATTTAAATAAGGTGTTTGCACACGCTGTATTTAACTCAAAAGGTACAAATTAAAAAGAACACTTATTCACCTCTGCAGCCTTTCTCTTGGTTTCTTCTAGAGTTTCAACGAGTTCAGTGTTGTCCAATATATTCCCTGGGATGTCGACAATCCTCGCAACACAGTGTATTCTAAATTCTTCAGCAGAGTCTTGTTTTCAAATGTTTCAGCAATCACTTTTTCTCTTTGTTCCTCAAGATCAAATCTTTCGCAATTTACCACCACGCTTAATAATTGATCTTCTAAGCCCTAAATGGAGAAATATGTGTTATACGAGTATTATTAGCCAAATATTACCAAAAATTTAACAAAACCGACACAGTCTAAAATTTATTTATCACTAGTGTGTTGGGTCACCGTCCTGCTCAGTCCGGGCCTCGCTACTGTATTGGCAACGTCATTGAAATTTCAAAACTTTTCCATTTCCCGCACTCTGGAGTCTCCCAAAATAAAGGTAAGTGATAAGTGGAAAATTCCCCTTCAAAAATCGGTCTCTTACGTACACGCAGAGGCCGTCTGACGATTAAAGCCATCTGTTGGGCAATGACAGTAACTACGTTCTCTGTGACGAATAACAAACACACTTATTCATAAGCCGTCCATCTTGCGCGAGTATTTATTTACTTTTAAACTGTGTCGTATTTATTTCACAGAAGACCTCGGCAGTCCGTAAATCAAATCCGGTGGTTACTGCATGTAGGCCTGCTTTAAAATTCATAGATTAATTTTTCTCACACATTGTGTTTATATTTCATATGATTCTCACAATAAACAGGGTTTATCGTATAAACTGATTGGTATATAGTGGAGAATGTGTGTCTTTGCTGTGTGGTATGGACTGAATCTTTAGATGTATTTCAGTTAAATTTTGGTCTTCAGAGTTTTAATAGTGCAATAATAGAAATATTTACTACTGTAGATATTAATTTTGTACGACACCGAGGTATTCCATGAAGTAACTAGATATGTGTGATTAATGATTCTGTGGATGACAGTCTACGAGTATATTTGATTATATAGCTTACATTTCTTTCGATCTATATATAGAATATGTAGGTGGTCTGTGAAATAATGTATTTCACACTTTGCAGGTAACATATATATAAGTATTAATATTGTAAGTCTAAATGTAAATGGTATTAACAGAAAAATCGCTGACAAACAGTTGGTCAAAAAGGAAACCTACGAACAGTCTATTTTCGACCTATCAGGCCTCATGACTACCTTTCGTGAATTTCGATACTCGCAGTTATCTGAGATACGTATCGCTTGCAGATACTGAGGATTTCATATATACTTACCAAAGCAGTGACTGTGAAATTTATGACATTAGCCTTAGCGTACAGGGCTGGGTTCAAAACTGGGTTAGACAACGTGGTGGTTAAGTACATTCGAAAATTTGGATGGCATTCTACTTCCTTGTCTCCGAGAGTAATGAATGCTCTTCCACTCTGCACTAAAATAGAAAGAACAAATATTTCACTGCACAGATCCTCTTAAACAACAACTGTCAACAGCTTAAGACTGTCACAAGTAGAAGTAATTACACATCTACCAAGCGGTACTGTTCTATCCACATCGCCATTTCCACGGTGATTGGAATAAATTTCATTTTGATCGCACATGGGAGAGTTCCTAAAAACAGACCTTCCAAAAAACAGATTTAGTGATCTCTGTCCGTATATAAGAAGGCCCCAGCTCTACGGATAAAATTGTAATTAAATTTGTTAATGTACCCCAACAACATTCATACATTTTTTGAGCCATTCTGATTGGTCTACTGCGGTTTATTTTGGGAAATTTTACTTCAGGGTCTAAAGAAAATACTGCACTTATTAATTTTAAATTGAGTCCTCTTTCAGCCACTTTAATTGTACATTATATATAGGTTATACATGCAAGCAGAAAAGTGTTGCTTGACAGATCACAGAATCCCTAAAAGCAGGTACAAGAAAATGCACGAAGAATTTATTTTATTGTAAATAAATTTAACAAAAACATACACAGGCATATTTTGTCATTGTAATATTGTTTATGGATTAATTGCATAAAGTATAAGAAGTTAACGCACGTAGACGATTTTCAGTACATACACACACGTTTCATCTACAACAATATTCACTGAATTCTGATGAAATTGGTTATTTGTGCTCTGCATTAAAATATATCGGTCACATTTTATTTTTGGTCTTATAAGGTAAACATAAACAGTAATTTTACATAAACCCCACAATATGCCCATAATTATGAAACTGATGTACATTTGGAAATCATCAACGTGTTGTAACCATTCAAAATCGTCTGCTTCAATCTTTTAAACCCCAGTGGTTAACTATATAAAGGCCTACCACAAAAACCCTAAATTTTTCCACATAATACACTTACATATTTCGTATGATTCTCATAATATATACCCATTATTTCCTTAAGATAATTAACCGAGTGGCCTTTATAATGAACATGTAGTGTGTTCTCCATGATATAGGAAATGAATTCTTGTATATAATTTATGACAGATGAAACTCAGCCCTCGAAATATTAACCAATTCTAACGCATTTCTTTCACAAAAAATGCATAATATAACAATACAAAGACTCAAGTGGATTTTAATGGTACAATTACTCACCTTTGATATTCCTCTCCAAGACGTTCTCAAGAACAGGATCTACAAAATCATCAACATCTTCAAAGAGGATCGGAAATCCATAAATTATGGCCATCTCCAAAGGTTTCAGAAGATCAGTATCACCGAACGTAACAACCTTGAGGTTCCCTTTCGCCTCCTTCTTCCTAATCCATTGCACGGCCTGCGGAAGAGGTAACGCTACCTTGCATACTCTTACACACTACAAACGTCTGTTTTTAATGAAAATCCATGACCTTCCCTCAACTCTCTCGCTATTTGTTTTCCTTGATTTGTATAGCGTCTCAGTGATCGTGATTTCAGGCTTCCGCCGCGATGTAGATGACATCTGCGCTCTTCTGGAATATTACGCAGCGTTGAGTGGTAGTTCTGTACCGACGTTTCGGGACAACCTATCGGTCCCATCTTCAAGGGTCAAGAAGTCCAAGAAGACGGGACATATAGATTGTCCCGAAACGTCGTTACAAAACTCCCAATCCACGCTATGTAATATTCCAGAAGAGCGCAGATCTCGACTCTGTCATCATTGCGCAGATCATAGAGGGTTTTCACTACACGACGCTGCGTATTCCCGACTTGAAAGCTGAACTAGTCTAAGCCTGTTCGCTTTTACAAATACGTTCACAGCGTTACAATTTGAAAACCCTGCATAATTCCGAATGAGGATATTGTTGGATGACAGACCGCATTAAATCTGAAGGTGTGGTAGGAAGTGGCCTTGGAATATTTTAAGGCAATGTTCCATAGTTTTTTCTGGAAGTATATAGTATATTACTGCTTCTGAACTAATGTTGATAAAAAGTAAATTTAAAATGTGCTAGTTCATGACTCCCAAAGGCATGCTGTTCATACATAATTTTACTAAAACAAGACAATTTAGTTTCTCTACCCATCATGTCTTAACAGAATCGGATAGACAGAGAGAGAGACGGATCAGTACTAGAAAGGATGCTCACTTTATGAAATATAAAAGGCGCTGACCCACTTGACCAAAGTGCCCTATTACATTGCCTCGTAAATAGAGAAATTAAACGAGGCCTGCCAGTCACATTAATCGAACCGGTTATGCATCAATAACACACCACAACAAAAAGAAAACTGAAGATTAACGATTTTCTGACATATAAACTTAAGTTACAGTCACGTGATCCAGTGAATGCAAAGTTACCCACTTTGCCATTTCTGAAAAACATCACCCCTTGCATTTAATTGTCATGACTGCTGTACGAGCCCCTTTCTATTAACTTATGCCATTATTTGACATTCATTTTATTAACCGATGGGAGATATCATAGATCACACGAAGTTAGAACAAAATGTTATTTATTGTGTTCAGACGAATGACAGAGACATGATGCCATACTTGTTGCTGTGGATCTATGAACAGCGGAAAACGACAGGATCGAGTGGTCAGAATTGCATTCTGAACTGACAGCTCATCTGCAGACAACCCCTCAGATGTCCACCTGAAACCACACAGCAGTACGTAAGAGAGACGATGTGATTACACGCACACAGATCTATGCTCGTTATTTAAGAAACGATACAATCTTACCTGGTGATCTCAGCGTCGTTAGTAAGTGTCTTCTCTAGACTGAAGGGTTGGGACAAAGGCACATTTCGACTTCGCAGATCAACTTCCCAATCCTCGTGAACCATCTGACGACGGATCTCCCAGCTGAAGGCCCCAGTGTAAATTAGAAATGACGCCGAGATCAGGCAGTCCCCAACAAGTCTCTCCCTGTCTGATTTTAGTTTGGCCAGTTCCTCAGTCCACCTACAACACAACAAAAAATTGCGAGAAAGAGAGCAAACGAAAATTAGACCCCGGCTAAATGACATGAGATTCGGAGAAGAAGCACTAATGAAGCAGAATTTCTTGACTAGACGAGGAATTATTAGCTTGAAAAGAAGGTGCCTGCTCCATGTATAATTTTTTTTCCAATGGCTCGACAGCCCCTTGGGGGCCTAGGCCTCCTCTTTTTTCGAGGCTTCATGATCACACTTTTTAGACACACCACATTCGGTAGGACTCCTCTGGACGAGGGACCAGCCCGTCGCAGAGACCTCTACCTGACAACACACAACACTCACAAGAGACAGACATCCATGCCCCCGGTGGGATTTTTTTTAATCCTTCCGTCCTTCTTCATGTCACTTATGATCCATACTAGTCCTTGTACAACAAACACAACACAAACATCCATGCCCCCGGCGGGATTCGAACCCACAATCCTAGTAAGCTAGCGGCCGCAGACCCACGCCTTAGACCGCACGGCCACTGGGATCGGCTCCATGTATAATACCTGGACAAAAAGACTCTTGTCTCCTTTAGGTCTTTTTATTTCTTCAGTAGGCTTATGATTTCTTACTTCCTTCAGTCTCGTGATAGGTTTCTTAATCTGGAAACCCATATGAGACACAATATTAGGAGTAGGGTATAAGGGTGTGGCTAGGATTCAAGCAGCTCAGAAAAGGGTCCAGTGATTGGCTAATGTGAACGTCGTAATAAGAATTCGAGATCTACGAAAAGGCGAGGGAGTTCCTCAGTATTTCGTCTCTTCACGAAGGACCACGTTCCATGGAGCCAGACATAATCCACACTGCTATCACAAAATTATAAATTAAATGTTTATTGGAAGGTATTGTTCAATTTTCCAGCCGTTTAATTTTGACGGAGGTTAAATTTCAATACAATGGGCACAAAATCAGATTATAAGTGAAAATAAACCCCAACAAAAATTGAAACAATTTTCAAAGTGACAATGTTCTCACCGGTTATTCTCAGCGCTCAAACCGGAGATCAGTTTGTCAGCGACAGTGTGGTGCCTCTGCAAGACGTCCAGTTCTTCTTGCAGTAGCTGCCTCTCCTTCACAGCACCATCGCACTTCAGTACAAGCGTCTTTAAACCTTCATCCAAAACGTTACTCTCGCTGTACAACTTGTGTAAATCTCGTTTCGCCTACAAATACAATGACTTTCTGAACTTGTTTTGCGTTTGGTATAAGTACGGGAAGGTTCAAATTACACTAAAACCTGTTTCATTGCACACTAAGTCTGTTAAGAGCTACATAGAAGTAGCTGATATCTAATACGTGTGACCAGCAATATTATTGCTCTATAAGAGATGTTCTCGAAATCGGTGACCTTATAAAAATATTGTGTAAGGCGTAGCACATGTACTTTACGGATCCCTCTCTCTCAGGTTATCACTGAAAAATATAATCGAATTCTTGGCGTGTACAGGAAAGAAGAGGCCTACTCTGTAAAGGTAGGAACAAGTGGATATTTGTGTTCTCTTTCTACATCAAATATTATTATTTTTTCTCAAATAAGAAGAAATAAATTCAATTCCAGCATTTGATAGACTTTAGCAGAAGTAACTTCAGTAGGATGCAGTTTCAAACCCCTTGTGCGTATCTCACAAAACGTGAAGCTAACCCCACATTGCTTTACAAAGACTAGGGGCCACGTCCAATAACACATAAGTTCAGAAGAAATGTACTCGTCCCAGTTTGGGGCTCACAATAACCTCTGACCTGTTCGTAGTCTCTCTCCAGTTGCGCTACACGATCTCTTTTGGGCTTCACTTCTCTGTAGATGCCGCAGTACGCCAGCACGGCTTCTACAAACTTCAGCAGTCCATGACCAGCCTTACTGATGTGAGCCATATTATCAAGATCCGGCGATTTCTGGGAAAATTAACAACACTGGTTATAAGAATGTTGACTGACAGTAGTTTACAAAAGCGATCCCTATTTGTCCTAAAATTAACACAGCGCGTATGAAATTTTGAATGGACAAAGATCATAAAGGCATCTACAAGTGCCGTAAGAAAAAATTATCTGTCACTCTAAGAGAAGAAACTGGATTGAGAGTGTCCAAATAACAAATGATCATGAGCTACGAGAGATCAAGTAAGATGTTACACAAAGAGGACCTCAATAAATTGTACTCCTCGCCAAATATTACTAGTAAAATCAAAGCAGGTATGCGATAGATGGAACATGAACAACGCAAGGGACTGACACGATAAGACACGTACAACTGTAGTCTCAAAGCTGAAGGAGGAGACTATCAGTGAGACCTAGAGATAGATGGAAAGATAACATTAAAATGCATGTGAAGAAATGGGTTGTGAGAGTGTGGACTGAATTTTGCTTGCTCAGAATACGATTCCATAGCAGAAGCGTGTAAATATGACCCGACGAGCACTCGGGCACAATAACAGTTGGTTAGTCCTTTGACAAACTGAACGACTATCAGCTTCCGAAAAAAAATTTGTTCATGCAGCTAGTGTATCTACCTTCTTGAAACCCTCTTTAGATTAGTCATATTTAACATGGGCTTATTCGCTTGTCTTGCTTGTTACAAACGTATTGTCATTTGGCTTTACATAGATATTGTGCGTGAGACATTTGGATACGACGAATAGTAAACGAAGATAACCATGCACGAGACCTGTAAGTAATGTATCGTAATATTTTTACATGCTCTGCACATATTTTGAAAAAAAAAAATTCTAAATCCTGCAAAGACGTGTAAAATAATTACGCAGACTCTAGAACCTTAATGTGTATTACCTTCATGTGCGTTTTGATTGCTCTGATCTGCGTTCCGGCGATTAAGTCACAATTTACTTCTTGGAGATTTTGTAAAAAGTTAGGCTCGCCCATCATTTCCTTTAGCGACTTCCCAGTCGACTTCTTTGTATCCTCTAATTATCGCCACACATTCACACACCACAGTTACTGGCTCGGGAGGGGTGTCAAACGATCTGAAAAAGATACGACTACACCTTAGCACAGCGTCTTTTTCGCTGGAATACATTGGTAACAGACACAAAAGTCTAACGGACTGACTTCTCCCTGCAAAACCACTACCAAGGTCGAAGTCGTACTCCTGAGTAAGCAATATTACTAGTCATTGAACCTTCATTATATAAAGCAAGCATCTGCAACCTGATTTCAGTGATGTCACTCTCATCAAGTTCGCTGAGTGCAAGGCGAGCCGCTTCCAACTCCGGCAATGCTTCAGCCAATGTTGCTTCAGCTTCCGCCTTCTCTGCCAATATTATCTTGCTCTGGTCTTCCATTTCGATACTCTTCAAGGTAGCGGCTTCTTTCTTTTCAGTCGCCTTTGCCGTTGCTGTAATGAATGACAAAATGTCTTGCGGAGATAAGAGAAGAACAACTTTGACGAATATTTGGTAAGACGTAGTTTTTGAATTTATTTTCCTTTCTCTAAGCACCTATGTTTATAACATAGGAAATGAAAATTTGGACTTTATCTGAGGATTACGTTCTTCTGAGATATGAACCTCAAATCTTGTACTTCACAAAAGCTCCAGAACTAAATTACACCCAATGTCGATTTATTTAGGTACATTAACCTCAGGATTCACTAACTAGTAAGTTATTATTTTTAACTTAACTTGATTTTCTTTCTATAAAACCCATAAATTGTTTGTACGTATTTTGCAAAAGAGAACTGGAAGATGATACGTTGGCAACGTGACAAAGTGTCTAGTTAATATCAGAATGTGACAAAGTGTCTAGTTAATACCAGAACGTGACAAAGTGTCTAGTTAATATCAGAATGTGACAAAGTGTCTAGTTAATACCAGAACGTTACAAAGTGTCTAGTTAATACCAGAACGTGACAAAGTGTCTAGTTAATACCAGAACGTGACAAAGTGTCTAGTTAATACCAGAACGTGACAAAGTGTCTAGTTAATATCAGAATGTGACAAAGTTTCTAGTTAATACCAGAACGTGACAAAGTGTCTAGTTAATACCAGAACGTGACAAAGTGTCTAGTTAATACCAGAACGTGACAAAGTGTCTAGTTAATACCAAAATAGCACATCTTTAAAGAAATCGAAAGCTGGACTAGCGAATCGAATCTAGTAGAGACTGACTACAGTAGTTACGTAATATAATAGAATAGTATAGTATAATAGAGATAAACGTGTTTAAACAAAACCTGTGTATAACGGAAACCTGCCGTTAGCGGAAACCTTGTACAGTCTGGAGTCCCGAAGATATAAAATACAAGTGCCTTATTAAACGTGATTTGCCTACAAGGGAAAACAGTCCCTTCCGGTTCCGTTATAGGCAGATTTCACTGTATAAAAGTGTCGCAGAAACACAATAATTGCTTTTGTGCGAAACTACTACCACAGCTTTTCATCGTATTCATTAATTTAATCCAAATTTGGAGCTCTGCCATGGGCTAGCCACCAGCGTAAGTAAATTTGCTAAAGGAATATGAACCTGAAGAATATAGCTGATGGTTTTCGCTAACTCTTCGGAATGCAGGGGTACCTCCTTGATAAAAACACCAATAAATAAAGAAGCAAAACCAGGAAGAAGGGAAAGAACACTATAAAATTGAAAACAAAACCTATCCAAAATTCATTCTGTGAAGTATTAAGTTCAAGGACGGTGGTATAGGTGGCGAGTTCAGCACCTTATTGTAGACTTACCTTCTTCTACTTCTACAAGAAGCTGTTCACATGTTGCGGTTTGCTCAACTACTGCTGTTTTCTGCGTTTCTAGTTTTGCGTTCAGCTCATTCAGCTTTTCGGAAGCTTCAAATATTTTAGTCACTCCGCCAGCCAAGCGCTCACACTGCAACGTAAATTACGCCAATAACTGCCGCCCAGCTGTCCTTAACACCAAATACAGAGTGCCATAACACCAAATACAGGGTGCTTATTTCAACTGATTACTATCGTTTGTCACTTCCCGGCACTATTCCATCGCGCATATAGGCGATCGGTTGAGTGGGCTAAGACGACAAGCCGACAGGAAGAGGCAACCTATAGTTGTCAGTTAAAATAATGATCATATAGTCTACATAATTACATTACAGGTCCCATGCATGAACAAAACATGAAGCACATTGCTGTATGGGAAAGCTGTGTAACTCCTTTGCATTTTGAAGTAGGGTACAGAAGTTATGCAACAAGTTAGCAAATGCTCTTCAAAAGTTCATCTATAATCCTTATGTTACAAACTCAGTACACTGACCTCTTCTCATTTACAGTGTTATAAATGGCGTTTATATGCGGAGGCTGGCACACAACCACGTATTTGATCAATCATTAAGCCTGATCAGGTGGAAAAATTAAAAGCCTATAAACCCATACATTTACAGGCCTAGTAATGAAACAGCATAACATGTGTACATATGAAGCCGCCCTTATGCCTAGGCACCATGCCATGAGGACCCACGGACGAAGCACAACTCAACACATACTTAACCTCGACCCTGCAGGGAGATAATTTGTCGTCTCATGGTCTGGCCGGTTTACCACAGCGTAAAGAGCACGGTTCCAAATTTGATGGGCGCTAGGTTGGCCCCAGAGTCGGTCTACATGTGCCGATAAAACTAACCATTCTTGCCCCTACCAGGAATCTAACACGAATGTCCGCCAACTAATAGTCTCTATACTGACTGAAGTACTTCATTTCTTACAAGTTATGTACGTAGTCTGAACACATTACAGTTGTATATCAAGTGAGCTTTTGTAATATTGCTTTAACACTGATTCTCTGCCTCTCAATGCAGCTGGTGTTTCGGGAGAAACAGGTTTAATAGGTACGAGTATAATGGGGCATCTGTACACTTGTTTAACTGCTGACTGACTAACTCGCTCACTTCATAGGACAGATTGCTTCCGGAGAAACTAACAGTTTACCAGCTAATCAATAAATCCGCCGCATTTTACTGAACCCCAAAGTTCATTAACTTATTCACAGGGTCCGCCACTTGTCCCTGTCCCAAGCCAGAAGAATCCACTCCATACCATCCTATCCTATATTTTAAATCCACTTTAATATTATCCTCTCATCTATGCCTAGGTCTTCCAAGTTTTCTCTTTCCCTCAGGCTTCACTCTGTATGCATTTCTCCCCCCCCCCCCTCATACAAGCTACACGCCCAACCCATGCATTGTCCTTGATTTTATCACCCCGATAATATTTATCCTTCTTCGAAAAGGTTTGTAGAAGATTTGTGGCATTGTTTTTAATTTTATCTTGATAAATTTTTTTGTAAGTTGTTCTCGGGGACAACGAAACGTTTGTTGGTGTGAGCTGGCATTTACATGATCCAATTCTGAATGTAAGTAATAGAGTCATACATATGTGAAGATATGACGCCCTATCGTCTGGTAAAACTACCAACGCTTCGCAGGAGCTTGCTGCCTCCATCTTCAGGGTCTATACTGTCAAAGAAAATTTCTTGATAACCCAGAAGGCTTGAAACTTCATCAACGACGCTGTAAAACCTTAAATATCACACCGTTAGTCATATGTAAGGACATGCTTACGTAAGCGTTCAAAAGTTTAGGACTCAATATGTGATCGCTCTTCCCTTACCTGTGTTTTTATGCAGTCGTCATTCTCGTCCAGCAATTTGAGTACATGTTGATAAAATCCAGATAGTGTCTGGGCGTCACGTAGTTCTTCCTCCGTAACTTAAGCAGGAACTCCTGTGTATAGTCACGGATACTAGAGTGAACGTGCACAGCATGTTCCACGATCGTCATCCGAAATGGTTCTGGGATTTTTGGATTCTAAAATAAAGTGAATAATAAGTAGTGATCGAACAGACAATCCGCCAATCAATTATAAACCACAAAACTGTTTATTAATAATAATAATAATAATAATAATAATAAGCTAATAATTAAAAATATAAATTGAAACTTGTTACCAAAATTATACGTGAAACGTTTCTGTTCCTGTAGACAATTTTGATGGTCACACGAAAGATCAGCCAGTAACATCACTCCATTCTTACTTACATTTACTTTCAATAATATCAATACAGAACATACCAGTCGGTGTACTAATCACAAGTGTGTGCTTATTTAGCCTCTTCGAGCACACCAAGTTGTTGTTACAAATGTTTCTTTCTTTGGCAACTAGTTTCGGCTCCGGAACTGAGCCATCATCTGGCCACTAACAAAAAAGCTTCCTTGTTATAGTTTTTTGTTAGTGGTCTGATGATGGCTCAGTCCCCGAGCCGAAACTAGTTGCCAAATAAAAAAAAAGAAAGCATGTAATATAACTTGTTGGTGTGATTGAAGAGGCTAAATAAGCATACACTTGTGATACACTCGTCACTTGTTAATTTACTTTGTTTTCGATCACATTTTTCGTGATCTCTGCTCCCCTTAACAATGTCAGAATGACATGACGCTTTTTCATAAAACTTGGTACAAATGTCACGACACTGTGAAGCAGTGGCCTTTGTAATTTTGTTAATGTTATTCTGGTGATGGTACCAAAACTACCAGTACGGATATTCTGTATGTTCAGTGTATTAAGAATCACAAATACTGTGACAGTGCGAAACAAAATTTCACGTTGTATTCACCGTGCATCTTGTTAACTAATTAAAAGGTTTATTAGACCAACGTATGCACTATATTCTTATAAGCAAGTCGATCACCCCTACATATGTTTCGGCCTATAACAGGCCATCCTCAGGGGGTCAAAGTTTTTTATATAGACTTTACATCTGTTGTTCAATTTTTAAAAAGTTAGTACATCCACATAAAAGTACAATGAATCTTAGTTCTCAATGGATTTTGGTATTATTTCTTCCAGCTGTAAAATCCTAGGGAATGTGTTTACATAAAAGGTTAAAATTACATATCTATTGTTATATATATAAATTAAAGGCAGTCCGGTCTTGTATGCAGTTATCACAAGGATGTTGAAGTTTTCCTGTGTTATGTTGTTACGAGTTCTGCTTTGTGTACTGCACCGGCTGGTTGCTTTGTGACTAGTCACGTGAATTGGAATCCCGGCTGGTACTGTAATGATCTCTTCGGGACTACCTACATATCGATTCTCGAACACAATTAGGCTCATTCCCACTGGATTCCGTGGGTTCTTTTCCCAGCGATAAAGCAATCGGTGTTTGACGAGCTTCCTTCTCACCTCCAGACCCCAGAAGCGCCGCGCTTTAATTCTGACCGTTCTACACGTTTTGATGGCGTGATATCAGTCGAGGGGGCGGCATTTTATCGTTATAGTTTGCGATCTCTTGACATATCGTTATTACCTCGGCCACGAACACGCTAGCAACGGCTGCAAGTGCTTGCGGAGGCCAAGGGAAGAGCCAGTCTATGCTCGTGTTGTTGATGAGGCCCGGAAAACTGCGGCAGCGGTCTCGAAGGATGTCTCCCGAAGGCGACATGCAGAGCCCTACATGCAAGTTACTGCTGCAGACGGTCGTGAAGTACCGCCACACTGCCTCCCTACAACAAATATTTCAGAAGAGTTGATTTTGATGAAAATTTTGTTTTAATTGATATGTTGTCTAGAGTCCACAGGTACGTAAGGTACTTTCGTGTTGTATGAAAGTGAACAAGCTGGTCTCTCAGTCTGCGAGAAGAACGTAGTGAACAAAATAAGCAGAAGGAAAACCAAATCCAAGATGGCGAAACAAACAACTTGAGAAATTTTATAAACAGGAACTTTATAAATCCAATAAACTGTTCTCGGGCTATTAGCAGTGTCGTTGTTGGACTAACAACCGACGTTTAGGAGGCCTCATCTCTCCACATCATCATGGTCGATGTGACGGCTGATGATTGAAATAGCACATCTCTGAAACGTCGGCTTTAGTCCGTAAGTGAAGTAACTGATATGCCGGTAGCAATTTCGTGAATTTGTTCGTTGCTGTCTTCAAACCCTACATATCTCTAAAAATTGTTCGCGTGTGTGTGTGTGTTTGTGAGACGGAAAGATGTATTTTGTGTCCGGGGGTATGAATGAAGTGTGGAATGGTGGAGCTAGTTAGCTTTTAGTGGTTAATAAGTGAGGGGTATGTTATCAGGGTGACTAAAGCACTTCGAAACATATTTGTGATCATTCATACATAATTTTCTTGTTTTTATGTAAAAACCGACACAGCTCCGCCCCTTTTTATTAGGCCAAAGTTTTCTGGGCAGATTTTCCTTTTTGTCCTTCCAGATAGATATTTCCAAATTTGATTTCTTTTCAGCTGATTATGTTTGCGCCTCAGGTTAATATACCCAACCATCTTACAGTTCTTTGCAGCAGTTATTATGATATGGCAGTAGACACACTACGTGGTAGGAAATGAGAAAGCATAAAGCAAATTCGTTTCTTTTACTAGTAGTCCTACTGATATGGAATATAAGGAGCCTTACCTGCACGTTCCTTATAGGCTAACAAATTCAAACTGAGGTTTTGGCTTCACCAATAAGGAAGATAAAAACACTGTTGCCCTTCCCTGTAGGATAAGTTTAAATTCATTATTCGTAGGCTACTCATTTTTCATTTTATGATATTACCAGAATACAGAGGGGCGGACGGACACGGCAGTGACCCGTGCACTTCGACCGTCATCAATCTTTTGTGCAGTATCCTGGTGCTACGTACTAACTTCAACGGTAAACAATTTTAATCTTTATTCTCTAAAAAAATCTGAAACGTTGATAAAATGGTTTAACGACATTAACCCTTAGAGAAGTAGGATTTTAAAAATGGCGGAAATATGTAATATCGAGAAGTGTCTGATAATATAAAATGATACAAAAAATTGTGTATATATATTTAAATAGTTCGAAATAAGTGGAAAGTTTTCTTATTTACGTAACGAAAAAAATCAGCTGCAAAAATCAAGAGCAATTTACATAATTGGATCTGAAAAGCAGGCATGTTTTATCAAAATGTTAAAGATATCATTTTGACTCCTAACAGTTCAAGAAAAATTGAACTTGCGCTATGTAAAATATAAGGAACATTTCTTGCTTATTTTGACAAACAGAGCAGAAATTTGGATATGGAATAAAAGCGATATTGGAAGAATTAAGAAAAGAACAAAATGCCGAAACCACGCTGTTATGAGACCAAATCGTGCGAAATCAACAACACTGCAGAAAGTATCAGTGAAATTAAAGACACACTGGCAGGGTCATGGGTCAGGTATAGATTCCTCCTTATAGCATAAGAAATTAAGATTGCGTTTTAAACAAAATGGCAAGATAATTAAACAATGCAGAAGTCTGTGTCATACGGGCTCCATCACGAAGCAATCATCATTAGACAGCAACTCGAAACGTACGAACCTTGTAACTCCAAATCCCGCATCTTTAGACGCATTTCGAATGGATTCACATACTTGTTCCTTTTCGTATTCGCTGAACAAAGTGGGAACCATTCCAGTTATTAACATGTTGTTGATTAGCTCCAAAAATCCTGATAAACAAGTACACATTCATTAGTGTATGACTTAAAAAATCAGATTTTAAACTGATACGCTTTGAACATAAAATGCATACTGCATAGACATATTAAGAACATATTCATGGTTAGATCATACATGGTACTAGAAAAATGCCGCAATAACAAAGGTGGGCAAAAGTAATATAAAATAAATGGAAGAAAAACTACTTGAAATTGTAAGAAAATTAACTTCACACAATGGGACTATATGATTTCTTTGTGTATAAAATTTGTAAGAAATGTATTAAGAGTCTTAACAGCTCAGTCGCCAAGCAACAAGACTTTTACCAATTATGATATAGTTAACCTTGATTTCAGGCTTCCGCCGCGATATTGATGAAATCTGTGGTCTTCTGGGTAATTACACGGCGTCGTGTGGTAATTATTTACCACACGACGCCGTGTAATTACCCAGAAGACCGCAGATTTCATATGATATAGTTGTGAACATAATTTACAAAGATATGCAAAACGTCTATGGCTGTTCTTTGTGTGACAGCCGTGGACAATGGCCTTACTATTCAACACGTTTGATTATTTAATAACTTTTACATTTATACAAGCATAATTTTATTTTTATCGTCTTTTGATTATATATATATTGAGTTTTGAACGTTCAAGTATTGTCGGACGTTACACAGTGTCGACTGGACAGTAATTACAAAGTTTCGGAAGAAAATAATAATTTCATCTTCAGCGGCAAGCAGTCCATATCTTTGAGCAAGAAAATGAAGGCAATACACTCCTCCAAATAGTCCACACTTTTGCCAGTCGAAATGTTGTAACATCCCAGCAGACCTGAATCTTCAACAGCACCGTCGTGAGAAGCCAAAATCTCGCACGCATAACTACTACGTTTCAATAAATCGGTATAACATCAAACATAAAGGCGCTTTACCTAAACGTATTGTTAATATCTATTTACGTACCGGAAACCAATCCTACATAACCAGGCTCTGCTTGTTTTGAAAAGCTTATAAAACGCCGGATTGTGAAATGTTTAAGTGTGGTATAAGAATTTCATTGAAGCAAGAACTTGCCTTCCTCTGCAATCTGCGCTGATGTGAAAAGGAAAACTGTCCGCTTCCTTTGAACTCCAATTAGATTGTATAATTTCTTTAGGTCTTCCTTAAAGCTCGTCCCGTTATACCCCCTGCTGAGCGTTATCTGGAACACTCCACAGCCTGAAACACGGTTAGAGCAAGGTAGTTACCTGCAACACCTTCTTTAACACAAAAAATTACTGCATGTTCCCCACAGCGTGTATTTACATAATTTTCAGTAGCAGCGTTTGAGATCATTTGTATTTTGTGTACTGTATTGTATTAAAAGAATTTTTAAATGTTACTCGGATAAATTTCAGTCTTCAAAGAATAATCTTCTAATGGCTTCTTCCTTAATCAACATCAAAGTACAGTAATCACTGCAAGATAAGTAAGAGTGGAAAATAATAAGATTCAAAACTAAGAAAAAATTAGAGAACCAAAAATGTAGTGATAAATTACAGCAAACTCTCGTCCATTGCGGGGGTAACGTTTCTGGCAAGTGGCGCGTTCCGTGAATCCGTGCTCTGCGAATTCAACAGTGTATGGTATTAATGGATATACGGGAATGAGGCCGTGGGAAGTCAGTAGATAATAAAACAATAAATATACAATATCTTAAGTTTTAATTCACCGTGCATTTTATTATTTAAGATAAAACACCAACAAATGCACAAATTATAAGGTGCAAATTTGCTCCCTATATCATGATTTACCCTACGCGTTTCAGCTCCTCATGAGCCATCATCAGGGGTTATTTTCTCTATTATAAAAGGTGCTTTACAAATGCTGCATCTGTGGATGGCACTTTTGATTATGCACTATTTTGGGCATAAGACATTTGTTCATAAGTTAAAAAACACACGAGTCATAAATCAAAGTTAAAATGATGGTTTGTTAAAAAATCTTGTTAAAAGCACTGTTCACTGCGTCTATTGTATAAAAAATTGTTTGCACTTCTAAAAGTTACAGTAGATCACACATTGCACCGTGCTGGTTGCGATGGACTCTGACGTGTTCCGGCAATAGCTTTCCGTTGTTGTCATCCTGCTTAATATGTCGAAGTGCAGTCCTCTCGATGTTGTGGTATAAATTAATAGGAAGAAGAAGTAGTTCTGGTGCTAGTATGGTGTGGGGTTGTGTCTTGAAGTATACCCGGTGAAAGTGAACTGTGAGGAGCTGAAACGCGTAGGGTAAATCATGATACAGGGAGCAAATTTGCACCTTATAATTTGTGCATTTGTTGGTGTTTTATCTTAAATATACAATAGTTATGCTTATTTAGAAGCATGCAATTTGGTGAGACAAAGACGGGAGGTAAAAAGATGCGAGATGAAGTAATCGTGTAATGACATTTGAGCTGCATATTTGCACGGTTACACTGCTGAACAAAACACACTAAGCTGCTTATACAAATACGAGCACATAAGCCTATTACATTTACATTGCGTTTCATATGCTGCTAGAGTTTTATTTGCGGACCACGTATAATCGAATTTTCCCCTTTGGGAAAATAACATTTATTTTACACGAAGAATCAGTTCCGCGTTGGACAAATCCGGGATGGATCATTCACATTCACCCCCCCCCCCCCTCAACTTCATATACTTCATACTTACGGACAAACTATTGCGAAAACAGGATCCTCATTGTATAGGGTTTGTGCTTAATGACATAGTGACCGCTTGGTCTTGGACATTTTGGATCACGACATATCATCCAACTAGGGGAGCCGTTTCCATTTTTGGATTGTCCTATACGACAGGCTGATGGAAGCCTACCGGATACGATACGTTCATTGTTTCAGCATTTTTATTAAGTATAAATAGGCTACGGGGTCTAAGCCTTTACAGCTTGTGGTTCGATACAGTTTTAGTCGTAGGAATAAGGTTAGGCTAACAAGTAAGTCCAGTGGTACTGTGGCAACAACATATTGTGTCAGTCCGTGTTGAGAGACGATTACGGAATATTGGCGGACAGATAATTGGCAGCGTAAAACCAAATCGCTTGCAGATAACCCTGCCTCGGCGTCACTTTCTCCAACACAAATCCCGGTCAATACCTGCGGCGAAGGCGGCCAGTCGCAGGAGGCTCTGCTTGCCGCTGCCCGCGACGCCGACAATCATGATGTGACCCTTGCGCATACGTAGCACCCGGTGCACTCTGGTGAGGTGCTCCAGAACGTCGTCAAACAGTACCAGATTAAGTTTACTGTGCCTCTCATTGTATTCCTCCAGAATCTGAGCCAAAACAGAAACCATAAACATTACTACGCTGAATATTGCTTGTAACAGGATGCAAAGTATCACGACATCGATTTCAGGCTTCCGCCGCGATATTGAAGAGATCTGCGCTCTTCTGGGATATTACGCGGCGTCGGGTGATAATAAACTTAATATGATCCATCACGTTGTGCACACAGAATAAAACAAACAGCTTTATGTTCCGTTCAACACAAACTGTATTCACTAAAACTATTCTTACACTACATGTTGCGGTCTTTCGACCATCATCAGGTGTGTAACATAAGAACACGTAATACAAGGCAAAAGCGTAAAGAGTTTGTGAGATCCCACAAAATAATATATATAAATAAAATATGCGAACAAATGTTACAACTGGATATTTTGTAACATCATCTATCATTAGCCTGGAACACGACTTGACACTTGAAGATGGAATAGAGAAGTTGTCCCGAAACGCCGGTAAAGGATTACCACTCGACGGTGCGTAACATCCCAGAAGAGCTCAGATATTATGACGACATTTGTCCGTTTTACACAGGTTTTTGTTCATTTACGGAAATCACACTCTATAACAAATTAATTAACAAATTGTTTCCCTCAAGGCCTACTTACTAGGGAAGATTCTTCCCTTTCACATTGGAAGTGTTAGATGATAATTTGCTTTTATTTGGTTTCGGCTCTTAACAACACACATAGGTCTAGTACTGTAAACTTCAGATCTCAACACATGAAAACGAAACATTTTATTGTGCTGTATGTGTAATCTTTCTTTAAGTAGTTTACATTGCCTGATGATGGCCTTTTAAAAAAGCAGAAACAGTTTTCAGTATAATATACAGTAAATTAATAAAAAACATATTTGTGATAAACTGTTTGAATGTATCCGCTGTTGTTTATGTATCACAACGGGATATCCCATGTACAGATAAAAGGTTAGGAACTTCCTTACAGTTACACAGACACTCTTCACTGTAGACGCCCTAAGTCTTTATGCATAGCAAGTCACAAATCGACGCTACGTGCTCATACGCGCAGAGTTAAACAGTGTTAGCATACGCGCACATTGGGGCGCGTCGGGTGGAATAGATGGATACAACTTATTCTTCGCATGAATATGCGACATCGCACACTCACCAGCACCGGAACACCGCGCTGTCCGGTGCTGGTGAGTGTGCGATGTCGTAGGTGTAATCGTCTGGAGTTTCTCCCTCCACAACGGAGACGAACGGACGTTCCTGTTAATGTGAACAATTCTGTTTAATTACAACATTTACTGAACGGCGACGTTTCATGACGGAGCGGAAGTTTGACGTGCAGTGTGAATCGGACCTTACAGGGCAGAGCAGATTTTAATTTTGGTAACCTTCTTTCCTCCTTTGTTTCGATTTTTTGTTCCTGTCTCTTTCTTGTGCCATTATTTTTTCGTTGTTTTTTTTTATTCATTTCTATTTCTCTATAATCTATGTGTTCATTCATTCGTTCATCAATGCACACATGAAACTATCTGTCCATTTGTCCATCCATCCCATTAACTGATTAATCTACTTTCCATTTTATTTTATTTCTTCCTCATCCTTTCTTTATTTCCTTCGTTTTCTTTGTCGTTGTCTATGTTTTCTTCCAACATCTGTGTATTGTCCTTCCTCTTTGTTCTTTTCTTTGTTTCAGTCTTTCAATTATTTCGTACCTTTTCCTCCTTTCCCCTTGAACTTCCCCAGTAATTCGGCACGTGGAAAGCCTGAACAAAACGTATCGAGAATGGATCCTTGATAACTGTTCATACATGGTTAGCACGTTAATTCACTTCAGTACAGTTTCCCTCAACACGTAACAGTGTGTTCCATCGCTCGTGGCGTTGCAGCTGCCACATCTCAAAATGTTTTTCAAAATTCCAACCGCAACCTTCTCATTTTGTTCATGTACTTTCTGCAAGAAGCACATAAATTTAAGACACATGTGTGATATCTCGTCTAAGGGACCTACCTCTTGGAACAGATAGTAAATTGCGTCATAATCCAGAAGATCTTCATATATTCGTGACTCGCCTTCGTTCATAGCGTTCCTATAGTCCCCAAAGAGTAAGGGATCCCTCATGATGAATTCCCGGTCCTCAGGGAAATGTTTCTCTATACTCTTCTTCATCAGTTCGCACATTACCTTCTGGTCCTAAAAAAAGCAAAGTCGTTATTACCTTTCAGCGTAACAAGACTTCCGCGAACTGTTTTATAGTACACACCTCACTTTACAATACACTACTTCATCAATAATACTGTGAAGAAGTAATTCTAGCGCTACAGCAAACAGCCGCAGTCACCTATGTGTCTTAACCATAGGTTACTGCACCTTAACCCTCTTAAACATTTAACGACGAAATTTAAGTTGAATTGTATTTAAATATTCAGTTCGTACCGCGCAGTAAACACTTTCCGTCTCGGTTATAAAAACCCATCAGTTATTGCTGTGTATTGAAATAATCTCCGTTTGCTTTGAGATCCAACCAAAATACACACATTCCGCGAGCAGAATGTAGAATATTTGAATGTTAAACCAGATGGTACGTACAGTAGTCGCTAAACTTTCAAGGGTTCGTACTAATTATAGCACTACTGCTGCTGATAAAGCTGCTTGTTCATGTACATTACTTCTTCAAACAACAGAAAATTGCTATAATACAGCAAACTCATGCGTAATTACCTTACATTTTCACTTATTGCTGTTACAAATTTATCATATGTTTTCAGGCTTTCGCAGCGTGTTGCGAAAGTGTTTATGTGTTTTAAACACCGTGCAGAAAAGTAAGTTTGTTGCGACGTTTCGAAGGCAAGTACTACCTCCACCTGTAGGGTGATTTAATTAGGTTCAGTTGGTTGCAGCGTCTGGACAAACTCTTTACTCTACACGGCGTAGGAAACCGGAAGACCGTCTTTGTACAAAGCCAACGTTGCAACATCAAAGGCACCGGAAATCCAACACAAATAATAATAAATCACGTATAATTTGACGCTCTCGCGACGGTGGCTATTAATAAAACCGTCTTTGGAATGTAATGTCCTGTAGTCCGGTAAAATTAACACAAGTTTCGGAGGAAACTACTGCTACTACCTTCAAGTAACCCTTAAGAAGGAGGAAACAGCATTGTGAAAATATGCTTCATATTTTATGTTGATAAGTTACATCATAGAGGTAATTTAATTCAAAACAATAAGAACACCAGATATCTCATTTAGAGAAAATAAAGCTTGAAAACTTTCAGTTAATGTTAAAATGACAATATTGCTTGGATCGGGCAGGAAAGGGTATATAACACTATTGGAAAGATGGCACAGTAATCTAGTGCACTTTGTGCATAAATACACAAATCATGAGTTTGGCACTATCAAAAATGTATTTTTAGCACGAACTTAAATTTTTCAAGACTGATTTTTTTCCAAATGAGATATCTGAAGTTGCTGTAGTAAACTGAGTAACACAGAATAAAGTGCTTCATATAAATGCTGTGGATTATAATAAAAGGCCACATTGTATATCATAACGTACTTGCTCAGTGATAAGTCGGTCACAGACTACCCTGGCGAACTCATTTCTCCACACCCTGACGAAGCGAGCCGTGGTCTTCACCCATTCGGGCGTCGTAAGAAGTATGCCTGACCATATCCGGGACAAATCCCGCAGATTGAAGGTATATTGAAATTTGGACGGCGTTGGAGGAAATTCCGTTACCACAGCCTGAACAAGCCACAAGCATACTCTTGTTACAGATAGAAATGGCGGGACATAATACAAAGGCAAGAGCAGGGATTGCCCCGGAATTCAGAGACATCACGGTCGGTGCGACATGCAGAAGGCTCTCGGAAGATGTGAAGCACATACATAACTTCCACAAAATACCCAGACAGAGCAACCACTCAAAAGAATGGATGTTTAGTACAGGCCTAAACCCCCCTGAGAGATTTAATGAAATATTCTGAAAACATAGAAAACTGCAACGACATGGAGACAATTACAAAACATGAAATGTCACTTCAAGTATAGGGAGCCCATTTTTCAAAAACCGAACACCGGGACACTTAATAACATTTAGTTGCGGTGCGGGGGTACAAAACAAAAATAATAACCCGTCACGTAATGAAAAATCAAGGTTATTTGTTAATATTACAATAACGAGGTGACTCAGGTAAGCAATTGACTTAGATATTAAAATTAAATAATATAAATAATAATAATAATACGCACTTATTTTTCTATACTTTGAGATGACATATCCCCTTTGTGTTTTCAATTGCAGATATATTTCCTCAAATTAGTCACACACAACATATAAGACAAGACAACACAGGCAACATGTTTCGGCTGATTAAGCCGTCATCAGGACTTTATCAAGAACATTAAAAAGATACCAACTACCGCAATAGGCGTGAGATCTCCACTGTAACAATACAACAATACATATATAAGTTGATGGTAAAAAGGTATTCTGTTTGTGCTTGTAGGCAGGAGCATTTATAGTATGATAAGTGCATTATTGGATCGTGATAAGAGTCAAAAGAAAATATGTATATAAGCAAAGAGTTATGCTTCATACGGGTGTTGATAAAATGTGACGTTTCACACTCGCGTGACTCAGATGAATGTTATAGATTTATAAAGGTTTTTATGTGTCATCTTCTAGGTTTCTTGTTTTGATTCTGTATATATACTTCGATATTTGGAAATAATCACTTAGTATTTAGTGTGTTTATACAATTTAGTTGGATTTTATCGTACAATTACGTACAGTCCGGTACGTATCTTGATGTTTATCGCTGCCTACTGACATGAAGTGAAAGGTAGGTAGGTACCTACTCTTCACTTCTTATTATTTTGCAACAGCAAACTACTTGTTTGAATCCCCCCCCCCCCCCAGCTGCTGTTGGAGTGTGCATATTCCACCTCATTTCGTATTTTCGAATTACGACCAATTCGTCTTAGGCCCAGGTGTTAAGAACATATTCTGTTCGTAAGTCGGGGAGTACCTATGATCTGCGCTCTTCTGGGATATTACGCGACGTCGTGTGTACACTCCTTGACGTTGTCTCTATCCACCCCACCCTTACTCCTGTTCAACCCTACTGGCTGTCACCACGCTTACTAATTACCACCCCGCGCGCACCTTCGCATATAGAATCTACGTTACGGTGCTGGCTTTCTTTTCTTCTCGGACTCTTGACCCTTGAGGATGGGACCGATACGTTGTCCCGAAACGTCGGTAAACAATTACCACACGACGCCGCATAATACCCCACAAGAGCGCAGATCTTATCAACATCGCGGCGGAAGCCTGAAATCTGGGAGTACCTGTGTTGAGGTTTCATCTCGTCAGTACTTGTTTTATAAACACGACGTAATCATCTACTACCATGTCGTCATTCAGTTGCTGGTGCAATGGGTGTGCATGAGATAGCAGTATCAAGGTGCCCAGCCTTCCCCTCAAATATTACGGAACATACGAGTGTTATACTACGCCTCACCTTGTATAAACCGAGCGTAGCCTCAACAATAACAGGTACGATTATCCTTATTTCTTCTATGAAGTTTTCAGTGTGTCCAGCGAGGATAGATCTGTAGATGCGCTTCACCGTACCATCAGATGGGAAAGTCAGATTAAAGATGGACAACTTGGAGACAAAACGTGGGTCCAACTCATTCCTTCCACCGCCAGCTTTCCTCATCGCAGCAAAGAAACCTGCACAGGAAGACAGTGCCATCCACATAACTATTGCGTTAAACCGTGCCATAGCTCACGTGATTGGTCAACTGCTTCCCACCATGGACGTTTGGATCCAATGTTAGGGAATGTGGGCTTTGTGGCAATGTGGCAGTGGGACAGATTTTCCTCCCACTCAACTGTCATCCATTGAAGATCAGGTACAATTGTTCCATTCTCCACCACATTTTATTAACCGTTGATGTAACACGTTAATTCTTACAGGACTACATTTTTCAGCTATTAAACGGTCATCTTCAGGGCGGTTGAAACACGTAGCTTTGTAAGAATTCACATCCCACCAACCAAGATTAATAAAAAGTTCTGGTGACCGAAACAATTTGACTTTCTCTTGAAATGCAAACACAACCGGATGCACAACATTAAGTTTGTCATTCATTCATTATTCATTCCTCTGTAATCCGAGGGATATAACATGGGTCTATTAGATGCAAGTGCGTCTATCAGGGGCAGCAGTTCTACAGACACCTAGTCCCACGCCACTCCAAGAATAGATACAAAAATCTGCTGTGTTTACGCTGTCTAAGGTGTCGGTGTATGTGTATGCGCCTGCAGACAGTGATTAGTGCTGTATCTTAAACTAGGCCGCCATTGCTTCTCCCACTCCTTAACTCATCATTCATAACCATTACACCCCACACAATGTTCGCACTTGAGGCTACGTAATTAATGCAGCTGATGAGGCACTGGTAAGTAAATCAATTAGGGTAGTCATCTCCAGGCCGAGGTATAAATAGGAGATCTCTCAGATACGAAGCAGCAGTGGTAGTCACTCGACAACGAATTTCTTACACTAAACAAATGAACAATTCAGTCATGTATCTGGGGAATTAGCTGCTCATGGCCATGAGACTCTACATTTCAAATACCTGCCCACGAAACTGAAGAATTGTATGGTAACAGAAGTTGAGTTTCAATAATGCGCGTGCTTCATTGGTCTTATCTTTCTGCAAAGACCGAGTTAGGTCCCAAAACTTTGAAATTTACAAGATTTTAAATGTGTAAGGAATCAAACTTTCATGCTGTAATGAAAGGAATAAGTAAGAACGACATTATTTGTGTACATATATAATTAGCACGTAAGTTTAATGTATCAGACATCAGTATAGTCAACTGAAAAGATTGGATGGCAAGATTGACACCAGAATACCTCATACCCAGAACATCGGAAATAAAAACAAGGAAATAGGAATTTATAACAGGTTGTGTTATGAGCTCTCTGAGTTTATTACATAAAATAAATAAAAGAGCCACGTGTCAGATCAAACATACACAAAATTCGGAACGTAACATTAAATGCAAGAGTTAAGAGAAGCTGCCAATACATATACATACCCACATCTTTGATGTTCTTCCACTTCAAATCCTTACCACGGCCGTACAGTCCTCCTCTCTCAAACAGAAATGTCAGTAAAGCGATAGGTTGCTGAGTTCCATACTCATCCACCTGAGCAACACAGTTAATGCAGAACACGAAGATTATGGTGCTACGAGAAAAAGAAGCACACACCGGAGACCGCGCAGTCTGAAGCATGGGTGTCCAGCCTGCGGCCCTCCAGATTGTGTTATGCGGCCCGCGGCCACATTTCTAAATTACGTATATACTACAAAAGATACACAATAATGTAGGCAGTTAGGTATACCACTTATTGTAGGCCTGCTCAGTCTTTTATGTGGTGCGGGCAATTTCGGCAAAATTTGGTCTGCATGCGCGCAACATAGAGTTCAGTACACAGAATGGAGAATGAATAAGTATACGTATAATTATACGTATAATTATACGTATAATTTTAAATGTGTATTTTTGTATACATTACGTGCAATAAAAATATATTAACAATAAGACGAAAAGTTTGTTACGAATGCAATTCACAACCTACGAAGGCCCGGGTTCGATCCCGGGTCAGTCCATGTGAGATTTGTGGTGGACAAAGTGGCACTGGGACAGGTTTTTCCCGAGTACTTCGGTTTTCCCCTGTCAGTTGCATTCCACCGGTGCTCCATTACTTGGAAAAATTAAAAAAAAAAAAGATCATCTTTCTCTTCATTTTTATCACAGGGTTGCACAAGAAGCCTTAAGGCTGCGGTGCGTCCGTAGCTTCTGCTGCGGTGTCGCTATTTTAGCTCATTTTTACAAAATAAATTAATAACATAATGTATGTCTCCATAAACACAAAGCTCGTAAGTTTTCAAAACTGAAATGACATTCTATCTCGGTTTGGCAGGGAAAGGGTTGTAAGACGTGTTCTTATTTCAAATGTCCCGGCAGGCAACTTAACACTGTGTCACGTGCAGCATGTTGCCCGCGACCTACGGCTTGAACAGTTCTAACTTCTTGTCATTTTCACAAGTGCGGCCCGCGAAACATCCCACAGCAACGGTTGTGTTGCCCCTTTGCAACAACAAAAAAAGTTTGGGCGCCTCTGGTCTAAAGCGTGCAAAGAACCTGGGTCACGGGTCATAAGTCATAAGGTCATAACATTTTTAATAGGTTATTCGGTGTTGTCCTTGTTCCCCATTACAGTAGAAAGCCAATATGTCATTCGTTTGTCCTTGTTCCCATTACAGTAAAAGCCTAATAATGTCATTCCGTGTGTTGTCCTTGTTTCCCCAATTACAGTAGAAAGCCTAATATGTCATTCGGTGTTGTCCTTGTTCCCCATACAGTAGAAAGCCTATATGTCATTCGGTGTTGTCCTTGTTCCCCATTACAGTAGAAAGCCTAATATGTCATTCGGTGTTGTCCTTGTTCCCCATTACAGTAGAAACCTAATATGTCATTCGGTGTTGTCCTTGTTCCCCATTACAGTAGAAAGCCTAATATGTCATTCTGTGTTGTCCTTGTTCCCATTACAGTAGAAGCCTAATAAGACATTCGGTGTTGTCCTTGTTCCCATTACAGTAGAAAACCTAATATGTCATTCGGTGTTGTCCTTGTTCCCCATTACAGTAGAAAGCCTAATATGTCATTCTGTGTTGTCCTTGTTCCCCATTACAGTAGAAAGCCTAATAACACATTCGGTGTTGTCCTTGTTCCCCATTACAGTAGAAAACCTAATATGTCATTCGCTTTCCAAGAAGCACTGCAACGTCTTTAATCCCTTGGAAAACTGCTCGCTTTTTTGCGCTCGAAGTACCTACAGAAAATTAAGGCAGAGACTTGAAAATAAATGTAAAATCGTCCCACGTCCTCCACATTAATTAACTTCCATAAATAAAGATCATTAAGCTACCGCAAGATGAATGATCTCTGAGTAGCAATATAAGAGCGATAAATATTCCAACACTTTAACATAAGTTATTCAGTGCAGTAAATATTCACGTCTTCAAAACCACCGCCGTGGGAAAGCCAAATTTCGCATTTAATTCAGTGTTCATATGTATAAGCTTTTTGTTTGCACAATGTTATTTCACGTTTATGTGATCAAAGAAGATCACAATCACAACAGATAAACACTTGTGGAAAAGTTTTATATTTACTTTGTCCTACAGATTACTGCTTTATTTACATTTCTGATACAGCTGGTATAATACTGCTACTAGGCCCTTATCATCTTAACTTACCTGGGGCATATTTAGATCATCAATAAAGCAAAGTAACTTCTTTCCGTCTGTAGGACCATATGCATCTTTTGCTCGTTTTTCTAAAACAGACTCCAAAGTGTGCTGCAAATCCAACGTTGTTGTTCTGGAGGAGAAGTTCATGTTCAAGGTCATCTGCAAACCCACAAATTAAAAATAGATTTAATCAGAAATGAAAGCTGGGAGATAATCAATTAGACCCTAATTTCGCTAAATGGCACGACACAAACATGACTTTTAAAACGTCACAATAATCACGTAATTACGTAATTAATTGCCGAAGCAATAAATTTACGAGGGAAAGCCCATACGCTGACGTATTGCGACAGGAAGGCAGACTAGACACATACCAACAGCTAACCGGAATTTCCGATCGCAGTGTTTGACGTTTCGTAGCGACAGTTCTTTGGGTGACATTAACGCCACTGGTATTAATGAAATTTCACGTTTCTATGAGCATCTGTTCTGGTTGTTTTGACATGGTTCTTCTTACTACAAGTACATCAACTTCTTACATACAAGTACATCAACTTCTTACAGTACAAGTACATCATCAACTTCTTACGTACAAGTACATCAACTTCTTACGTACAAGTACATCAACTTCTTACGTACAAGTACATCAACTTCTTACGTACAAGTACATCAACTTCTTACGTACAAGTACATCAACTTCTTACGTACAAGTACATCAACTTCTTACGTACAAGTACATCAACTTTACGTAATACATATCTAGTACAAGTACATCAACTTCTTACGTACAAGTACATCAACTTCTTACGTACAAGTACATCAACTTCTTACGTACAAGTACATCAACTTCTTACGTACAAGTACATCAACTTCTTACGTACAAGTACATCAACTTCTTACGTACAAGTACATCAACTTCTTACGTACAAGTACATCAACTCTACGTCAATCATCAACTACCTCGTCAAATCAAATATTTATTAGTTGAGTCAAATTGTACAGATGGTTGAGTCTAATTAGAACAGACACCCTCACACACCTAAGAATTTTCCATTTCGTATTTTATAACATTTTTCAAAAATACAAAATCGTTAGATAACTTACATGTTTTTAATTAGAAGTCCAATCAACATTCGCATGGAAGAAAACACAGCAGAACAGATTTTTATACCACCATAGACATGATGAGTGACAGGTCGGGTAAATCGTTACTATATTCTGCACACATTCATGTTTACCCCGTCCTAGATGCAAGATAAAGAGATACAGCGTAGTCGGTAGCGTGACTTGGCTATGAGCTGGAAGATCGAGGAAAGGTGGTTCGACTCCCGGTAGGAGACATTTCTCTTCTCCAGAGCTTCTAGACCGGCTCCAGGGCCCACCCATCCTCCCACTCAATGAGTACCTGCCTCCTTTCCTCGGGTACGAAGGGACAAGGACATAAAGCTGACCACTCCCTCCCCATCTACTACCGACGTTAACAATTAATGGAGCTATACCTCCAAACCCCCATATATCTTCATGGCGTGTAGAGGGAAAAATGTATTTTTACCTGACAGAAGTAATACAGTGTATCACCCCATCAAAAAACAGCCCAAATGTACATGCCATATCATAATGTAAATCCTCACAGATGTAACGTTTGAAGGTCCCCTCCTACGCCCCTCTACAAATTAAACTTCACTGTTCTAAGCTAAGATCGTTTCATATTGCTCTAAAGCAATCGTCATGCTATCATATAGAGAGTCTGCATCCGCCGGGATATCCCGTGACAGCTGTCGTGTTCAGGGACGCGATGAAAGGGTCACTCGTTATTAAGAGTATCCTTAGTGTCTAATTATAGTTTAACACAGTTATCTGATAATTACAAAGCACTCGCTCTTGATGACCACTTACGAATAAGTCCGGGTTCAACTGTCTCAGAAAGTCTTGAATTATCGCACTTTTGCATGTTCCAGTCTCTCCAACCAAAAGCACTGGCCGCTTAACCTAAAAAATAAAGTACAATCAATAAAATATCGATTAAATACATCATTCTATGAAATATTTAGATTCAGTTCCAGAAGTCTCTCAGCGTATTGATAAATATTCAGTAACAACAACGACAGTTTCACGATATCTACAGATTTAAGGAAAACGTGCCCCAGGCCTACAGATAATTTATTGAAGCCTATAACGAGGAACTTCCTGATTTATGCACGTCTGTTACTCTTGTTAGGATCGTGACATTCAAAAAGCTAAGCTGTGCCGGGCGTGTAGCTATGATGGGAGAGGCAAAGCAAGCACAGAGAGCTTTTATGAAACGCCACTTGAAAGACACAGAAGGAATATCAATTAATTTTTATAAAAGAGTTGTGAAGGTCCGAAATTGACAGAACTGGTTAAGGATGGCGTCCACTTGTGGTCGGTACCAGTATCATTGAATTCCTTCGGAGTTTACAAACGGGATTTAGAAATTAAGTTACTTATCAATTGTAAACCTCAACTTTCCGATAATGAAATATGAGAAATCTTAGAAGTAAAATCTATATCCTAAAGCTTAAGGGCCAGTCAGATGAAATTATGACCGCCGGTCTGTTGTTGAGCAACAGGTACAGTGATACCTCGGCTAACGAGTGACCCTGCTAACGAATTTTTCGGCTAACGAAGATTTTTTTCGCTGTTTTTCGGACTCGGCTAACGAATATGGATTCGGCTAACGAATGTTTTAGTGGATGCTCGCGCTAACATAAAGCAGCAAACATGAACGGTCGGGCCATTCCAGGAGCTTATCTTTTCCGTCTGTATGTGTGTGACAAAGAAATGAGCTGACCACATCACATAGGGGAGACCCACCAACCCGACTGGGTTGTTTACGTTCGAGACAGCGAGAAGTGAGACGCCTGATAACATAAGCTGCTTCGGATTTGATGACGGATGTATATCAGAAGGTGAGAGAGGGCCATCGCTTTGACCTTCTAGAGAGGGGCTTCTCATCTCAGCCTTTGGTGAGTTTTTGCCCTTTTATAGTGTGCTTTTTACTATTTTATAAAACTTATCTTTAAATAGTGGGCAGTATCCAGAACGAATTAAACGATTTTCTATAGAACCCTACGGGAAATCACGTTTCGGCTAACGAAGATTTCGGCTAACGAATGTGATTCCGGAACGAATTATCTTCGTTAGCCGAGGTATCACTGTATTACTATGCCTGTCCCTGTGTCTGTGCACGTTAACACCTCAGTCTGAAAATACCTGACGTCATCTGAAGACGATTTCTAGCAGTGCATATTAATTATGAAATAGTGCCAACACTCCACTCAGACATAAAGCATACATATATGCATGTGTGTATGTATGTATGTTTGTACATATATATACATATATATGCACCTAAGTTGCTCACACGATGTGGAAAATGTCACTAAGCCTTTATACATTACGTAAATAACATCTTTCACCGAAATATTTGGGTCAATTTAATTTGGCTCAATATTCTAAATTTTCGCCGCATTTTTAAAATTTCATAGAAAATGTAATTACTGTGATATGATTCATAAGAAATGTAACTAATCTATGGGAGAACTAAACTGGGTCCGTGAGATAATGATTAGTAAGTACATGAATGATTGTGTAAAAAGTTTTAACAACTCTAAGCATTTTAATACATCAAGAAACGTAACCATTTACAAGCTTATAAACTTATATCAATTCACTTTGCTGACATTTAATGTGCTTTATGTTGTCTTTATTGCATTTTATTTTTGTTGTTTCATGAAGACTTTATGTTTAATTATACAGTAATAAAATCGGTCTCTTTCCAGCATGCTTAATATTCCGATTACACGAGAACGTATAAAAGGTTTATATACGTAGTACTAGCTTACTGTTCATTATACTGACAAAATCACGCAGCCAAATCGTACAAAACCTTTTCCTTACCTTATGAAAATAATTTCCTCTAAAGAAATACTGAGAAAGAGAAACAAATATATTGTTAATGCAAATAATGTTTTACCTACGTTTATGAAAATTGATGCATTTAACAAACACAGACAAGGATACCAATACGTACATGCCTTAATTATTAAATATTGTTACCTACAATAATATTGTCCACATCTAAGACAGCCCGTCACAAAACAAGTTTACAATGCATATACGAATATTCTGAGTTCTGTATTTTCAACTCTAAAAAGAAAATTTATAGATCTACTGCAATTCCACTACATTTCTACAATTTTATGGTGCAAAGGGTCTTCTTCTTGTTGAGCGCTGCTTTTGCCATGCCAATCCTGGATTTAATTTCACGAGTACAACTTGCTTCATTTGTTATAATGCTACCCAAATAGTTGAAATATTCCACACTCTCCAGTTGTTTTAGGCAGTTTATTCCTATAAAATTGTTGGCACCTATGTAACCTGCAACACTGTCCCATAGCCTAGAAGAACAGGTTTCGAGCAAATAGTTTTGCTTTATTACCTACTTCCCTGCTGGCACTGCCTTGCAATTCAGTGACATTTCTTCGCCAAAAGTTCTGTCGCTACACAGCTGAACGTCAGTCGTACAGTCGTGACAGTACACTCCACTCACGAGTGGTACCCGTGCGAGAAGACGGTTCGTATGAAGGCTTATATTACGCCCTTTTCTCGGGGGCTTGCTGTGTAAACAGTGCGCTACACTGCTCATAATATCTACAGCAATAATGAAATTATATCAGATCATTGAGAAGAATGGCTCTGAAGGAAATGCAATAGCTACACACGTCACTAGTTTCGAACAAAATAACAGGTTGAAGTTTCCTTCGTCAAGAACGTGGCACCGTGTCAAAGACAATCTTGGACACTTCTGCCCTTGACGATGACGCCACCAAGCTGTCTCGAGATGTCGGGGCACCAACCACCCAATAACGCTGTGCCACATCCCAGAAGAACGGAGACCTCAACTACGCCGCGACGACAGCCTAAAAACTCGCAAATAACAAGGTGCTTCTCCCTTCCTTTCCACTACTGCATCTGGAAGCTGTTAATCATACCTCATTCATCAGTTTAAGCAACCAAGTCGTCTTCACTGTATCAACTGTTGGCACGAGAATCTCACTCAATTGCTTTCCATGGTCATGGACATACTCAGGCACCATCCACTTCCACGCCATCCAGCATTGATTTTTGTCATCGAAGTAATAGTCGTATAAAGTCGGTTGTGAAACAGGCAAATGACCTGTTGGAAACAAAGTGAATCACGTTTCATGAACTATAGTAAGTTTGCATACAAGTGTAAGGAAGTAGGCGAAGAAACGATGGTAAGACAATTTTGAGGTCGGTCCAGGCATTTGGTTGCCCATTCTGTAAAGAAAAGAACTTTTCCTAATGTTAAGGAAGAGAATATCCTTAACAACTGGCCAGTGCTGAAGGCCAGAGACTTAAGCTAACGAGACGAGAGGTGGTACACATGTATACCGATTAAACTCGTCAGAGTCAGCACTGCCGAATACGTTTTGAGACTTGACGTTTCGATGGCCTTGAAAATTGAGATTGTGGTCTTCTTGATTAAAATAATATGCAAAGGTAAAAGTCACCACATAACATGCCTGTGCAGACACAGAAGGGAGACCGATATACAGCTCCAACCCATTCGCAACCTTGGCGCTAGAAGGGGGTGGGTGGTCAGCACCACGCCCCGGCCGCTTTATCTCCGGGAAAGATACCCAGCACCCATTGTATAATACCTTGCAGTCTCACAAATTCTTACCGATTCGGAGGAAATGACTGCTTCCGTATTCCGAATAGAGATGAGTAAAGCTGGAATGTGGGTGCGTTATAAAGGAAGGGTACAGTGATTATAACTAAGTGTCGAATCCTGTGAAGTTTTGTCTTCCCATAAAGGTTACTGACATGGAATCCTCCCACCATTTCTACAATAACCCATCCACATCGCAGCATGAGTCAATTTTAACCTGAAGATGGAGTCACTAGGTTCTTGAGAAACGGTGCGAACCGCCTAGTAGACAACACAGTGTCGAAACCCACAAACCCACAGTGTAAACAGGCTATATTTCTTCCACAATCACTCACGTATTGTTGCCTTCTTGTCCAACGTATCTTCCATCTTCATCATTCCACAAAGATTCTTTGTGTATTCGTCGAACTGAGAGCGCCCCTCTGTATGCAGCGACGCCCCGAACGAATAGTACAAGGCCTCTAAGAAAAAGCACTCCAGTAACTCCCCGGTCACCTGTTTGTTTGAGTCCTCTTGGACCGGAATCAGGGCATCAATCATGAAGCACAGCTGAGTGACCTGTTAAAGATTAGCAGTAATTCTGGAGCAGTGACGGGAATACTTGCATAACTCGAAGGCACTAGAATTTTCAGGAAGGAAAAAAAACGTGAAAGAAGGAAAGCTGAGAGGAGAAGCGTAGAGAAAAGAAGAATAATTATTTAACTCCAAAGTTTCCGATAAATACGCTGAAAGGTCGGCCTCGCTGTGCAGTGGAAGGTTACGTCACGTGCTGTGTTCGTTTCACCATTAAGTGGCACAAGGTTCCAACCACGTGTTTTATACTTCACGTCGAGATTTGGAGTTATAGGCAGTAGGTTGTGAAATATTCGTAACAGCCAATTGTGTTGTAATTTTGAAAACGGAAGACCAGAATAATAGTTCTGTCTCCTCCTCCGCAACTTTCCGCCCACTTATGTGCCACCTACCATAGTTGTCAGTACAATCAGAACTAATTTTAAGTAGGCCCTACTTACATATCCATACAGGGATGGGTTTATGTAAATGTTATTAAACCTGTTGTTTTATTAAATGGCCTTGAATAAATTCGAAGCAGTTTAAAAAGTTGTAGTGTAAAATACAATGCTTAATCTCGTAAAGGATTTACAGAACCAAAGAAACTTCGCACAATAGAGGAAATGATGTTAATATTGTACATATTACACATAACTGGAGCATAAAGTTACTCATTTCTAATGAATTTTAAATGCATGTAACTTAGGGCAAACTCGTTAGACAACAAAACGAACAGAAATCATACGTACCATATTAAGTTCTGTCTGTGGGATGACGGTCTTCAGTGGTACGATATTCATGAATCCCATCTGTCCTTCAAAAATATGTTTAATTTGAGGGTCCACGTACTGGACAAACAGCTCCTCTAACTGCGCCCTCTCGTCGTGGCCTGTGCGCGACTTCAGCCATCGGTCCCAGTATGGCTTGTAGCCTAAGTTCTTGGGGTCTACATATACCACACCTGCACGTGAAACTGTGGCTGGCGAAGCATATTGGAGGTCCCCCACCTGGGTAGGTAACACAGTGTCATGTTTTAAGGAGAGATCGTAAACTGTGGCTGGCGAATTATACTGGAGGTCCCCCACCTGAGTAGCTAACACAGTGTCATGTTTTAAGGAGACATCGTAAACCCAACTTTGCTAAGTTAATATTGTAAAATCTCTAAAACTTTGCAAGCAAACACAAGATCTACCCTTGCACCTCTAATTAATTACACCTAACAAATATCACAACATTCCCTACTGGTGGTACCCGGCTTCCAGATCTCCCTACTAAACAGCAAAAGTACTAATCACGCAGTCGTGACATTCGGATTTAAGTATTCAGTAAAATTGTCAGGTGGAGGTCTCTGCGTCGGGCTGATCACTCGTCCAGAGGCGATCTACCGAGTGTGGTGTGTCTAATTGAGTGTGATCGTGAAGCACCGATGATTTGGAGGCCCTGGCCCAGTAGGGGCTGTTGCCCCATGGATAAAATTATTTACAACAGGTAATATAAGAGCAAAAAAACTACAAGACAGCTTGAAACTGCTCAATCTTCGCCCTGGTCTATATACTGCTAATGCAGAAAGCAGTAACACTTAACACATGCCGTATAGTTAGAAAGCTTTTAGCAGAATAATGAATAAGAAGTGCTTGGTCAGGGATGAGTTCTTTTTACAACCACCTAAACCGCTGCAAATTCAAAACAATAATAATAATAATAATAATAACAATAATAATAATAATAAATTGTTGAATTTATAATTAATGTTTTAAATGACCACTCGCAGCCTTCGCACACATCCTGGCATGTCTGTGAATCGGAAGTGTAGGTAACATCCGTTCATTAGGTTTGTCCTTTACCAGGGTGGCAGCATCCAAATTCCGATGGAGCAATGCATCTTGTGTTAAGCAATTTAAGCTGGTACACCCAATCTTTCATGTACCCTCACAAATAAAAGTCTAAGGGGGCTGAAGTCTGGAGACCGGGGTGGAAAATGTTATAGACTCCCACGGACAATTCAAAGGCGAACTGCAACGCTTTGAGGCACAACAAACAACTACGTAGCAACACTAACTTTACTTTCGCTTCAAGGTCAGGTATGCGCATGCCAACGTGCACTATACAAACATCTACAGCACCATAACAATTCAGAATCGGATCTAAGTTTTCGTGACGTTTATGATGGGGCATGGCCTTAAGAACCTGATGTCTTTCTGTGTAAGTGACCGCTTAGTGTAATAAATCTGAAGTTTTTCAGTACCTCAAATAAAAGAGCACAGTGGTTTTGCAGTCTGATTCTTTCGCCGTTCGCCAGTGTAAGAAGCTTATTATCATCCATCACAGAGTTCATATTTTCGATCCAAAGAGCATCCACGTCGCCGTCAAAAAGGATGTAACGTCTCTCCTCTTTGTCAGTGGGTTTGTTGATATCTCTGAATATACGGGACAAGAGACCATCTGTCCAGTCTCGGGTCACCGGGTCAAGGATACCGTACAACTCGGTCACAGAACATGCCTAGAAAAATATAAGGTTACAGCGAAGATAAGTTGCTAGTATAGTACAAAAATGATCAGTGCCCGATGAATCCCGTATTCATATTGGTCCGTAGGAATGGGATGCAAGCAAAACTACTTACATGTGTGTGTCTCGTGGTTAGAGGACCAAATTAGCTAATAAATGTTCCGAAGCATAACATATGGATAATTAATAAATTTTCCAAATTAATACATAAGGATGGTTCATAAATATTGCAAATCATGAAATAAGGATAGCTCATAGATATTCCAAATTATAACATAAGGATACCTCATAAATATTCCAAATTACAACATAAGGATAGTTAATAAATATTCAAAATTATAACATAAAGACAGCTAATAAATATAAGTTTTAAAACTGTCGCGGCGACATGATTCAATATAGTCTTCACGGGCGCACAGCCGCGTCAATTCGTTTCAATACAACGTTTCGGGGACTAGCTCCGTCCCCATCCTCAGGCAAAACTGATTTAACATACAACTCGTCTGTCCCGTGTCTTTCTACCTGCCGCGGCAGGGAGAATCAGACCGGTTTGTAGTGCCCAAACAGTTAAGTTGGTGGGCGGTGACAGTCAACTTCTCGCCCACCAACTTAACTGTTTGGGCACTACAAACCGGTCTGATTCTCCCTGCCGCGGCAGGTAGAAAAACACGGGACAGACGAGTTGTATGTTAAATCAGTTTTGCCTGAGGATGGGGACGGAGCTAGTCCCCGAAACGTTGTATTCAAACGAATTGACGCGGCTGTGCGCCCGTGAAGACTATATGGAACAGCTTATAAATGTTCCAAATTATAACACAAGGATAGCTCATAAATATTCCGAATTATAACATAAGGATAGCTAACAATATTCAGATTTATAAAGACAGCTAATAAATGTTCCAAATTATAACATGAAGACAGCTAATAAATGTTCCAAATTATAACATAAAGAGAGCTATTAAATGTTACAAATTATAACGTAGGGATGGCTAATAAATGTTCCAAATTATAACTTTAGGGTAGGTAATAATTGTTGCGAAAATTGTACAAAGATGGAATATCAGTGAATTATGGCAATACATTACTACTATAACTGGGTAAAATAGAATATCAGACTCATCTAGGGAAATGTTTCCTACTATTCAGTTCGGAATGTATTTACGTCACTGTTTTAGCGCTAATGAACCATATCTGCGATTTATTTTACATTTCCTAGCCTTGGTACCATGCAGCACCAAGGCGATTAGTAGGTTAAGAGAAAAACCTTTCAAAGTTACAGTTAAGGAAATAAATGCCCTTTCACAGTTTATGTTCTTCAAGAAGCTTACTCAAAATGCATGCATCTTTATCTAACATACACACAAGAATAAGAAATATTAAGAAGTTTATTAAATGTGTGTATTAAGCAATTCCACTGTTTAATTGGGTATACAGTCTGTTTTAACACAAACTCATGCGCGTCGCTCCACCTATCCATCCATCCATCCATAAGTCGATTTACATAGATACCTACACAGAGAGAGTCACCTAAAATCCACTGTGGATGCAAACACAAGCCTAGCTGTGATAATCCAACAAAATATTTCAGACAATCGTGATCAAAATTCAGTCAACAAAGAAGACTACAAATAACAAATGTGTTCTCGAGTGACCACAAGCCCTCACCTTAGGATTTAGAACGAACAAATCTGTGGTAATTCCGAGGGATGTTTGCGCCTTGGCAAGTGTCTGGATGACAACTGTCTTGCCGCCACCGGATGGCCCAACAATCATTGTGGAATGTCTCGCCATCACTGTCTCGTACGTCTGCACCACTTTGTCCACCTGCAAACGCCAATATTTACACATATATGTGATTATTTAGATATATTTCACTTTCGGACAGTTCACAAGTTTCAGTTAAAAGACACCTTATATCACCATATTACGCTCGAGTTAAATATGTCTTATTCATTTGAATTAAAGTTCTGTCCTTCGTATTGCAGCTTTAAAGATTATTATCAGTGAAAACATTTAATAACACCAACAAGAGCGGAAATCGCAGAATGTTTTACAATATAAACATCACAGATTCGACACATTTTCACCTGATACAAATACCGGATTTATATTGTAAAACCATTTTGGGGGGGGGGCTCCACTCACATTGATATCCAATCAATTTTACATCAGCAAAAATAAACATCCAGGGCAATAAGGTAGGGCCACTTACATTCTCAAAGAAAGCATTTTTAATATACGAGAACATTTACTTCAGAGTGTAGCATACATTTCCATACTCTTCGACATCATAAACAATTATATACAGCAAAATACAGTGAATCTTTCAAAATGTAGTCGAGTCTGTGCTAGTGAAAATTACAGGCAGAAATGGATCGCTAAATCTTATAAGCATAAATTATCTACACTTATTGCTATTCTCACGATACAGGTTTTGCTGAAAGTGGTTTTCACACGTTCTGGCCGTAGCTTCCTGTCAATGTATGATGGCCGTAGCTTCCTGTCAATGTATGACGTCTTACAACTAACCTGCGCAGGCAGCACAACATAGCCTTCTTCTGCTAGCGCTGTTTCTACAGCAGCTTTGAAGTTGGAACAAACCACACGAGGACATTCCAGACCAGGAAAGAGGTCCCTGATCAGCCCGAGAAACAGTGGTACGTCTTCAAACACAAACTTCGGCAGGTTCGTGTCCCTTAAACGGAATACAAATTGCATGCAGGCGTAAAGGTTGCTGAAGATATCACCCAGAAAGAAGCATGTAAGTCATGTTGGGAAAAACTCAAATGTAATATTTCTGGACTTGTGATGTTCGGAAAAACAGTGGATGAAGTAAAATATTGGTCAAACTGACGAAGTGTATCGCCATATCCCCCTTTGCTAAAAGTATAAATTTAAAAGAGAGTTATAACACTAAAACACAATTGGGTCGCGTTTACTGTCTTGGAATTGGGCGCTGTGAAGTCTGGGAGCTGTTTACGTATGTTTTGGAGAACGCTGGTACATCGCTGCAAGGTAAAGAGGGGTCACACTCACGAAAGACAATAATCTTCATATTGAGTGACAACATTGCTATATCAGCACCTAAAGTTATTTCTTCCTTTCATGAAAAATGGCATTTGGTGACATCTCCGTTTTCCGTAACATCACAGCATTTCTACATGGATGGTGTGAGAGACATTTAGGTCCTTACATGCTTCAGAATTATATTTCTGTTAAGACAATACTGTAATGAAATTACGTTTATCGTTAACCGTAAATTTCAAACTTCGCATTTTTTAAATATGCGAGAAAATGAGAATACAAACACGCTTATCTCTTTCATTACAGCATTTCATACATTATACCCGTAGGTATAAGGCTGTTCTGTATTTCGTTTGCAAATTTTCGGTGTCACAGACGAGCAGTTATTTACGGAAGAATCTGCAAGAGCCAGAGGAAAGTTTACGAATGGGCACAAAGAATCAAAGTTGAGATAACAAGTGCTAATGAAGAGCGTTCTGGGATACCACTGACTCTTCATTTGTTGATGTTGAAGAGCGAATGATCAGCTAATCCGGGATAACCTAAGAATCTGCATTGATGGATCAACTACTGCAAAAATACACTTTTGGATTTGAAAATTCAAGTCTTCTGGGATATTAAGCCGTGTCGACTGCTGAACAATTACGGACGTTTCAGGGTCAAGCAGTCGGCAACTATTTACCAGTCGGCATGGCGTAACATCCCAGAAGACCTGTGTCCTCAGCAACACACCAATACAGCTGCTGGAACTTCAAACCTCCCATTTTTAATATTATCGTCACAATATGGCATAGCCTACAAACATCACTGTGTTACTCTACAATATTATTTGCCTTCCTAGAGGACACAAGTACCTGAGAGCCCTCATCAATAAGACATTCTCTGGAAGATCTGGTAAGCCTCTCTTCAGTTTTCCAGCCTTCACCAGTACAGTCTTCAGTGCTCGAAGACCAAAATCATAATGGTTTTGTTTTGACAGTAGCTCCTGTGCTAGCTTATACAACGCAACCAGCTTCTTGGCTAAAACCTACAGCAAAATTAAAGCAATATCATTTGAAATATATTTTCCTAATGCTTCGTTGTCACAGTGAGGCTTTTCTAACTCTACTGGTAAAGTAACTTTAAACTGTAGGTCGACTGTGAATAAAGAATTGAAAATGGTGTGGAAGAAAGCGATCGTCACTTATTTTAAACTTCACTGCAAGGAAACGGGATGAATTCTCACAAGTTCTAAATTATGCTACACTCGCCCAAAGAATCTGTCAAAATGTGAGTGGAAGCCTTTGCTAACCAAATCCTCCACCAATATACACAAAGGCCTTAAAACAATCCTTTAAGTTACAACCAGGTTCACTTTAGTAAGTATCAATGTGACAGTAGGCTTACACGTATAAAGTGTAACCTTACTCAAACCACACAACACTCAGTCCAACAAAATGCATAGTTTAATATAGTCTTCCCGGGCGATCAGTCGCCTTAAATCGTTTACATACAACGTTTCGGGGACTGGCTCCGTCCCCATTCTCAGTTTTTCCTGAGGATGGGGACGGAGCTAGTCCCCGAAACGTTGTATTTAAACCAGTTAACGCTGCTGATCGCCCGAGAAGACTGTATTGAATCATGTCGTTGCTAAAGTTTTAAAACTTATAAAATGCACAGTACTGTTTTCAGATATTCTATATTAGCATATCTTGTTGCTCAATCCTACATGTGTCGATCCCTCATGGCATCATCGTAAGGGATTCGCATCAAAGTAACATTTCACAAAACTGAACTAGCAATCCACATACACATTAAAATCGTATGAAAAGACGATCAGTTAAGATGTAGGCGATTTTTGTAATGGATCCCTGGTACACCGTGTTACTGGAGATTGCCTACGTATGTTCGGCAGGATGAGAGAGTGCAGTGCATTTTGTTGGACTGAACATTGTGTGATTTGATTATCGACAATGCACGGTATGAAAAATAAAAAGGCAACCTTACTGTTTATCCTTCTCATATCTACATAGTCAAATAAAATTATCGTAGGTTCCTTCAAACCCATTTTATTTTCAAATAATCAAAAAGTCATTATTACCAAGTTTACCGTTTACCACTACCACCCAGTGACATTTGTAACATTAAGCTCTATGGAAATAAAGGTAAAGCAATCCCATTACAGGCCTGACAGGCCCTTAGGGCTCCAGGAGGTCGAGGCTCCCAGGTTTTTTAGACAATCGGCACATGAAGGTGGTAAGGTTGTCAGCCCTACGCACCGGCCGCCTTTACCCCCAGGAAAGATTCCTGGTACTCATTTCTGTTAGAGACTGAGTCGACCCCAGATAGTGCGACCGAAACGATTATTTCAGTGAAAAATTCCAGTGACACCATCGGGAATCGAACCCGCTACGTTCCGGTTTGTAGCGCAGTGCCTCAACCAACTGCGCCACCGCGTGCCCGAGCTCTATGGAAATACAATACTCAATTTACGCGTCTTTTATTTGAGGGGTGTTCTCCAAGAATGTAATTATTTTTATATTTATTTGACGAAAATCAGAGAAATCTGGATTACTCTGTTCAGAAGTGGATATTACAATAGATTTTGCGTGAAACAACATATGCTACTGATGTATTTCGTTGTACAATGGAATGGCGAAACAAGTGCGTACCTTGGCCTGTAAGAAGCCTTCACAGAAAAGCATTGTGAAGCCTATAAGTTCCAGATCGGGCGCAATGCACACCACAGGACGGAAAAGTGCTTTCACCGACGCAAGCAGCTCTGTTCGACCCGCGTCCTCTGGGTTCATCGTCACAAATACACCAACCTTTGGATCAAGGGCTATTTCTTGACCTTCAAACTGGAAGAAATGTCATGAGCAAAATTAAATTAAGTATTTTAAAGAAGGTAATTAATCAGAGCCGAACCCAGTGGCCGTGCGGTCTAAGGCGTGGGTCTGCGGCCGCTCGCTTACTGGGATTGTGGGTTCGAAGCCACCGGAGGCATGGATGTCTGTCTCTTGTGAGTGTTGTGTGTTGTCAGGTAGAGGTCTCTGCGACGGGCTGGTCACTCGTCCAGAGGAGTCCTACCGAGTGTGGTGTGTCTAAAGTGTGATCGTGAAGCCTCGATCAATGAGGCGGCCTAGGCCCCCAAGGGGCTGTTGAGCCATTGGAAAAAAAAATAATCAGATAGTTTTCCTATAGTATGCGGTTCAAAGATATATTTCATGTTTGTATGTGTTTTAGATGTTACACGCCATTTACACTAAGTGATTAAAATGAACACACTGGCTTACACTCTCCCATTTAATATTAAATTCTTACATTATATCGTTTCAACTTGTGTAGAAGGGCGCTGCGAATTCCTGTAGTTGTGTTGAGATAACGGACAGGACCGAGGTGTTAAGACGATTAAATTCATCGAAACATCCCCAGGCACCACACTGGCAAAGTCCGCACAATAGCTTTCCGAGTGTCTTGAAGTCCATACCGTCACCGCAGTTCGTCACCACGCACAGCAGACCGAGGGCTCTGGCTAGGTCTTTCAGTGTTTCAGTCTTCCCTGTAACAGCTGGACCTGTGACATGACAAAAGACAAAAGAGGAATTAGTGTTCACGGTTACCTCATAAAAAAAAGAATTAGCGTGCGCGTTTACCGCGTACAAAGTACCCAGTATAGAGGTTTGCTCCTTAAAAATAAAATTATTATTAAGGTTTAACCCATTAAAAGAGTATAGGGCTTAATCTCATAAATTAAGGATTATACAGGTACAGACTACAAACAGTAATGAGTATACAGGTTCCCCCATAAAATATTAAGTATACGGGATTACCCCATAAACGAGTAATAAGTATAGAGGTGTAACCCATAAAATGGTAATAAGTATTTATAGTTTAGTTTACGGCTCTATCAGCAGCTCATACATAGCCACAAATGGTAGAACGTTCAGTGATAATTCATTGGAAATGACATGGAAAGAAGCGGTCGTGGCCTGACTTGTATTATCGAAACAATTTCCTGTGTTAACTGAATAAAGCTATGAGACACAGCAGACAGGATAGTTACTTGGCCAGCTGAGATTTGATCTCAGGATCTCCCGAATCACAATCCAACAGCAACGCTTGGTATAAATGTAAGGATGAAGGAATCTGGAGTGCACTGTGGGAAGTATTACAGGAATTTATTCACGTTATATTTCATAATCTGTCTCCTTAAAATCTGCAGCTATTACCTGTAAGCGCACCTCCCAACTGCATAGACAGGGCTTGTGTGATTGTAAGATAGACTCTGTCTGTCAGTGCAGTGATGACCAGTCTCCCATTCAATCCCATGTATTCATAGCCGTAGTTAAAACTTCCTGTGAAACATGTACGACTTCAATTCTTGCACAAACAGAAGAGAGTAAAACCTGTCTATAACAGAATGCACGAGATCTGAACATTTTCCATTATGGCAGGTATCTGTTAAAAGGAAAAAAAACCTTGGTTTTGCCCTTATGAAATATTTAGAAAACCATGAAAAGAAAAATTGCAAATTCGGACCTTAAAAAATTCTGGAATCTTCGTCAACAATCAGGTTATGAGGGCCAGATTATTATGAACTATATCAAAATATTCCATTCTTTTACGAAAAGCATTTAGCTTTATAAGGTAAAGATAACGGAAACATTGCATTGTGCACATGTCTACCTATGCAACACACGGTACATACCAAGTATGTGCACAATCCTCTTTTGGGTAGTCAACATTTTTTTCCTTTCTTTCTCTTAATCTTGTCAATAGTCTGTTAAATTATTCTGCCCACGCCGTGTTCCGCTTTCGATAGGAACGGCTCCTCTCTTATATAGAAGATCCAGAAGCAGAGAAAAGGACAAAATTATTTAACAGACAAAAATAAATATCTGAACAAAATCAGACTACATGTGATATATAACATAATAGCAGACATAAACAATGGATGTAGAGTAAATGTAGATTATGAGCCCCCTGAAGATGGCATTGTAAGGGCTGAAACATATGTAGGGGTTAAAGAATAAAACGTGAAAATATAGTGCATTTCGTTGGTGTGTAATTTGTGAGTTGTTAAAAAATGCACGGTGACGATAATATAAGATCTGAACAAAATGTTTTCTGTAAGGTTTGAGGTGTTCACAGCGGTGTCACATCCCAAGGGGCTTGAATCTTCAGAATGTTTTCTGTTACACTATTTTCCCCTTTTTTGCTTCACACTATAAAGTTTGTTTATTAGGCTTAAGGTAATTTAACACTAGTTTTCGCTCTGTATTTTCGGGACCCATTATCATATTTTGATAATGGTAGGTTTCCATTTTATACCAATCAAGTTTCCCTGCATGGTGTACGCGACACATAAAATCAGGTTCACATTTTTGGAACTGGGGAATATGACCAATCTGTTTATTGACACGACCCTAACTAGGTACCTGACAATAGCCCCAGTCTACTTTAATCCAGCCGAGTCTACATTGTTGTCTTGTGATGTTCCATACTGTGTCTCAGTCTACTGCTGTGTGAACTTCGAAATTACGACCCGTCTTACGTTGTAACTCGTTGAAGTATTTTCCGCCGCGGTGTAGTTCAGGTCTTCGCTCTTCCGGGATATCGCACGACGTAGGTTGGTAGTTGGTACCAACAACCAACCTACCCCGCGCAACATCCAGGAAGAGCAAAGATCTCCGCACAAGGTCTATGAACAAATGAGAACCTTATATTCTCGAATAACGGACAGATTTCGACACAGATAGGAAATGTGAGAGAATCTTTCTAATCAACAGACCGCGGAGAGAGAATCCCGTTAACGCATTTACGAAGTATCTCGAAATTTAAAGGTAAGATCTTATCCCATTTGATTACTCCGTAAAGGAGAACCACAACCCAGAATTTACTGAACTATATTACGTAACTTAATGACTGAAGAAATGTACCTGTGCACTGTCTGACTACTAAGTTGTCAGCTGGTTTCCACCAATAAAACTTGAGCTGTATTTCCCATTCGAACTCCTGAGCATTCAAAATACTGTAACAAAGAGAGGAGGTTGAAGTGTTTCCTGATATACAAATTGAAAGTTACTGAATCCATCTTACAATAACTTACGCCAAAATATGAGCCACTGACCTGTCTCTGACGAAGACCTCAATAACATCTCTATCATGAACATCGAGTATAAGCACAGTATGAAACTTCCTGCGGTCGCTATTGCTTAAGTGCGAGCGAACCCTGGCCGCTAATTCGTCCACTTGTTTGTTCACAACATCTAAGTATTCTTTCATAGCTTTCTTCTTGCCCTGAATTTGAAATAATGAAGCAAAAATTATTACAAAGTCACTTAACAACAAAAACATGTTTGCATAACTAAACTTTATGCAAAACACGAAAGTAAAACCTGTGATAACGCGTGCAATATGGTTATTCCTCCTTTACTGCTTGGGGGTACATTGGTTTTGTTACCGTGAAGACAAATAGGCGAGCCTGGCAGTTAGCTGGTTTTAGTGGCGGCTCAGCCCCACCGTCACCAAGGTAACTAAGGCATTACTTGAAGTTTTGTGCCTCAGTCATACGTTATTCAGTTCGAGAGCAAGGGATCACTTTACCTGCTTTATTTTCTCAAAGACATTTTCCACTTCTGCTGTCCACCACACTTGAGTTGCAGCCAGACACACCACATCCTGGTAGTCTAACAACCAGTCAGTTCTGTAATGTACAAAAACTGGTATGTCAGTGACAACAGTCCAGAAACTAGCAATCAAAAGTACAGTCATCCCTCGCTTTTCGCGGGGGTCAGATTCCAAAACCCAAGGCGAAACGCGAAAATCCCCCCCCCCCCAGAAACATGTTTTAGTACTTTTGGTGTCTTTTTTTTTTCTTTGCAGAAGCATTGTGATGAGAGCTGTTTCTTCTTTTTTCCCTTCAGCTCCTTGAACATCACGCAGTATGGCTCGAAGATCTGTTCAACTTGTCGAACAGTTTTGATGCTCTTATGCATTGAAAGGTCCGAGTGATGTATTTTTATTTTTGGGGAGACCCGGCGAATTTGTGAAACCGCGCAGTGCACAGAATCTACAGTTAAAAGAGATTGGTAACCAGACGTGTTGAAAAGAATTCGTCCCCCTTCCCTCCCCCCTCTCCCCCCTGACTCGAACAGAGTTGAGCACACACGAATCCAGGCGTTTGTATTTTATCACTGTAAAATGATAGCCCGGCTTGTATTATGAGGTTTTACTGTACAGACGGTGTTCCAGCATTGGCAGAATGTTTGTTAACCTGTGAACTCGGCTAACATGTTTAACATGAACGCTTCGCGCCTGAAGGCAACTTGGTGACATGTATGTACAAACCCATTTAATTTTTAATACGTGCTAGCTCTCCTATCACAAGTGTCTTATAATTCAAACGCATATTTCAATTTGTAGAAATTTTAGTGCAGCTACAATTATCGAGTTTCTATAATTAACAAGCCGCACGTACTGTATTCCTTTCCAGCAGTGTGTCTCTTAGCGTAAATCTGTTTGTTCCGTAAAATGTGTACGGTAAGTTTCAATCCTCTGTCCTGAGCCCAGTATTTACCAGCCAGTAACTATCCAATGTGCCGATCCCAGTGGCCGTGCCGTCTAAGGCGTGGGTCTTCGGCCGCTCGCTTACTAGGATTGTGGGTTCGAATCCCACCGGGGGCATGGATGTCTGTCTCTTGTGAGTGATGTGTGTTGTCAGGTAGAGGTCTCTGCGACGGACTGGTCACTCGTCCAGAGGAGTCCTACTGACTGTGGTGTGTCTACAGTGTGTGATCATGAAACCTCGACGAAACGAGGAGGCCCAGGCCCATATAGAGCTGTCGAGCCATAGAAAAAAAAACTATCCAATGTGACAGTAGCGGAAGAAAGTCAGAAGTCCGCGACACCAGAATTTACACAGGTTAGTGATGATTAGCCTGAAAGTGAGGCGTATGTGCACGACAGAGAGCGGCCACCCATCTTCAGCTGAAATCGAAGTTTCGTTCCGTATCGACGTGTCTGATAATCTGAGAAAACTTCATTGTTTTCGTTTGACGCAGATATTTTGAAAGTACAGTGGGAAGAATGAAGAACTAATAATTCTCGGCGAATATTCCATCACTATTCAAAAGATTCCTCTCGACATTACCAGTTCTAGTCCGACGACAAAATGTCCTCCGTGTAAGGCCTACATCATAAGGCCTCCTCGACCACCTACCAGTGACACTAACTACCTCAGGTTTCCTTTAGTTGACCGTTCTGTCCTCTCACGCTAGTCCCATAAACCCAAAGCATGTACACAATTTAAAATTTATATTTTAAAACTTTTAATGTGCGAATAAAGACATTAATTTAAGTTGTGTTAAAGAAACTGAATATAAAGACGCACTTAAGTATCAAAAAACACACTGACTAAGTCTAAATACATTAAGAAAATAAAGCATGGTTCCTTTTAAATTATGGCTTAACTCCAAATTGTAAGTCTAAATGAACGAGGATAGGCGTCATACTTTCAAATATCCTTCAAGCCTTGTCTCAAAAGATATTCCCAATTTAATGTAAATAACATAGATAGTTACTAGCCATCAAAATTATCTGAAGGAATAGTCATACAATACACAAATTTGGTATTAACTGTTTTCTTTAAAATGACAAATTTCGATTTTTTACATTTGTTATAGGTTGTGTTAGATGTAATAATAAGAGTAATAAATTGCAATCAACACAGCTAGTTGTGTTGATTGCAATTTATTTCTCTTAACAAATTTCGAAATGTAATACACGATTAGGTACTAAGTACGTACAATAACACTGGAATGTTTTCCGGAGTGCTGTATTGTAAATTAATACGAAATAAGCCAGTTACAAAATTACAAGTATGAATTTTAACATCTTGAATACTGGATTATGAATGACAATTTATGCCCAAGCAACCTTACCTCGGTCTTCTTAATTTGCCATAATCAAATATGGCTTTCTTGGTACCATATCGATTGGCCACTCGCATTCCTTCCACAACAGCATTCATCCAGTCTTCAGCAAGACCAACGGCAAGAATAGCTTCCCGAAATTCCATTGCTTCTCCTTCAGAAGAAACCATTGCTGAGACAACTGGGCGGTCGTGGCTGTCAGCTTCCAATCTTAAGCGGCTCACATTATCAAACATCTGAAATATTTAGCTGTTACAATCTAGGAGGACATTAAGAAATTGCTGCCCTGCATAGCGTCACAAATCTTGTATTCTACATAATATGATTGCTACTGTTGTATTCATCATTATCATCATCGTCAGTAATAGCAATGCTATTTAGTTCCAAACTATTAAACAGCAATAACCAGTCGGTCTTTATCGTGAACATAGACTGCGCTCTCCGTGAAATGCTAATTAAAGCTTTATATAGAATTCAGATGAATTTCAGTCCTCGAAATGTTAAACAACGGAGGGTCCCTTCAGCACAGGGAGAGTTGTTGTTTTTGTTGAAAAGGTGTAATGATTCAAGGGTTAAGAAATACCGCGATTTGGAACCCGAGAAGCTCGTAATCGTTCAACGGAACTCCAACTTCCATCAAAAAATTCATAAATGCCCATCCGTGGGTTTTATCCACAGCCAAATGAATCCAACTAACACCCTTAGATGCCATTTCTTTAACTCTTTTAACAATATGCTGTCATCCACCCCCAGATCTCCAAAGATATATCTTCCCTTCAGGTTCCCAGACGAAAATTTCCGGCGCCCGAAGCATTCGACACGTCCTGGTCACCTCATCCTCTTTTATTTATTACCTTATTAATGTTTAGCGAAGAATTAAACTTGCGAAGCTTATCTATGTGCAGTTTTCTGCACTGTCCTGTTACTTCCTTTCTGTTAGGTATAAATAATCTCTTTCGCAGCCGTATGAAGGAAGAGGTAATATTCATATTAATAAATTAGAAGCTACATAATGTGCAACGATCCATAATAATAATAAGACAGATATTGCTGTAGCGAATAACTGCTATCAGCCGTTTCCGAACAACCCTTCACCCAGTGAGCGACAGAAGATAAATTAGTAAATAAAATGGAGTTAAAATAATGTTTGGAAATTTATGTCTCGGCGTATCCAGAAAGTAAGTACCGTTTGACTATAAAAAAACATACTTGGTGTACAAAACTTTTATTCATTTTTACCAAATTCTACATACCTTAGTCTACTTTTCGACATAATAACCACCCACACTGAGGCACTTGTCGTAACGAGGCACATACTTTTCTATATATGACTTCAGTTTATAGATACTTTAAGATTCCATTTATTAACTGAGATATTTGTGCAATAATATTCATTATATTTGCATTCAATGCATAATCTAACGAACGTTATGTTATTATTCAGTAAGGCACATACAAAAGGGTGTCTTATAGAGAGTGCGAGCACAAATAAATTCCGTCATCGTGTGAAATTAATTGTACCCGGAAACCAACATGAAGTATCAAATTCAAACGAAAATTAATTCAGAATTTAGGTGATAGTTAAAATGCTGTCTCAATAGAAGTCTGTTATTTAGCGAGTTCGCTATGTTCCGAAGGGCCTATTAAAACCTCTCAGTCCGTCTGCATGCAGTATGCATGGCAAAACTCGAGAATGGTCAAAGGACTTTCATGGAATACTATATTGGAGAATTTTACGAAAGTCGTGGAGCCATTTAAGTTACACTTGAAATCTAATAATTGCAATGATCACTTCAAATGAAGATATTATACATGCCTTTGTGTGAGTAACTTTACCTTTAGATTACAACACGACACATACCTTGACCATATGTTCTTGTACAGAGGATGGATCACTGTTGCCCAAAATTGACAACAGCTCATCATCGGACAAAAAGAAAAATCTTGGAAAAGCATTTCTTTTTGAGTTTAAATAATCGTTTAATGATTTCTGACATTTCTGTAGACAGCAGCTGAGACCCCGAAGTTCCTTCAAGCGTCCATCAGCTCCACAACAGTCCTTCACATTCGGTTTCTTAGCAGTCTCCAACATCATCTGAAGAGAACAGCTAAATATTGCAACACTGCGACAGTAAATTTAGTGTGCTTATTACTATAAAATGTGCCAATATTAAATCTCAATTATTATCACATTCATCACGACAAATATGTTAGAAATGTCTTGGTTTATTCCAAGTCCCTTACTAGACTGATTATTTTGCATATATCGTGATGTGGGTGGGAAGTTTCTGCACCCGCTTCTTTCCCTGGGTCCTGATATAAACTGTGGAACATGGGGTGCGAGTTATGCGTATACACTACACAAATAAATAGCATAACAATAAAGTAACAATTTAATATGATGAATATAATAATACAAAATACTAACACAAAACAACAGAGAAAGTGTGGCCGCACTTATATACCTGCTGCATAACAACACAGACATGTCCATCTCACACAAATTAAGCAAACCAAGGTGCCTGGGCTGGCGTCATGGATAATAAAATTCCAAAATCAAAGCAACTCGCTAGCCCACGACGCCAGGCAAGGGACAGTGACCTGCGTGGCCAACCAAAGGGAATTTCTACCAATTGGTCCGACTGCCAGAATCAGAGTGAAAACAAGATTAAGTTTACGGAGGTAGGAAGGTAGTTAGGTGGGGAGGGGAGAGAAACCGGAACTGATTGCTACCGCAATCCAGGAACTATCTAGATTACGCTTCGACACATCTTTTTAAAATATACAATTAAAAAATTACAAAGGAAAGTTTTCCTAACAGCAATGTGTCAACCTTAAGTGCGTAAGGTGCCCCCGGAGGTACTGTGTATCAAGATCCCATTTCACTTATGTACACAACTACTCTACAAATAACTGTCTACGTTTTACTACTTGACTCTTTGACACCAAGCATAAGATGTTAATTATGTGTAAAAAATAGTTAATTAAGTTTTATGCAGTATTATTTAACACTTGTTCCACGATGATGATCCCTTGTGGATTGAAACATGTAGCAATACTCATTGTTATAATATAATATAAATATCTAGGGAAAAACATTGTGCATTTTTTGGTTGAGTCTTGTAAATTGGTTACCGATAATGCAGGGAACGAAAAACAAAGTAAATCAACCAAGTTTACCAGGCAAGAAAGCCAGTGTTCCACCTCTAGATTCATTCAGTATACACCACAAAATTCAGATACGTAAACACTGGATCAACTCAGCTAGGTAATATGGCCATACCAGTCTCTATCAAAACACAAGAAGTTCTGTGTTCAACTTCACTACGTGTACAGAAGCAGGGCATCTGTTCGTACAGGGCCAAATTCTCCCTTACTTAATGTAATGTTACTTAATGTAATGTACTTAACACTCTACACGTCACATTTATCGAAGTTCATAAAGCTAAAGTACCCTTTCAAACGCCTTGTCAATGTCATCGAAATTCCTGGCTTCGTCTGGAAGTTGCTGTCTGATATCTCCTCCTGCAAATATTTCTTCCAAGTATATCCATTTGCGTTGGACCAATAGCCACTCGTCCAAAACCTCACTAATGAGGGACAATGTCTTCTCCCATTTCTGTACTGCTGGCAGGAATGGGCCAATAAACCTAAAAGCAAGAGAGAAAGGACCCTCCTGTATAAAATACCTCTCAAACCAATGCACATTTTAATTGTCCTTGTATGTTTTGTCCGCTTGAGTTACGTAGGCATAGGTGAGACAAATTAAAATTGATCTTTCTCAGAAATACGGTGAGTACTGTATTCAACGGGAGCACGCGGTGGAGCTACAAGGTCGCGGGTTCGATTTTCGGTGGGGCCATTTTGATTTTTCATTGACCTAATCCTTCCGGCCGCACTATGGCCTTGGGGTCGACTCAGCCTCTAACAGAAATGAGTACCAGGAATATCTCCTGGGGGGTGTAAAAGCGGCCGGTTCGTAGGGCTACCGATTGTCTAGAAATTCTGGGAGCCTCAGTCTCCTGGATCCCTAAGGACCTGTCCAGGCCTGTAATGGGATAGCGTTTACTATATTCAACGAGCTAAGCGACTTATAAAACTTAAATTTAGTGATAACTTTAAACTGATAATAATTAAGTGAAGCTAATAATAATTGATTTGTAAATCTCGATATAGGCCATGAATCAAACTACTTCCCTAAGAAACTTTTTGCTTCAAATTACCGTGCAATACGCTCCCAAGTTCTGGAACTTACGTTGTAATCATAAAATAACCTAGAGAATGTTTTCTGTTCTTTTCGGACTGAATTGAGCATGAAGAAAGTTCGATATGTGTTTTAGTGTAGAGTTGTACTTACTGTGAGGCTGCCATACACTGCAACTTCATCGAATTGTCGTCCAGGACTCGAAAAATATCGTCCACAGGCCCCAGAATGAAGCAGCTATCATCATTTCTTTTAGCGTGTTTTATGACAGTAAACTGCATTCCTTTCCAAACATCGTCTACTTTACTGACACCCCTTTCGATTTCAAGTTCTTTAACAGCAGTAGCTATAACATTTTCTGTAATATTCTGATATTTGTAAAGCTGCATAGCGAACAAGTTTTCAAGCGTAAATCTGTCGGGTGACAAGTCGAAATGCTGACCTGAAAACATATGAATATACAATTCGATATAAGTGCTATTAGAACTCCTGAGTTACTACCAGCGTCTTTATTTAACAAAAAATAAAAATGCAAATAAATTGCTATGATGAACGCCTCCACCACAGTTTAAATATGCTGTAAAACTCTTTAAACAATCATCAGATATTCGGAATTTTTCTCGTTGTGGCAGTTCACCAGAAGTATATAATTTTTCACTATATTACCAAAAACTCCTCTTCAATGCGCCATTCCATATTTTGTTTCAATCTACATTACACCTAGTTTGTTCCAAGTTCTCAGTCATTTGAGGATTCATGTCTTCTGGGATGTGGCACTGTGTTGCTGGGTTAGTGGTTCCCGACGTTTCGAAGGAACGCACTGCCTTCCCCTTCTTAGTCAAGGAGTCCATCAATTTAATAAAAAACATGTGTTATATTTGCGAGAAACTTTAGACATGTTTTCGTTTGCAACAGGAAATTGTTGTCATCATCTGTTGAGAAATATTTAACCAATAGTTTTGGTCAATATGTCTCCGTACTGTTTAAATATTACACCCAAGTTGCGTGATTATTTTGTAAATCTCTCCACCGCATTTCCAAGAGTTAGTCATCCAGCTGGAATATGTCGCAGTTGATTTCTTTATTCTAAATGTACAAATCCAAAAGGAAATACCCTAATTCTTGTCTTCGTTTAGCACAAGATGCAAAATGAGACAATATGCTTAAGACTATTGTTCCAAAATCAACATTAAGCTGATCGCAAATTTCTTATGTCCCTTGCCATCCGCTTGTACAAATTCGCTAAATACACTATCACACACACACCTGTCTTATCCATGAGTTCCTTCCAGTGTCTCTCTCTAAGAGCTTCATTCTTGAGTTCAACAAAGAGTGGAACAGAGCTCTTGAACTGTTTCATGTGCATATCCAAAAACTGACCCACAGGCAGCTGCTTTACTGTGTCGTTAAAACGTCTGAACTCTCGAATAAAATTTTCCATTCCATTCAAGAGAGTCTCAGCATTAAGGCTGAGCCACAGTGTCTTGGACCACACCTCCCGTGCAGCCTGAAACAGCAAGGCCCATTTTAAACGAAGTGTATAAAAATGGCCGCCAATTGCTAAAGTGTTAGCCCATTTGTCAGTCAACTTTTATGTTTCATCATAACTAGACCTATCGTGGGTATTTTATGTGGAAGTATTTAGAGGATACCTACTCCATACATCAAGTTAGATTAAGTTCGTAATTATAGCTAGACACGAGTATTTGCCGTAGTTATAACAGCCAGTTTTGTCTGACGACTAATATTCTAAGAATAGCTAGTGAGTCTCTCTCAGCATGTTACATTACGACATCACAAATTATATTCTCATAGGAAAATACACACACGCTCTCCCTACTAACACACATAACGATACATGTGCAATATATTCATATTAAACGAGATATTTTAATTAAATCCATAAATAAAATTCCATTAGAATAAGAGTGAATTTTTAAGCTTGAATAGTGCGTTTAAAACACAAAAATAATGAACATCGCTACTTACCTTTTGCTCTCTGTAAAGGCTGTAGATTTGTTCCAAGCCTTCCATATCAGTCCTACATTTAATGAAGCTCGAATAATCGGTTATTGGAAGGTCAAACAGTATCTCGGCATTAACAAGGTGCAGTCGTCTGTCTTCCAGTTGCTGCAGCAGTGCCCTGTACTCCTAAAATTCGAGCACTTCCATCAATCTAAAGGTTCTGAAGAATTCTACGGGCATAAACATGTAGATTTAGACCTACTATAAAAGATCAATTTTTAATATCCACGCTTATTCCTTTGAATATTTTTTCAGGTGATTTTTTATTTATTCCTTAATCGATCCTCTTGTAAATTTAGTTACGGCAGAGAGATCTTTCACTCCATACGAACAGCCACAGTCAGCACAAACAGAAAGTCCAGCATTACAAGCAAGTAGACACGGCTTATTCGAGCACATCCGAGAAAGAAATTGTGTTCGTAGTATACAAAGGATGACATATTCATATCTAGTAATATAAAAGACCCGTTGAAATTCAACGAAGAGTAACTTCTTTAGTATCTTCATCCCTTATTCCCTTTATCCCTACTGTACATCTTACTCTTCCTTCGTCATTCCGATCTTTCACGTTAAATGAGTGAATTAGAAACATCTTTCAGAAGACGCAGTTTCCAATGTGAAACTGCCACCTGCATGAGTATGTAAAAACTACATTTCTATGGAAATTTCACGAAAACTACATTATAAGCTATATAGGGACAACACTTTATATGACCAACACCGTATATCACGCCTGTCGGCTCTTATCCTACAAAACGTAGACGACATAGCGGCCGCCCACACGAGCGTTGGTATGGAATTGACAAACATTACTGGTCAGATAAAATAATGAACCTATATACGAGTATATAATTTACAAATCTCCCGCGGTGAGAGAAAAAACTTTTAAAAAGCGAAGAGAAAAAAAAGGCGATCCTTTAATCAATATAAGTTATAGGCCTAAATACATGTGGTATATGACAGAATCTTCGAACTGATAATATTGTTGACAGATTGACATAGGCAAGGGTGATAAAACCATGTAAAAGAATGGGTGAATATGGGAACATGGAACAGTATGTCATTATGTGTATAAACATAAAACCAAAGATGATAGCGATGTACTTGCTAGGCCTGTACAGGAATTATTTTGTGCTTAACCCGTTAAAAAAATTATAACAATTAAACAACACTGTTCGTTGCGAAGAATGATCTAATATAATTACAGGCTCAAAGCGATGGCTTGAAAAACTGTCGATGTACGTCTGCACGGATATCGTGATTACTGCGTGATTCAAAGACATGATAACAGATGGCACAGCAGACACTTAACAAGGAACAACACGTTTATATCTGAGACTGAATTTAATTTAACGTAATCCTATAAATTGCTGCAAAAAGCGTGAATTGACGGCTGTCGACACTTTTGAAAAATCGGCTAAACCTTAGATTTAGCGATTAGTTACAAAGACAAAATAATGCACTACGGTTTATAGGAATAAAATATGTCAGTAAATGTCGGTAAACAACGTACAGAACAAGTATTGCTTGACTGGAAACAGCGAAAAGCAAAACGTGAGGGCAAAGTGATAAAGCTTGGGGTTCAGACTGTACCAGTAAGTACGTCTCTCCTGAAAGTGAATAAATGCCTTACGTCCATGAGCTTCAAACCCCTCTCCAAGTCTTGGCCAACAGACCCCGGTCCTTCGTCTTCAAATCGTTTAACAAACTCCTCGATTATCTTCATAAATTCGTCAGTTTCTTCGACTGTGACCTTCGCAAATCTCGCTCTTGTGGACTCCAGCATGAAGGATCTCTTGAGAGCCTTCATGTAGACGGCTTCCCACATACTTTCTACGAAATGAGACATATTGTCATCTTCGTCAGGTGCCTGAAAACACAGACATTACAAACATAAAAGAGGAGAAAAACTTGTCTGTAATCGTGTCAAAGTTTTGTTACCAAAGTTTTCAATCTCCAAGAAAGTGACCCAACAAATAATTGCACAGCGCTCTTTGCCCATCCCATACAAAAACCTTCTCCGTAAGACACATTTTTCCATAGTCAGAGGCCTTTAAATTGGCCACATCCCAAAATGTTTCTATACCCAAATTTTAGACACTATTTAGGCCTCATACGCGCTACAAATTTAATTAGTTTTAAGCATCTTATTTTCAATATAAAATAATAACAATATAAAAACCTATTCTTATTTGAAAATTTCTGTGCGACTTATAATTATATTTAATGTTAGTAATTGATTTAATTTTCCACCGTCGGAGAAAAAGCTAGAGGTTTTGAAGTCATTTTAGACTAAGGTAAATGTTATAACCTTCTCTGCTACAATCTTGGATTGAAGAAGCTGAATGTAATATAAGTTACCAATATTCACTCACTCAACCAACGAATGCACTATCATAATTAAACTCTCACTAGGGTACTAGTAAGAGTTTAATTATAATAGTGCATTCGTTGGTTGAGTGAGTGAATACTAATACTAAGATGCACGGTGAACACAAAGTAAAAAAAAAATAAGTTACCAATGTTTCTTTTCTCTTTCTCCTAATACTAGTCTTTTTATCGATTTTAGTGTTATCTTCGTCTTGTCGTAACTCTTAAGAAAGAACATAAGAGCGAGGGTGCTTGGGAACAAAGGTCTGGGGAGAATGTTCCGACGTACAAGGAAAGAACTAACAAAGTAATGTATAAAGCTGCGTCACGAGGAACTCCAGTATACATTTCAGAAACTTATGGCGGTGAATATTAAACCCACGACCCCCTGGCATGTGACGCCGTGTATCACGAAGACAGCAGGTCAACCTGAAATTTAGGTACATACCAGACTATGTTGTATATGTCGTGGCATAAAAGAAAACAGTTTTATATCATTCTTACTCTGCTACTTATGTATTTTGAGTCACTTAATTAATTACTGCCGATCCCAGTGGCAGCGCGGTCTAAGGCGTGGGTCTACGGCTGCTCGCTTACTGGGATTGTGTGTTGTCAGGTAGAGGTCTCTGTGTCGGGCTGATCACTCGTCCAGAGGAGTCCTACCGAGTTTGGTTTTGTCTGATTGTGATAGTGAAGCCTCGATAATGAGGAGGCCCTGGCCCACTACGGACTCTTCCGCCAAGGGGAAAAAATAAAACATAAATCAAAAAAACAAAAACATTCAAAACGGAGATCTGACTAGTTGTTTCATGTTTAGGTAGAATGGCCTCAATGACATAGTCTGAGGATAATTGACGGGTCGAGGTCTGTGCGATCACTCGTCCAGAGGGGTCCTACCGAGTGTGGTGTGTCTGAGTGTGATCGAGGATCCTAATAGAGGAGGCCTAGGTCCACTAGGTTTGTCGAGCCATAAAGAATAAATAATTACTATAATATATACACTCTACACGTATCACACAATGCAGAAATAAGATATTATGATATACAAATTGTTTATTATAAAATGTGTGGGGAGGAAGATTTCGTTAATAATACAGCATTCGAACTGATCTTAAGGTGGGCGGCACATATAGCAACGAGCAGTGACGGGCTTTTGCAGACACTGTGACAGTGCTTCGGTATAGACAAGCAGAGAATTTTATAACGACGTGGACAATTATCACTTGTTTATGAAGCTCATTAGGTAATTAGTTAATCACAGCCTACACCATTTATTTATCTAAATATATTTTTTATGGCTCGACAGCCCTGATGGGCCTAGGCCTCCTCCTTGTCGAGGTTTGTCGATCACACTCAGACACACCACACTTAGTAGGACTCCTCTGGACGAGTGATCAGCCCGAGGCAGAGAACTCTACCCGACAACACACAACACCCACAAGAGGCAGACATCCATGCCTCCGGAGGTGTTCGAACCCGCAATCCCAGCAAGCGAGTGGCTGCGGACCCATGACTTAGACCGCGCGGCCACTGGGATCGGCAATTAAATGTAATGGTAAGACAAATATGAAATCAAAGCTGTATTCTAGTGCAATACACATATTGCTCAAAATCGTTCGCTGGAGTTTTGTATAGAGCCACGTCACTGATGATCATATCATTAAGTTCAGTTTTTGTTTAATCCTTAAGACAGAAACTTGCTGTTGAGAGAAAGTTCTGCGGGAAGAGTTGCGCGATGCCATTGCGAGATCATTTTCCATTTGAGTGCATTTCACCTACGTGACTTCCATTGAAATCACTTGACAATATAAACAACCTTACCGGAACTTCGTATTCTCTGAGTGTACGATATCGTTCCTGCAATTCTCGGTACGTCAGCTCTGCATTCACCGACATCCCGGTGATGGTTCTGATGGCTCTTAACACAAACTTCAATCCTTCCAAATCCTCTGTTTTTGCCTGGACATCAGAATCCAACTTCTGTAACATACGTACGAATACCAAACAGGCACTTTTCTAGCTTTCAAACCTACAACTTTTAAAGTTCTCTAACAAAACCATACATATCAATTTAATATCAGTAACCACGCAGGAATAGCTCCGTCAATACAGTGAGTGGCTACGGGTTCGATGGCCAATGTTCGATTCGGCAGGAGCTCGGATGTTTATCTTTGCTACACGACAAATGGAAGCGGGGTGCTTTCGTTCGTTGAGAGATTGAGAAGCAGATGGGAGTTATAGTGACATGATGTTATAGTGACATGATGTTATAGTGACATGATGTTATAGTGACATGATGTTATAGTGACATGATGTTTATAGTGACATGATGTTATAGTGACATGATGTTATAGTGACATGATGTTATAGTGACATGATGTTATAGTGACATGATGTTATAGTGACATGATGTTATAGTGACATGATGTTATAGTGACATGATGTTATAGTGACATGATGTTATAGTGACATGATGTTATAGTGACATGATGTTATAGTGACATGATGTTATAGTGACATGATGTTATAGTGACATGATGTTATAGTGACATGATGTTATAGTGACATGATGTTATAGTGACATGATGTTATAGTGACATGATGTTATAGTGACATGATGTTATAGTGACATGATGTTATAGTGACATGATGTTATAGTGACATGATGTTATAGTGACATGATGTTATAGTGACATGATGTATAGTGACATGATTGTGATGGAGAGATGGGACTGAAATGGCTCGGGATCGTCTCCAATGACGAGCGTTGTCACTGAATAACAAAATGTTCGAGTATTGCTATCACGGTGTTCGTTAGGCAAAGTTGTACAAGACATCAATGCAAGGTGCATTAACCATCATCTTCTAAAGGCATATTTATCGATAAATGTGTCGAAGCAACATCATTTTATCATTGTTTCTTATTAACAACGTACAAAATTGGCTCATATGTTGATTAATGTAAAAAACGGCCTTATATGGTTAATAAAGTAAAAACTCACCACTAAGAGATCCCTAAACTCCAACATGACCTTCTTTGTGTTTTCTGCAAGTCGAATACCTAAGGCAAGTTTCCACTCGTTCGCATGGAACTTCACGGCCTCGATCGTGGGATTAAGATTGACCCTGAAATATGTGAGCAATTAGGACGTTATGCACAGCAGCACACTGTAAATGTTCGTGACTTTAAGTGCGTTTTGTACATTAATGTAGTCTTCCGTAAATCTTACAATGTATAAATCAATAAAAGTACCGACGTTTCAAAGAACTTTCTGCCTCCTTTCTCCTCAGGACCAAAGTGATTTTAAACAAGAAGAACCGGTGTCGAAATTTGACCATGAATAAGTAGGGGATAGGTTCCTCTGAAAGACCCGTGACTTTTACGAATTCGACGTGTAAAAGTAAGTTCCATCTTAAAAAAGAAACGTAAGGTGTAATAATTACGCTCGAGTTCATTGTTAACACGGATGCTTTCGGGCTAAAATTTCCTCGTCCTGAAGAAAGAAGGGCCAGTTTTCTCCGAAGCGACAGCAATGTTTGGTTGTAACAAGGATGATGATGATAATAATAATAATATAAATAATAATAATACACTGGAACCCATTTAATTATTTGACACAAACAGAACAAGAACGAGTACTTACTAAGACAAACAGAACACACATAACAACGAAACACACGTACAGTAACAAACAAATGACGTATAGGGCGCACAACTTAAGTATAAAGCTCCGAATATCCGATTATGTCAGTATGCTACAAAATTGGATGTTTAGGATTCGTAAGTCGTCGTTAAAGGAACAGATCTTATATTGAACGTGCTTGTTTTCCAACAAAACATTTTACCAAAACAAAAGAGGCAATTCAATATAGTCTTCTCGGGCGCACAGCCGCGTCAATTCGTTTGAAGACTATATTGAATCATGTCGCCGCGAAAGTTTTAAAACTTATAAAAGAGGCAATGTTCGTATAAACGTAACATTGGGGCGTGTTCGCGTAACCATTGTTGTCGTGGAAAAGCAATAAGTATTACATATTATGAGTGTGTGTGTCTGTAGCCTTAGTTATCCAGCATGCCACCATATATTGTCACCTGTGGACTGTCCGGCTCTGCAATATTTTATTTCATAAATTTATTTCATAAACGGCACGATTTTCGGTAAAAAAAAATTATTTAACATAAAATGTGTGTTTTGATTTTCTCTACAACTTTCATCTAAAACATTTCTCATTCTAAGAAGAATTCAGCGAGGTATTATCACAATTGTACACACGTCTTCATGTGACGTACCCGTTATTCTTGTCAGATTTTCTCGACAGATTTTAAAAAAATACTCAAATATCAAATGTCATGAAATCCGTCCAGTGGGAGCCGAGTTGTTCCATGCGGACGGACGGACAGACAGACATGACGAAGCTAATAGTCGCTTTTCGCAATTTTGCGAAAGCGCCTAAAAAGTAATACCTAGCTAGGCTGCTGTCGGTTACAAGCTAACATAGGATTGCCAACAATGCGATGGAAGAATACGTTTACTTTCAAACACACCAGAAAAGAACATGGCATCGAGATAAGAATGCCAGCAGACCCAATGGAGTATTAAAATATTAAATCGCTTTGCGTATAATTTAACTTTATTTCCAAAAATATAAATAAAACATTTAGTAATAAGTAAGGTCACTGCTTATATTTGAACTGAACTCTGTTACATTCCTTCGAAAGGTTTTGCCTATATTAGTTTCAAAATCTAATTGTAAAAGGATGAATTTTAAATAATACGAGCTTCGTTCAAATAAAACCCGTTCAGCAATTATTTGGGGCGAAGAAGTAGAGGCGTTTAACAATAGTACTCTTGAGTCGTGACGCAGATATTAAAAATTGAACGGATACACTAGCGGACAGATCCTGTCCGGACAGAACTCAAAAAGGCTATTTGGACCACTTCACTGGCTGTATTTGCCAGCGGTGCCGCGAACGGGTTTCATTTCAAATATTCTTGTAGTTAGCAATTCATGATATTTTGCAGAGACATTAGGCAAGAAATGTTAAATCAGAAGCATGCCTCGACAATATCCGGTTATAAACTGTATAACATATTACCTTATACAGTAAATGTCGCAGTATTTGTCCACCTCTTCAATGTCTGCCACCAGTCGTTCATAGAAAATAAACTTCTCATCATATTGCAGCAAAGTTGGATTCTTTGCACTGAACCTGTCACATGTGATACTCTTGTTAATGTCCAAAGATTCCTATATTTCTTCCACCTGTAATTGACAATAAGAAAAGAACATGAATGTAACATGCATTTTTATTTTAAGAAAACACTGACACTAAGATCCCAGCATTTACAATTAACAATTTTGAACATTTTTACAGGTCCCCCCTTTAATCACTTTTGAATACGTTACAATCGTTTACGTTACTTGCCTGAAATGCAGGAAAAGAATGTAATATAGCGACCTTTATTAATTTTAATTAATCTTGGTAATGTAAATCTACAGTAAAATTGATGAGTAAATTAAATTTTGGCAAGATTCAGTCAAATATAAAACCCATTTTCAGGAGTTCAAATTGAATTGTATCACTAACAAAACTGGGTTCATCCTATAACAAATTATAAAATGGCCGCTGGTCGTGACACTTCTGACTCGCACGTTTCGTTCATAATTATTCAGTTTCGTATTATTTCCTGTTATTAATAAATATCAATTTCGATTCGCAGTTTTTTAAATAATAAAACTACTTTTCTTCTCGCGTTTAATACTAATAATTCCATAGTCGTTCCTATTTCTCCGGCATATCTCGGTTGCCTTTTTCTCAATATACTACATAGAACACAGCCGATTTCTATGTTCTCTAAAGACCACTCATAAACGCGGAGACTATGAAAGTGCTGGTATCTTCCTAAATGCAAAGAATTCGGTTGACATGTTTTTAGTCATCTCAGATATGTATTCATAGAACACAGCGATTCTTTATTACAATGTACCACCTACATAACGGAAACAGTCCAGTCAGTAAAGTGTCTGGTATTCTTTCCTGATTTACGAAACGGAATGTAGTCGACATGTTTTAGGTCACAATCAAATATGTATTATCATGAATCCAATTCTAGTGGGATACATTTCCACCGATGATAGGCAACGGACAACAGCCAAGGTCCAGTAATTGGTATTCGCTTTGCGAAGGCATCTAAATTTGGTACACAACATAGGTGTAATACGTACCAAAGTAAGCAGGCCTTTCACCGTGTAGCACGCACGCATATTCGGGTTTTGCGGCCACATAGGTTAAATTTTGGCCTGATTTTAGAAACATTACCCGCAGAAGAACATAACATTCTACGATTAGACTATACTAAATGCTTCATTGCGAGTAGCTGGTACTCATACTTCGTATACGGTAGGTCCCAGGTTCAAGTATCGGGAGGCTGACCAACTTTCCTCGCTAAGGATCTTGTGACTTCCCTCAGTCTCTACAGATAAGTGTGCCTCAAAATAGGTCACGACCACTTACTTCAATAACTTTTCAATTTCATCATTTACAACGATCCTATCATTCGACGTTATATGATCCACACACTTGATAAATGTCGTTAAACAATTCAAAACCAGGTATCACTACTTCTGAGATGTGAAGTACCATCACATCCCAGAAGAAGTTATATCTCGTCCACGGCGCTGCGACAAACTCTCATTCAAATCCAATGAAATACAAAGACTTTGTCACAAATTGAACTGAAACATTGGAGATGGAAGCAGTACCAGAGTGTGAAGAGCGAAGAAGCTTTGCCCAGTCGTTACAGCATTGTTAGTATTAAGGGTAGGGCTGTGGCTAATACAGGCATAACATAGCTAAGCAGGTGTACCTGCGGACAACGCCATAAATAAAATTACGCTGACCGTAAACTTTCCATACCGCCAACAAGTTTTGTAATTCTTGAATGTTATTAACCCGACTAGCTTCTACTACAACGCTGAAGGCCAGCGTATAGGCTTAAAGCGTGGCATTCTTTCTCATATGTCTGAGCATGTGGCTACGATGGGCAGAAAAGGGGATATGTACATTATTTGGTAAATAGAACGTTTAAAAATGCCCACTTAGAATGTACAGAAAAAGATATATCTTTAAGACAGATTGTAGTTTGATGGTATTTTTTTTTTTTGTAGCTGAACAGCCCAAATCGCCTCGTTTTGAGGTTTCTAGATCACACACAGTTAGACACACACACACACCCGGTAGGACTCCTCTGAACGAGTGATCAGCTCTTCGCAGAGGCCGCTACCTTCACAACGTACAACAAACACAAGAGACGAACATCCATGCCCTCATCGGATTCGAACCCGCGGTCCCAACAATCAAGCGGCTTCAGACTTACGCCTTAGACCGCACGGCCACCGGAATCGGCTGATGGTCTTCTTAGGATGAGAAACAAATGGATTTGGCTAAGTACTATATCCAGTGGCAAACTTTGGCTGAACCTTTGCGTTTTACAAACACAGTGTTAGGCTTCAGCAACATAACTTACAGCAAACTGTGTAGCATCACTACATGACACTCGACAGTGTTGAGTTACCTTTGCAAATATTTCTGTACTTCATACACCAGTCTGCGTGCACTGTCCCGGATACTGAGTACGACGTCATTCACCACTTCAACTGGTATAACATCCTCAAAGAACGAAAAAGTGTACAGTTCATCTGAGTCGCTGACTTTAACAGGTACGCATTCAAGGCAGGAACCGTTCATCCAGCGCGGGACGCTCTTTAACCTTAAAAAAAGACGCAAAGTTCGTGCTTTTGAACATGTTTGAAAGAAGAGTAGGTCTTCAGAACCAGCCTGTCTCTGTGTACATCCGAGTACAACTTTCAGGATATCTGCTCGATGTTTATGATAAGCGAGGTGAAGTAGTTTTCTATAATTTTTAAGTCTGAATTTTCAGTAACTTTCACAAGTGGCTTCGCAAACTTCATAGGTAAAGGCACCGGTCAAGTCAATGGCTGCACCTGCCTGAAATTTGTATGACAGTGGATCTTTTATAAAAATCATACCAATTCTGTTCCCGTCACTTTTGTGTAAAATTGAAAATAAAACAAAGTGCGAAAGGTATTTTTATTCTAAAATTTAAAAAAATATATTGTTAGTCATGTGACTTTTAATAGGTGAGATGTGACGATAACATTAAAGTGGGTGTTATAAAGTGTATGTAGTGAAAGAATAAAGGTCATCCAGAATAGAGATAATGTCTGTCAGATGTCATGTTCAATTTTGACGTCGGCTGACAAAAAGAAATGCAGAAACTCACTTTTCAAGAAAATCACGAGCGCTGTTCAGTATGCAGTTGTACACGTCATTGGCTGCAGGACACAAGACCACGTCTGGAATGGCAAGGGCGTTTCCACTTGGAGAAGCGCAACTTTGCCAAATAGTAAATCGTTGAAGTGCTTCAAATTCTTCACCACCAATCTAGGCAAAACAAAACAGTAAAAATTACAAGGCTTCTTTCTTACGGTAAAGCAAAAGTTTATGCAAATCATTTTGAAAGTCTACTGCCCATAACACACAAGCAGATTTTATGTACAGGGTGGGGCAGCTGTCACTCGTCATTTTGATTTACGGAGTACTCGGGCAGTCCGGAGACAGCACGGACACTAAGGTTCAGCTACAGACGCCTTTCAACAAAAATATGGATTTGAGGTCGGCTGCACACCGTGCATTCGCCTTAGAGACTTTTCCAAAAATTACGACAGTTATGGTGATATATCTTCGCCCGCCCGTTCGCCCGATCTGTCGGCTTGTGATTTCTTTTTATGGGGCTATTTGAAAAGAAGAGCGTTTCAGACACGTTCGGCAGACTTATACAACCTCAAAATAAGAGGTTCTGAAGAAAGAATTCTATATCACCCGTCATGTCTGCGTAATGGAAAGTGCTATGAACCGCGTTCATCAGTGCACCAATCTTGAAGGACGCTATCTGACGGGTGTTTTTTTTTCAGGAGTAACTTCTTTGTAATATTCGTCAATAAAGGCAAACATTTATCTTTCAATTCATATTACTTTGAATAAATTTTAATAAATTGCGGCCGACTACCGTATCTTTAACAATGCTGAATGAAAGCAGCGCCATCATGTAGAACCTCGTATCATTCTTCGTCTCCTTCTGACCTCTTAATTAAGCCCAATGAACTGAGCCCTTCTTTAGAATCTGACAGTCCTTCAGCTTCTCAAGAAATTATGTATCTTTTATGGAACCCGAAGCATTATTAGCCCCACAGTGTTAATAAATACCGACACAACCCCCGATAATCAGATACCCTAAAGAAGTCCACACTCTCAAACCTTGTTATTTTAAGAACTGTATTAATATTATTCTCCCATCTCAGCCTACATCCTCTTGCTGGTCGCATCGCTTCAGATTTAAGGCAAAAATTTGCAAAGCAATTCTAATTCCCTTGCGTGTTAAGTGCCCCGCCAGGCTTCTCATTCTTCTTAATTTGGACGCGACAAAGACCACGCATATTGTAGATAAAGAGATTCATTATAAAGCTTAGTACAAAAAGCTCAGGAGGATACACAGTACAACGCGGCTTATCAAAGCGTCGACGAGAGAGTAACATTAACACGGATATTTAAAAATGTTGATGGACTGGATTCAACTGGCTGAAAACAGGATTTTGTGCACACGGTAGGATTCCATACAAATCGGGAAACATCAAGTCCTTAACAGAGAGTTTAGTCAGTCACTCAGTCAGCCAGTCGGTCGGTCAGTCAGTCAATCAGCCAGTCACTTCATCACTCAGTCGATTAACCAACACTTTAAGGCTCAATGGGTAGTATGTGTTCCAACATGTTTAACATTTAAACTCTGCATTCTCACAACACCCTGTATTCATGCGTTCCTTATGAATCCTACAATAAACAGCGGTTGTTTCCTGCACAACATTAGCCTCTTGTTCTTTCTAATGGAGACACAATGTGTTCTCTCTGAGGTATAAATTTCTGTTTTATATATAATGCAGATTAATTTTATTCATAGAAGTGTTAATGAACACTGCCTACCTAATTAGTGAGTTGAAGACTTTCTTCTCCCAAAATTCATAACACAGTGTCATGAGACCTGACTGGCCCGTGTTAGTATGTAAAACTAAACTCTCCAGTTTCATGAGGAGTGGGCCAAGTCCTCTATAGATCTCCAGGAAATGAGTCAAATTCTCTCTGCGAAACTTTTCCACTTGGACGAAAAAGGCCTGGAATCAAAGACTTCTTGAGTTAAATGTAAAAGGAACAGACATGAAAATATTTAAAAGCACTACTTACATACGTACAAGAAGCAAAGAACCTGTGCATTTTTGTTCACGAGGATATTCTACATATCTCCCTCCCTCCCCCTTCCATCTTTATAACGAAGAAACAAAACTATGCAGGCATACTTAAGGCTATTACAGGCCTACTGTCCAAGCAGATAACGACCTATGTACCGTACAAAGCTAGTCAGTACATTTCTCGCCTTTTATAGAACCTTAAGTTCCACATCCGTTGCTCCACATTCTGTTCCTAATGTGAGTCAGTTAAATCCACTCTACATGCTTACACGTCATAAAGATCTCTTTTAATAACATCTTCCTGTTATCTATTCCTGTGTCACTCAAGCCCTCTCTTCGTTTCGGGTTTCCGCCTCACATTGCTTGATTAACTCGCCCAAACATACTTAGTGAAAAACGCACACTACGTAGCCCTCAATATGCAGTTTTCTAGTGCCATTTCCTGCTTCCACTTTCCCATATTAACATATTCCATTCTGATCTCAAATAACTTTAATATGTATTCCACTTTCTTACAGTAAGAGATTAATTTTACACCCAAACAAAATAAAATACAGGATTATACTTTCTACATTTTGCTCTTAAGTTCATAGGCGTAAATTGGGGGGGGGGGGGCAAGGGGTGCAAAAGCTCCCCCCCCCCCCCAAAAATAAAAATTTTCTACCTGAGAATACTTTTCTTTTGGCTACTGATTTGAAGAGGGGCAAATAAAAAAATTGGGGTGAGAATTAGGGAAAGGGGTGTATGTATATTAAGGACTGGTTCAAAACAATCTTCGCCCTCTTTCTAACTTGACTTCTTCATAAATTAAAGTTCCTAATATCCGTGGTCGATTTTGCCCCCCCCCCCCCCCCAGTGTTATTAGCCAAGTTACGCTTATGCTTAGGTTCCTATATATTGCTTTAGGAATAACGGTATTTACCTTACAGCTCAGTTTTGCGGATACTTCCTCAGACTTCTCAAAGTAAAAGAAATCGAATTTCTCCAGACAGTCAATTTTGGCCTGCATTTGTTGACCTATTTTCTCCTTCTGCGCCACTAAAGATGTAAGGTTCTTAAGAACCTGATGGCAGTCCTTGCAGTACTCTTCTATACCCAAAGAGTTCCAATTGAAGCGTGTTAGTCCTGGCTGTATACGTCTCTCCACTTCAAGAAGGCGGTCCTTCAGGAACTGAAGCTGTAATGATTAACATCATACACTCCTCTCAAATTATCCTAAACAATATTAAAACAGTATTAACGTAGGAAACTTGGAAGGTTATTCTAGGGGTAAGGTGACAAACGTCTTGAGTTCAACACCAAACAGAGCCTTCTACTGCACTCCCGCCATTTACTCCCGTGGACCCTTAATATCATTTATGGAAGCATGGGTTGCAGTGACACATATACACAACACAATATAACTTAGCAATTTAATAGTAATGACAATAAATAAACAAGAACACAACATGGCAATACAACATAAATAAAATGTCGGTGCCCTTACTTACAGTTCGTCGTAGAACAAACCCAATAGACATTCCCAACACTCACAATTGAACCATATCGTAATACCTGTGCTGGCGTCATGGAAAATAGAATACATCAACTCCTGATCCGCGATGCCAGGCCAGGGACACTGACCTGGATTAAGAACCGAAACGTAATTTAGAAAACCACAGCCAAACAGAATTTTGACCGACCAGTACCACAGTCAGATTCAGTGAGAGTAGTTACAACTTACAGAGGTACGTCAGCAGGGAGTAGGTGGGGGAGGGGAGAGGGACAGGAAGTGGATAGGCAAGTCATTCTAGAATTCTCTGGATTGAACCGGCACACTACTTTCAATTCTAGGTCCCTTTTCCAGGCTTTTGTTCCACCGTCGGCGATAGGTGGCATCTGCTACACAAACATACCAATAGGTGGCATCTGCTACACAAATATACCAATCAAATTTAAATAAACACCAACAAAATGCACAACTTTCAGGGCGCAAACAGCTCCCTATATCATGTTACTATCCAACGCGTTTCGGCTCTTTGCGAGCCATCATTGGGGATCCTTTACTAATATAAAAGTGCTTCACAAATGCAGCATCTGTTTGTGCATTTTGTTGGTGTTTATTTAAATAATAAAAATGCACGGTGAATTAAGATTAAAGATTGTGAATGCCAAACAGGCAGAATTAGTGCATCGATACAAGAACATCAAGACAAAATTACTAAAATCAAATGCGGCAATCTGGTTTAATAAGGTCTGCAGATCTGAACAACTCACACCCTCCTATATTGACATAAAAATCATCAAACAGATGCTGCATTTGTGAAGCACTTTTATATTAGTAAAGGATCCCGATGATGGCTCGCAAAGAGCCGAAACGCGTTGGATAGTAACATGATATAGGGAGCTGTTTGCGCCCTGAAAGTTGTGCATTTTGTTGGTGTTTATTTAAATAATAAAAATGCACGGTGAATTAGATTAAAGATACCAATCAAAGTATTTCATTCGTGTCTACAATTTTTTACGATGCACATTTGGTTCGTAGTTGGGAGGTCTATGACTTGAAAAATTTGCACACACACTGGCTCTCCTGACTGACTTATTATTGTGGTTTTCCTCGGTACCTTCCGGCGAAAGCTGAGGTAAAACTTGAAATAAGCTACGAACATCTCCTACCAAATCTTCCAAAATTATACAGCCTATGCAATCGGAAAATGTTTATTTCCTGATTTATATAACCACTCTGTATAAATTATCATTTTATACAGCGTGACGGTAGGAAGATTATGGACGATGATATTTGGCGTGGAACAGAACAATTGTGAGTTATCGTAAGATACCATCCCTGTACTTTCCAGTAGGGCGGAGGAAACCCGTAAATCTATCACAAAGGGTGCCTGTTCCAGGGTCAGAAAGTGAATCTGTGCCTTCCAGACCAAAAGCGTGCACCGCGTGCAAACAGTAAGCCGAAAGTTTTGGTATCGAAGAATTGATAATGACTACTGTGAATCTGATGGTTCATCTTGCCTCAACGATAGTAAGACTTTCCACTACTGCGCTGTATTCCTTGATCACGTTCTGAACAGCCTCTAGATCTCGATGTAAGCGATCTTTCTGCACCGCGACACTGCGGATCGTCGGCTCCAAGGCGAAACCCAACTGCTCCATCATCTCGGCCTCAGCAATAACAGCGAAGATATCATGCAAACGATTTGTTTCAAAACACAGATCTTTCTCTACAAGAACTGAACTCTTCATCATTTCTCCCCAGGTAAGGGCAATTCCTGCTGGCATATGCAGGGTTCCTGGAGACGGCCCAAATGTGGGAGTTCTTTGTGCAATTTGTATCGAAGACTTGGCCCGTCCTTTCGCTACCCATTTCATGGTCAAAGCTACAGCACCAATGCTCAATCTTTCAGGTTTTTTCCCTCGCTTATCAGGCGACGAAGTAGAGACGGAACTGGGGGCTGAAGAACCAGACAATGTTGAATCCGTCATGCGACGTGATTTCTGAATACGAAGACCGGTGCGTGGACTTACGACGCTGCCCTTTGACGACTTGCGTGTCACAGACACATCTGAAATGATTACAAAACAAATTATCCATACTATGATTTGTTAGACATGTATCCTTTACGCCTCATGATGGTCCGTGAGGAGAACCGACCGAAACATGTAGCATTATTGATACATGCAATAAATAGTTGTTATGTTCGACGGCAATATGTTAATAATATTGAAATGTCACGACATAACGGGATGGGTTCCATTAAAAAATCTAAAGCAAGTTTAGTGCTGATCCTCTAAATATTGTGACAACACTTAATTCATCACAGAGCTGCCAGTATTATTCTTGGGCATTATTTGCATTCTGAAGTATATTTCATAGAAAATACGTTTCGGGAATTTGTTCTACTCCCGTCTTCAGGTGAGTAGTTGACATCATGATGACATCTATTTTAAGACTCGTGCCAAATGTGGGATAGAATCCGGGGACCATTTGAATAACAACAGTTTCTGGACCGACTACCGTGTTCTAGTTGGTTAAATAGACCCATATCGAAAGAGAGCGCTTTTCTTGGAAGCTGGCCTTCGATTGATATATAGAATTCGACATCATGCTAAGTACACGTTGTGATTACCCCAGTGGAATCAAAAAAGAAGTTCGCCCAGCTCCTTTTAGTGTAAAGAAGTATTAACAGATTTCTATCCAGTAGTTTCTTAGATGAAATTTAAGAAGTGACAGACAGCCAAGAGGTCACAATTAAGAATTCTTTTATGCAGTTCTTTCACCGGGAGCATGGAAAGAATATTTAAATATTAAATAACATTTTAAAAACACTCAGCATAATAAAGTCACTGAATATTTGATTTGAGGCAACTGTCTCAGTTTTCGTCAGTAGTGACAATAGATATTAACATTTGTGACTGGCCGTGCCATGGCTCAGGCGGTTAGTCGTCGGCCTCTCACCGCGGAGGCCCGGGTTCGATCCCGGGTCAGTCCATGTAGGATTTGCGGTGGACAAAGTGGTATGGGGACAGGTTTTCCCTTATCAGTTTCATTCCACCAATGCTCCATTTTACATTATTATTACACGGAAAAATGAAAAAACTAATCATCTTCATCACAGGGTTGCACAATAAGCCTCAAGGCTGCGATGCGTCCGTAGCATCTGCTGCGGAGTCCTTCACCACAAAAAGAAAACATTTGTGACTACATGTTTGTGGCGTTTCAACAACATAAATAGTACATAACCACCGACATAAATTCAAATAATGTTCCTTGAACATAAAATAAATAACTTCATGGAGCACAGTCTTATTGAGAAGCTGATAGTTCCTCAGCTAGATAAGCAATTTCCCGCATTTTATGGAACCCGCAGATCCATTACCGTGTTCATTATACCCCGCCATCAATTCCAATCCTGAGCCAGATTAATCCACTACACATCCTTCTATCCTATCTATTTAGGATACATTTTAATATTATCCACCATCCACACCTACTCTGTATAAAAATCAGCATGGAAATTGTTAGTACCTTTTTAGGAACACAAGAATAATGAGTAGGCCTATATTGTTTACCACGCCTTCAATTGGATAATGCATTTGTATGTCGTAATTGTGAAGACATTGCATCGGTACATACCTTTCAATATTTTGCGTTCCACAACCTTCAGAACATTCTTCTTTAAAGCTGAAGTTACGGTAGAAACTGATTTTCTCTGCCATTGTGAAAATTTTGTATCTTCATAAGTTTTCATGTGTTGAGCTAATTTCAAATACAAGCCAAATGCCTGAAATACCAAGTTACAATATTAAAAGCAAAAGTGTTGAAGAGACACGATTCATTTCGCAAGCTGTACTTGATACTCACCTCCTTCTTCAAACTTGAATTCTTCAACTCTTCTATTTTTTGGAATATTAGTACTGGTCTTTTCAGCCTGTCAAACAAAAATCTTGACCAGAATATTGCTCCTGCTATCGGTGGATGATTTCTCAGTAGAGGAGGATCTTCCTTCCTTTTCTGTAAAGAAAGATTGGAGTTGTTCTTTGTAAAAAAAATACAGTCAAACTCATTTTTATCATCTTGAAACGGACTGAATATTTTGTGTCGTTATAAACGAGTGTTGTTCCGAGAAGCATAATGTTATCGTAACAGTGAGAAATTATTTGGTACCACAGAATATCTGACGCTATAGACGAGGTGTCGTATAAACCGATGTCGTTATAACCGGGTTCGACTGCAGCTAATAACTACATGTACGTTGCAAAACTAACATGCATGAAGATGCGTAAAGAAGCGAGAGTGGCGTAATTTGGAACGACATCTTAACAAGGACTGGAAGGATTCAGGTAAATAACAAAAAACCTCAGCAAAATAAGCAGTCTCAGGACAAAGATGTGAAGGGCGAACCTCCCTAATACGGAGCACTAAGCAAGCGATGTTCAGCACTGCATAACCAAGATAAAAAAAATATGAAAACCCGGAGGCAATTAAAACCTATTTAGGTCTAAAACATAACCAGGCTCTTCGCACGAAACGCACAGCAATCGAAATGTGCAACGTAATATGAAGTCTATTAGCAATAGCAACACAGCAACTTGTTTCGTACGCTCTTTATCGCGCGTACAATAACAGGGATCTGCGCTCTTCTGGGATATTACGCGGCGTCGTGTGGTAATTGTTTACCGACGTTTCGGGACATCGGTTCCATCTTCACGGGTCAAGAGTCCGAGTAGGAAAGGACTCGGACTCTTGTCCCGTGAAGATGGGACCGATACGTTGTCCCAAAACGCCGCGTAATATCCCAGAAGCGCTTAGATCTCATCAACATCGCGGCGGAAGCCTGAAATCAAACAATAACAGGGTTTTCATTATAAGACGCTGCATAAGCCCGGAGCAAACGCTGAACTAGTCCAGTCTCGCTTGCTCTTATAAGCATGCCCGCAGTGTCATTACTTGGAAACCCCATGGGTGTGTGTATTGTACGTATATACACATATATATTACGCGCTTGTGTACATCTTTAATAAATCGTTACACAACATTTAAATATTTTCCATTCTGAGTCAGCTGAATAAAGTCCACACTCACATATTCTCGGCCACGAAAATTCAGTTTAATAATATTCTCTAACTACAACTATGTCCCCCAAGCGGACACATAGCGTACTATATGTAGGTCTTCTAGACGTGCATTCTTCTAATATAGCGTCACCAGTGTGCTTTTTCTTTGCCTAATATTTCGCTATTAATTTTAGGTGCCAATATCTGTAGTAACGGGCCGGGATATTGTATTCGGTGTAACGACTCGCTACGGGCTGGACGGTCCGGAGATCGAATCCGGGTGGGGGCGAGATTTCCCACACCCGTCTAGACCGGCCCTGGAGCCCACACGGTCTCCTGTACAATGGGTACCGGGTCTCTCTCCCGGGGATAAAGCGGCCGGGGCATGGCTTTGACCACCCGCCCCATCTAGCGCCGAAGTTAAAGAAAAAGTAGAGCTATACCTCTACTCCCCCTCTGGGCCTTCATGACCTGTTCTAGGGAGAACTTTACCTTTACCTTTTTTTAAAATATTTGTAGTTAGAAGTGTTTGCAGTCTTTAATAACTGATAATGATTTCACTGGCGCACTTTCATTTGAATTACGAATTAAGTTAAATACGAATATATATAACACCAAAGATGACTTCTTACGTCGAATTCAGTTTGGACTCTCAATACCTCCTTCATAAATTGTTTCATAACATGACTGAACTTGGACATCAATTGTTCTCGAATTGCTTCTGTGGTTTCAATGTGCTTGAACTGGAGCAGCAGTTCCAAGGTCTCTTCAGAGGACCTGTAACACATACATCACCTGTGAGCAAATAATTCTCCCGTGCCATTCTCTGTAAAAATATCATGATTACCTTAAAATACTTGAAAAAAAATTCCGACTACCTAAGATATTCTATTTCTTTCAGAGGCCAATATTAAGTGTACATGCTATTGCTAAGTACCTCCAAAATCGCAAACAACATTAGACCTATATGCTACATGAAAAATAAAATTGTGATTGTTTTATATTCTCTTTCCACTCTACCCATTTAGAGAACCATACATTCCTGAAGCCCATACACATATAAATCATCACAAGTCAGCTATTTACTTTTCATGAAAGGACTGTAAAAGTCCTTAAAATTATAATTTTTATTTTAAACTAAATCCTTAAACTTACCTTAAAACATTGAAAGACTCATCAATAAAATACTTGGCTTCAGTTTCCAATTTAGAAACCTGAAGGTTAAAGCTGGCTAGGACTTCTCGCCAGTCGAGTTCAGATTTCTGATCGAAGATATCGAAACCAACTTGTGATACTGAAGTTACTATCTTTTCAATTGATTTTACTACTGCATCTATTTGAGATGGATCATTCGTGATGGATTTTAATCCCGGACCAAAAATATTATTGAAATGACATATTAGCTGAAAATAAAAAGAAGGTATTTACTTTTAGTTCCTTTCATGCTTTGAAGTGACCGAAAACAAATAAAATGAATATTTATTTCATGCATTTCACATCTTACAGCATTCATTTCTGGCACTTTTTGTTCATCCTACTTTCGAGGTTATACAATGATAAATACGATGGAGACCCAAGTCTGTGAGTACCAGTAAAATGATCCTCCCTGGCATCGAAAAGTAAGGTCGTGAGGGTTTTTTTAAGGGCCCCGCAGCAGAAGCTACGGACGCATCGCAGCCTTAAGGCTCATTGTGCAACTCTTTGATAAAGATGAAGAAAAAGATGATCAGTTTCTCAGTTTGCCAAGTAATGGAGCACCGGTGGAATGAAATTGACAGGGGAAACCCAAGTACTCCGGGAAAAACCTGTCCCAGTGCCACTTTGTCCACCACAAATCCCACATGGACTGACCCGGGATCGAAACCAGGCCTCCGAAGTGGGAGGCCGGCGACTAACCGCCTGAGGAGAGTAACTGTTTCTGTTGCAGCCAATAATCAACGGAGTAAGAGGAGAGTAGCAAACTGATGAAGGCAGCAGATACCGAATCATTTTGTAAATAGAGTGCGTTGTAATTTGATGGTAATTTAACGTTTATACCTTTGACATATCAAATAAATCCCTGGCCACTGCAGAAATATAATCAGTTTCCTTGAAAAGTTTATTCTTGTCAAATTCCCATTTCTGTTCCTTTCCAGATTGCTCAATTGTCTGTCGTGTGTCATAGTACGCTTCTTGCCACGTATGCAGCATCTTTATTGCATCGGTACAAACTGTCGGAATTTCTAACATAGGATTCCTGTAAAAGAAAACAATACATGACAAACTGTAATGAGTTTCACACAAATCGCATGCATGGACCAACAGTACAGCGCATGGTGCACACAATTCTTTAGTAATCACACAAATCAAGAAGTATGCTAAAGATTCTAACCCTTTCTATATGAAAAATACTACTTACTTGAAGATGTCCCTGAGTTGAAGACGTGTTTTCGCCTGTGAACACAATATCCAAGCGATCCTTTCCATTAAGAGCACCATTTGCTCCTCTATACAGTAAAATCTGGATAGTAGCCAGAGCATATGCAGGCCTTCCATTAGAGGATACAAGGTCTCTGTAATCTCGGGCAATGTATCAGAAAGTGTAATAGTCTGAAAGATGAAAATATACTCACATGCAGTTTTACGTCGCGATGTAACTAACTATAATGCTGCATTGACTTCCTTATTAAACAGCTCCATGTTTCGGCACCTTTCAAACACGACGACAAGTAGTTAAGCTTATCAAGAAACTGTAATGGACCATCAGCGTTTTTCACACAAGATTTAAATCGCAACGATTAAATTCAGACCGAATTTCACCCTAATATTATGTTTCTCAAAAAATCAATTTTAAATTTGTTCACCTGTCTACGCTTATGTTCCGTAAGTGCTCCCTTCTATCAAGGTACGTTCAACATTTCGTGTTTAGGATTACTCAAGCTGCGTACTTACACAGCCGTCTAAAAGTTCCAAACGAACACAATATTTGAACAACTAAATCTGTTCCTGTCTTCAGGTTAAAGAATAGGGAGGCAACAATTCGGTTGTGTCTGATGGAAAGAAATAAATGTAAATCCTGGACCCTCCTACCCTTTCATCTAATGGCTAAAACAGGTTCAGTTTCGAGAGAAAAGTATTTTGTTTTTGGAACACCTGAAGTGGAAAAAGCCGCGAAACCAAGTAACATCAAGTGTAATATACCACAGTCAGAACCAAGTGGAATTCAAACTGTGTGTGCATTTTTAACTTCTTCGTAAGCGTTACACGTCCTGCCAATCACATCCTTCCTGATCTTGTTACCCTAACAATGTTCGATTTAGAGAATGAATTGTGAAGTTCCCCTATCAAGTAATTTTCTCCAATTACTTACTTCCTCTATCTCATGTTCAGAGATAATACTTCTAAATGGTTCGTTCTTGAACACCCTCCCCCCCCCCCCCAGTCTGTGTAATTTAGAGTGAGATGCCACTTTCGTCACTGGTAAAGAAACAGAAAGATGTTACGACTTTTGTATTTCATTATTTACGTTTTTGTGTACAAAAGAGAAAGATAAAAAGACCGTGAAGTGAACTGTAGCCAGCAATTCTGAAATAGACAAAACGTTTTGGCATATTTGTTTCTCTCTTTGCATCAACAACCAACAAATATCACACCAGCTCCATTCTACTTCTCTGTACAATTTTTGTACAGGACTGGACAAAAGCTTTTTGACACCTCAAGGTCATCATCAAGACACCTTTTTGACACCTCAAGGTCATCATCAAGGCACCTTTTTGACACCTCAAGGTCATCATCAAAACACCTTTTCACCTTTTACGTCACTTACAGACACCAGTACGCCGGCATAGAGTACTGACAATCTTTCTTACCAACTCTATGAAATTAATTCCCATCTTTTGATGGATATACGATAACATCAACTGAATTGCAGTATCTCATGCAGGCAGTCTTTAAACTTACTTGTATTTGTTCATCCTTAATCGCATAGGATAACTGTCTGAAACTTAATTACTGGAACAGCATTCCCTAAGCTTTGTCTTCAGATTACTTTTAATCGATAATTACCTGGAAATGTCTTAAAATGGTAGACAGAAATTTAACATTGTCCCGGGCTTGCATATAGTACTTCAGTAGGTCATCTTGACACTGTGAAAATCGTTCAGCAATCCGAGACCCTCCTTCGTGGAGAATTTCAAAAATGTGCACCACGGTCGGTGACCTGAGCTCCTCCGCCAGAAAGGCCAAACCAGCCTCCCTTTCGTGCCAGTAGTCATATTCTGGAAGTGGCCCCTGACCAACAGGTTTCTGAAAAAAAAAAAAAAAAGACACATCCATTTCCAAGAACGTATCCAACAAAAATCCGTACGCATTGCTTAATATAAGCGTATGTACTGAATTTTAAATATGGCTGATAGAGAAGGGTTCAGGCAATAGCTACGCCACTTTGTTTAGCCCGTCGGTGTCATTTGCCTCACGTGTGGACACGAAGAGTCAGCCGCGAGAGGGCCAACCTGAAAGTAAGTGTGCAGTTCACCGCTGTCAAAGGCTACACTATTTTATGTTCAGTCAAATGTGAAATTTCATCGTGTTTGTGTCGAGACACTGCAAGGCGCAGTACTGAACAACCAGCATGTCGTGCTGAGAAATTAATTGTAAGGAAGATAGACACCTTGCGACAAATATGTTGGTCAAATTCATAACAGTATCCGGATGAAATCTTGCCCAGAATTGTGTATGTGCTGTGAGAAACGACCACATACGCCTATCCATGTGAGACGCAGTATATTCCACATGGTATATAAAGGAAATTATGGAGTCCTTCTTCTAATAACTAACCGAAAAAGAAACGTAACCTATATATTTCAGCAGGGTAACGCACTAGTACACACAGCAGGAAATTCATTGCAACCGCAAAGAGTTGTCTTCGATAAACCAATTACAGCTAGTTCACTATAGCCGGCAAGTTCCCCGAATATGAATGCGTTATTTTTGTTTCCCCGGAAACATAAAACAAAGACTTTAAAGGACGACTTAGGCACTTTAGAGGAGTTATGGATTGAAATCCGGAAAGTCGTTGTAAAATCTCTGAAGACAAACCTCAGTGAGGGTCACGAAATTTGATACTTCGGTATGAAAACTGCGTCAGTATTGGAGACGCCCGTTATACCGTCAGCTGTTGCAGTATTAGGTATGCAATGCGTGCCACTGATGACATGTTGCGACTGCGGACAGAAATTCTAGTGACAGGGTGCGTGCGGTAGCTGTTGATTTTGTGATCGGAGAGAAGCCAACATCAGCCAGCGTCTCGACGTAATAACGCCGTAAACGAAGGAACTGACACTTCTGTATACCGTCAGCGTATGAACTGTGGGATACTTTATGCAAAATCTCTTTGAAGGTGCACAAACGCATCACACCGCAGACTCATTTTTAGGTGCGTTGGCATGCCGAATAGCGACTACTAGCTTCGTCATGTCCGTCCGTCCGTCTGGGTGGAACAACGTGACTCACACTGCATGGATTTACATACATACATACGTACGTACGTACATATATACATACATACGTACATACCTACATACATACATACATATATACATACATATATATACATACGTACGTACGTACAAACATACAAACATACACACATACATACGTACATACCTACATACGTACATACATACATACACACATACATACATACATACATACATACGTACGTACAAACAAACACGTACATATATACATACGTACGTACGTACGTACATACGTACAAACATACATACATACATACATACATACACACACATACATACTGACAGATAGACATACAGACATCCCAGGAATGTATAGTACCTTGGTCGTTCAATTCGCTGTACCTTTGCTAGATAGCTCTCAATTACGTGAGTCACGTGTATCTCCCAGGATGTCACGACTTCCTCCAACTGGTCTTTCAGATGCGAATCCTTCGCCAGAGACTGGACGCTTGCATCCTTCTGATGCAGCGCAGCAATGTACGGAACGGGCAGTATGATATCTCGCTCCACATGACGGATAGTCCTGTCAAAGCGGAAGTTGAAAATATAGCTGCATGGCATATATTCACAATAAAATGCCCAGCCCTTCTGCTTCGGTAATATCCCAGAATTTTCCAGTCTGTCAAATAAGCCTGTTATGCGGCCGAGTTTAAAACTGGGCATTCCCTGAAAAAGTCAGAAGAGTTGCCGTTTGAGCCAAAATTTTCCACCTCAAATATTTTTAGCACGGGCGGTACATAAAGTTCAGTGGTGGAATTCATGTTCCGGCCGCTTTACCCCCAGGGAAAAAGGATTCTGTAGCAGGCTAGTTGGCTCCTACTGCCTACCCAGACGCTGTGAAGAAAACGTTCATACCCCAGCTAGAAATCAAACCCCGCTTTCTTCGTTGTCCGGCCCGTAGTGTAGTCTAATCAGTATATGGACTGATTTATCCCGGTTGTTGTTTTGACCAGGTAACTCATCACATCAACAGACTACATAACACGTTTTATAGTCACACAAAACATCCAGGCAGGTTACGTTAATTTAAACTAACAGAATACAGTATGTGGTCTCTTATGGTGTGTCTGATAAGCATAAACATTGCAAATTTTTGATAAGTTAATGGTAGGTTCTTCTACGTATATCACGTACATGTAAAAGTTAAAGCAATCCCATTACAGGCCTGGACAGACCCTTAGGGTTCCAGGAGATTGAGGCCCCAAGATTTCTAGACAATCGGCACATGAAGGTGGTAAGGTTGTCAGCCCTACGCACCGGCCGCCTTTACCCCCCAGGAAATATTCCTGGTACTCATTTCTGTTAGAGGCTGAGTCGACCCCAGGGCCATAGTGCGACTGAAACGATTATGTCAATGAAAAATTCCAATGACACCATCGGGAATCAAACCCGCGACGTTCCGGCTTGTAGCGCAGTGCCTCAACCAACTGCGCCATCGCGTGCCCCTCACGTACATGTATTATATATATATATATATATATCAGTTTCTGTCAAATATTATAACATTCGACGGTTCATGTGTATTACAAAGGTTGAATTTAACAGACATTTCCCTATGTACTGCAAATATTTGAGCCAACACACCAATCAGCTAATCCTGTCCAATGCGGAAATCATTTATTTACGTTACTAATGTGGTACCATGAACCATTCTAAAGTTGTGTGTTTTACGAACTTCATTTTATACGAATTTAATTAAAAGTATCAAGTAAACATCAAAACATATTTTATTATTTTTCACAGTAGGATGATAGAAAAAATACAGAGATCTCACAGACGACATTGGCAGAATACATGGGCCTTCACGTGTTTCCACGTCACTGCAAAAAGCGTATCTGCATAACACCAGATAGTGAGAGGAGAAATCATGCTTCTTGACACGAACAACATGGATCTAGTGGCCCATAAAGTATAATATAGATCAAAAACGTTTTGCCAGGGGTTACGTTAGTGGGCCACGCGACGTCCGCACCACAATACATTATTACATTCGTCTGGTTATATATATATATACTCTTTTGGACACAAAGCTTAACCAAATATGTGGAAATGTTTTACCACCGCATAGTTTGGTTCTGTAAGTAACTTCAGTGACGCAAATGGTCAAGAATGTATCCAACACTGGACCAAGATCTTAAAATTATTGTACGGATGTTTCACTACAAAAACCAGACACACGCGAAGCTGACTTTAATGTGAACCTCTTTCGTTATTGCTGAATTAGAAGTCCTTAACTGTGATACAAGGAATGATATGTGGGGGCTATTGTGAAAATAATTGGTCATATCTTGCGTAGGAACTGCCTTCTGAAACACGTTACTGAAGGCATGATAGAAAGGACGGGAAGACGACGAAGAAAACGTAAGCAGCTAGTGGACGACCTTAAAGAAAATAGAACATGCTGGAAATTGAAAGAGGAAGCACTAAATTGCACTCGGTGGAAAACTCGCTTTGGAATCGGCTATGGACCTGTCGTAACACAGGCTACGTAATGAATGAATGAATGTTGTTTAATGTTTATTAATTAAAGTAATTCATAAATAAAAGGTGTGCCTAAAATGGTCAAAAACTGTTTATTTTCTTCAACAACATACGTTGAATTTAATGCACCTATTTCTCCTGTATTGCAAAAGACTTACAACCTAATTAAATGGTTATGTTCTTAACAGGCATATTCTTTCATCCTTTCTACTGCATTCAACACAATTCTACCTCGAGTGCTCTAAAATTCTTAATACAGCAATACCTCGCTCTTGCGACGGGTTAGGGACCAGAGCGCTGAAGAAAGTCGAAACATAGCCTTTATTTAGTTTTTATTTATTTATTATACTGTTATCACAAAAATAACTGTGAACTGTTTACAGTATAATCACAAAAATAATATAGTATGAATGGTCTGGTTAGTTTAATCACAAAAATAAATATTAATATGTTTAATCACAAATATAAGACATTTAATGCGGACAATTTCAAAAAACAGTGCACACCGAACGACTTCTATTCAAAAGACTGAACGACGAAAGAAACAAGATGGCGCGCGGTGGTGACGAAAGAGCGAAACAAGCAACGAAATTTGGAAACGTGGTTATAATTGAAAACCGACGAAAGAGCGAAGCGACGAAACTCGAAGAGGCGAATGTCGAGGTATTTTTGTAATCGTATCCCCTTATTGACTACGTGTTGTAAAAACTTTAACTTCTATATATCCTGTTGCATTTAACAGTATCCTGCTCATGATATAAATATCTACGTACCAATCAATGGCACTGATCAGTTGATTAGTTTCATCTAGGAGTGTCTTCTTTATTGGGTGACGAAGAGCATCATCAGCCGGCCTACACTCTGCCTCGCGCTTTCTCGATGATTGGGTTTCAGACTGCTTACTTAAAATCTTCTTTGCTATTATTGAAAGGCGACGGAAATCCGATGGCCGTCTAAATGAACATTTGGGACCAGACAGTCCTGTTCCACTTGCTTGTGTCGTCGTCTCCCGCTCAGATTCGCCCATTGTCGTCGGATCTCGAAACTGGCATTCAATCAGTGGAACGTACACCTGAAATCACACGCACAGAACTTCGGTGTATGTTTATTGAAGGACTATCCAACTTACTTGCGCAGACAGCGTATCGACAGAGCAGGAAGTTTTTGAGTGTTCAGGATTAAGTAGACAAAGACCAGTGGGATAATGTGATTTGCTTTGTACAATGTAATGAAGAATCGACCTTCCTTTAAGAATAAATAAAACTCAATATTTTCGACCTCCAAACACCCACAAAACAGTCACGAGCGAAATATTTGTAAGAGAAACTAATCGTTACGTTACAAAATATTTAAAAGAAGAATACAAACCTACAGCTAGTCACGCAATTGCTACAATAATTTCTGTACACCACAATTTTAAACAGAATATAACATTACTGAGCGAATTGAAAACAAATTAAGCTACATTTTGACAGCAGCATCGCTTCCACTGCAGTAAAACACTGCTACATGTAACAACACCTGTAACTGCAGTTTTATACACATTCCCGGTAATATGTGCTCCCATATTGAATGCTGGGAGGAAGATACAAACAGAGTATGCACACACCACGACCTCGGTGGTCTTGCGGTCTAAGGCGTAGGTCTGAAGCCGCTTGATTGCTGGGATCGCGGGTTCGAATCCCGCTGAGGGCATGGATATTCGTTTCTTGTGTTTGTTGTGTGTTGTGTAGGCAGCGGCCCCTGCGACGAGCTGATCACTCGTTCAGGGGAGTCCTATCGAGTGTGTGTGTCTAATTGTGTGCGATCTAGAAACCTCAACAATGAGGCGCATGTTACCTGTTTTTCATGGACAAAGATATCAAGCATGTTACAATGGGCTGGAAATGAAAGGGCAAAATAGGAAATGTAGAGGCCCAGAAGAATCCGACGGAACAACGTTGAAATATACCTTGAGAAATGAGATTAAGAAGATGAGTGGGAAAAAGAATGCCCGACGGCCGGGTTCAATGACGATTTCGCAAACCAGTGTTGAATATTTTAGTTCTAAGACCAGTGTTAATTAATGTGCAATTAATTTGTGGTTTGTATGTTACTTGGTATTGAAGGACTCCGTTGTTCTTAGACATTTCGGTCCTTGAAGATGAGGACATTATTTTACCTCGAAACATAAGATTCCCATTGCCCAGTGACACAGTATTATGTCCCAGAAGATCGAAATCATCAGCTAAACTGCTGCGAAAAGCTCAAAACAAGGAATTTGGTATTTAATCTGTCACAAGAAATTTCTATTACTACTTAAATAGATATAACGTAGGCGCAAACAAAGTTTTGCAGTATCGACAAATATGGTGTGTAAGACTGACCTTTGTGAGGAGTTGTTGAACGTTATGCAGGAAGCCGCCGTTACAGGAACCGATGATGAAGTAGCGCGGCATCTGAGCTGCAGCGTCGTCCGTGGATTCCATAAGCGGGATTCCTTCCTGACAGCTTCGCAGGAAATAGACGTAGCGTCTGTTCTTAGCGGTATCGTCAGAAGAAATATGTCCGAACTGAGCATGCAACCTCGGTGCCTGCACCACCTTGTGTACAATACGCTGCAGGAAAACATCAGTAGTTGCAAATGGGGTTAAAACCTGCAGTGCGTTTGTACAATGATTCCTGTAGTTTCAAACTTTTACAGTAAACATGAAAATAAAAAATGTGACTAAATTTGTTTCACCGTCTTTCAAGCCGTAAGATAAGGAAAAAATGCCACACTGTTGCCACCGTGCATCTTCGTCATATTAAATTAAGTTATAGACCAACTGATGCACACTAGTGTGCATCAGTTGGTCTATAACTTAATTTAATAAGGAAAAAATGCGTTTTACTAAATCCACCGCGTTTGCAAAGTTAAGCCGAAGTACAATCTGAGCTTGTGGAGAGGCCTTTAGACATATAGGGCCTATACCTAGCAGGTGTCCGGGTCTCCCTAGAACTTTTGCACAAAACATTTCTGTGTTATGTATTTACCGAGCTATGCCCAATTATGAGTAAAAATACCAAATACGAAATTTAATAAACTCTGGCTAGTGTGTTACAGCGCCTGACACCTTTCGAACCCAGCCGGGAAATGGCTAACTGGAATTTTCGGTACTTGTCTCAGGTTCCATCAAACAAAGTACATACGAGTACACAGCATGTAAGTTGTTGATTTCGCCTTCATAAAATTTGCAGGTCGATAGCACAAAACAGGAGAGAGCTCTATTACGGCAAAAATTTATTGATTTTCAAAAAGTTATTTATATTGCGTAGATTCGCACTATATTTCGAGTTTTGCTTTGTTTAACATTTAACTACCAAAAAAAGTTTCCAGTAAATTTATACAGCTGAGCTATCTCTGTATTTCGTTATTATGTACCATTTTTTTTCCTTCACTGATAACTTCGATGTGAATTTCATTTAATAAAGGTAAAGGTAAAGCAACCCCATTACAGGCCTAGACAGGCCCTGAGGGGTCCAGGAGGTTGAGGCTCCCAGATTTGTAGACAATCGGCACATGAAGGTGGTAAGGCCGCCTTTAACCCCCAGGAAATATTCCTGGTACTCATTTCTGTTAGAGGCTGAGTCGACCCCAGGGCCATAGTGCGACCGAAACGATTATGTCAAGGAATTAATTCCAATGACACCATCGGGAATCGAACCCGCGACGTTCCGGTTTGTAGCGTAGTGCCTCAACCAACTACGCCACCGCGCGCCCCCAATTTCATTTAATATATCTGTTATATTACGTCGGTATGAACCAAATTAAATTTACCCCAGTATTTTCAGGCCCATATATAGGCCTACTCTGTATACCAGACGACGACAAAATTCGTTCAGTAACTTGGGGTTTAAAAGATGTTGGCCAATACACGGATAATTATGACGTCTCCATTACGCGTTCCTTTACTTCACTTCGTGCAAATCAATGAAACTTTTTTGTGTGACTGTCGCTCGCCCCACAATGTAATTCTATACTATAACACCGACTTATTTTTCCATAAAGTGACGCCTCCTTCCCCACCGAGAAGATAAGTGATTCGCGTGTACTGCTACTTATAATGTAAGCCTTACAGGCTCCAACAGAAATAGTAATTCTTTTCCTGCCTCCATAAGACACACCACACATCGTTATAAGAATTAGTTGACTAATGAAGTTGAAGAAAATCATTTCTCTTTCTTCAGACAACGTAATACAATCATAGAAGAAAGGCTAGGACCTATTTGTGAATAGTTACAGAAATTTTTTGAAGTGTTATCAACAGTCAAAACTTGGCACTGAAAATGTAATTACCTTAACATACTCGATTACAGGTTCAGGTTTTAGTTTTTCCTCTGGCTCAGGTATCAGTTCAACCACTGCAATGAAAACAACAAACACGTTAACCCGCAAGGAAATACCCAGCATCATCATCAGCATGTCAACTGCTACTTAAGTAGGCCTATATTGTATCTTCTCTACCCCTCCCATCTCTCTGTCAAGCACTTTAAGGCACTTCTAGATGTCATTCAGATTTCACACTCATGACACATGAAACACCTTTTAGTTAAGTACATCAGACATTAAATTTTAGAGCAGAATTATTCTTCAAAGGTTAAGAGTCGATTAATTACTCACGAAATTCCCTGCATGTTCATCACCGCAACAGAAGTGTTATTTAGTGCCCCAAATCACGCACAGTTTCGGGTCCCGAGGCAATACTAGACTTCAATTTTTCGTCTCCTACATATTATGACGCCATAAAAAGTGGAAAAAAAAACAGGTTCTTCTCACCAGTCTTTCCTGAAGCAAATAAGTAAATTGTTGAATGCAATAATGCAATATATTACTTCAAGGTTCGTAGTACGTATGTGTACGAGGGGAAAGGTAAGTGCGCGGTGACGAGGCAGAGAAGGAGTACTTAACTGAAGGAAATAGCCACACTTTACTTCAACCTTGAAAACGGAGGCAACAAACAGATCCGAAAGGTCGGTGCCTATCGATTATACTACACGGCGTCATATCCCAGGAGACTATAAGTTAAAGAAATTATAATGAAAATTAAAGTTTAATTTAAGGCAGTGTTAATGTAAAACAGAAAGTTCTACGATCTGTTTGTTATGCAGCGTATGTTTTTGTTGTATGCGGGGGCCCACCGTGAGCCCCACATTTGGTCTGGCAGAGGGTTCGGCTGTCCGCTCTGAGAGTTTGCGTGGTTACTGTCGGTGCCTGTAGGCGGTTTACCGTACGACAAAGAACTGCCGTTTGCACCCGGCCCGTCATTCGTAATTACATAATTACATGTACACATCTACGTCTGGAACAATGAGCTGCATTCTTGTGACTACGAACTGCGTTAACTTAAGTCTAAGTCTCCTAAGTAAGTAAGTACTGTTTACTCACATGTTGTAGGACTTTTTCTCCCTCTCTTTCCACCTTTTCCATCTCCTTTTATAGAGCCCTTTCCTTTAGCACTTTCTTTCTTCTTTCCAACTCCCTTCTTCTTCCTATATTTTCCTACGTCTTCAGTTTTGGCTTCTTCTCCCACTTCACTCTTTCTTTCTTTCCGTCGCCTGCAACGTCTGCGATTTCACCTTCATCTTTATTTTCTTCCTCCTTTGACTCTTCTTCCTCAGTTTCCCTTTCTGTCTCCACTCCATCAGTTTCCTCTTCTACCGTGCTCTCTCCTTCTGTTGGAACATCCCCTGCATCGCACGCTTCGTGCTGTCCTGTATCTCTCACATCTTCCACAGTTCCATCTTCTGCAGTACCTTCCACCTCTTCCATCGCCGGACCGTCAGTTGCCTCTTTGCTTTCCTCCCTTGCTACGTCTTTCTTGTCTTCCTTTATCACCTTTCCGACATCTTTTACTTCTTTATCAAGTTTACCGCTTCCTTTCTTGGCTCCACTCTTCCTTCCCTTCTGCTTCTTTTTCGCCCTTGGAGATGAAGGTTGCCACTTTCCTGTCTCCTCTTCCGATTCTGTAGATGGAGGTGATCGTGTCTTCACTACAACGTAAAGACAATTCATGTTATAAACAGAACAGTCTACTTAAGTTCCCAGCTGTAAGTTTTCATGTGAGGTTATAGCAGCTTCACTTGTTATTCAGTGGAATTCATTAAGGTTGTTTTTTTTTTCAAAATTAATTTCAATAACCGTGAGAAATTATTTTGGACAAAGAATGGTTTACCCTTTATAGAAGCCAACATTCGCCCCACTTAATTAAACATATAACTCTCAAAATAATCCCTTACAAATTGTTCTATTGTCTATGAAACACTTAATTATTCTATCAATAATGTGGAGTTTACAACTTATGTCAAAAAAATTAACCCTGGGTAAATTGAATTTCCAAACAGGCCTCCTTAGTTTCCTCAACTAAATAATATTTTTATTGGGCCGTAACTAAAGTTCGATGAGAAACCTATACAAGTTCTGTAATTACCGAGCCATTTAATTTTCAAATTCGTGTTGAGGCGACCATCATAATGATACTTGATTAAAATTACAGATTATGAAGCTCCTCATTACGCAATTTTCTCCAGCCTCCTGTTCCTTTCACTGTCTTCTTTCCATTCAGCGTTTTGTTCGCCAACGCTTTCAACCCACGTTATTACCTAACCTAAAACCAAGTTTCGAATCTAGTCTACATGAAACAACGGAAGCGTATATTTTAATCTTCAGGTTTCGAAATTTCAGAAGGGAAAGCGAAATTTCTGAAGTGAACTGTAACAAACATTCTCCGAATTTAATGTGTTATTACGTTCTTCGTAAACGTAAATCTGTTTTGTCACTGCCTTTCCAAAAATATTTTAACTTTGCCTGTTTTTCGAAGATATTAGTTATCTGCACGAAATGACCTTTCTAGAGCAGTGGTATTCAACCTGGGGTACGCGTACCCCGGGGTACGCGAAGACATCTTAGGGGGTACGTAAAATAAAAAAAATAAATATATTATTTCATGATAAACACTGAATAATCAGGGCCAGATTTAGGGTTAGCTACAAGAGACCCGGATGTAAGGACATGCGATTTGGGAGCGCCATTCTCTATCTCTCTCTCTCTCTATGCGATTCTTATCTGGGCGGCTAGGTTCATTTTATTCCACATAGTGTATATAATTTTGCTTTGCTAAAATACCTTCGTTCCTTTATTAATTTTTATTTGATAGGCAATAATATATTTATTTAATAGCTTGATTCTCCTTTTTTCAGTTAAAACTTATTATTTAACATATTTTGGATGTGATTTATTGAACTTATTTTAGATGTAGATTACAGACTGTGTATAACTTGAACTATGCACCAACAACTTTGGGGGTACAAAGTTGAAGAGAAATTATATGTGGGGGTACGCGAACAAAAGAGGTTGAATACCACTGTTCCAGAGTGTACTGTAATGAAGCGAAATTACATTACGGGAGGGACATCGAACCTTGCACCATAGTGAAAGCCCGCAAAACATCTCCCTATATTATGAGATTGTTCTAAATTCTGATTAGAGGCATACCTATACACATACGTATATACAGGATTTATCTAAAACTCCTGAAATCTGTCCAAGTATTTAGGTGCATCTTGAACACTTCTCTCTCTCCTTACATTTGAACCTACCTCCTCTCTAGCACATAGGCCTAAAAGTGTTTTATTCTTTCTCATTGCAGCGGTTACGTTTCACATAATCGATTAACAATATGGACCATGACCAGGAGATAATACTTCCCAATTAATATCAATCCCTCCAGATTTTCTTGTACGTTCCTGATGGCCTGCTTCAAAGCGGAATATATTCTGGTATAAATCAAGATTATGTTCTATCCGTCAATTTCACACGTGTTACCATTTTCTGGAGCCACCAGTTCTTCGTGCACAAGCTTCTCATAATACGTTTTGTAAAGAAAGAAGAGTCTTCTGCTGACGTCTTGTGGTCCTAGTATGTCGTCATTTAAGAAGGATATAATTTTATGCCCTAGATGGCCACCATCTTCAGCAAGCATATCATCAAACAGTTGTCCATTGGTTTCTTCCATAAACTTCAGGGCTTTTCCCTTCACCCATTCCACTCTGACGTCCCCCATTTCTACACGGTCACCTAAAAAAATAAATTATGAGTAAGTGATATAGAATAGTTCAGTTTCCAACAAGAGTCAGTAAGAATCTAAACAACAAATTTAGCATAAGTGATTATCTGAAGGTTTATGGCGATATTCATTCATTAAATCAGTTCACAGTTAAGCGTTGTCCTTTCTCAGAGATATGGCTTGGTTGGTGTATATGAGGCTTCGAAGCTGACTACACTCCCATCTACAGGTGACTGGTTCTCATTATACGAGTACTGAGAAATTTATTTTATTTTAGGATTAGTGACGATGGTTGGGATCAAAACCAGGACTTCTGAATAGCAACCACACTTTGGCCCAGGACTTAGAGTAAAGGTTTAGTACGAAAAAGGCTGAGAAAACCTTAATATTCCCCTTTGCTTATGGAACCCGAAAGTGTATTACCATGTTCACAAAGAACCCTACTTGAAACAAATTCCTCACATCGTAGGCCTACTTCATACCTCCCACCTACACCGAAGTCTCACAAAAGGATTCTTCCCACTGGCGTTTCCAAGTAAACGTATCTATGCAGGTTTTATGCCCACGCGGGTCGCCCGTCTTATATTCCTTGACTTGATCACCTACATAATATTTGGTGAAGCGTACAAATTATGAAGCTCCTCGTTGTGTAATTTTTCCACCTTCCCGTTACGTCCTCACACCCAGCCTAAAATATGTCCATCACCGCCTTGTTCTCAATCAGTCAGGATGTATGTCTTTGCCTTTCATACCCACAAAAGATAAGAGGCAAAGTAGAGGTTATAAATATATTTATAAATATTTATGAGGACATAACGTGGAATAGTATGACAATTTTCAATACATACAATTAAAACACAGTAGTTTATTTTTTAGTTAATCTAGTTAATTTAGTTTTAGTTAATTTGTAACACATTTGTTCCTAACTTGTACACTTTATGTTTTGTTTTCGTAATTAATTGTTTAGGCAATACTCTTCAGACAGCACATCCCTAACATGCACTGTATTGTTTAATTTAGGTGCTGAGTCAAAATTCAATCAACATGTTTTGTTTATTATTCTGTGTCTTTTATGATGTGTGTGTGTCAATGTAATTTAAGTTGTATACATATATTATTACAATTATTATTTATTTGAATATTTCGTACATTTAAATTTGATTCAAATAAAAGTTGAAGATGTTAATGGGATATGCGTGTATATTTTGCCTTATGTACAAAGTTCGTACGAAAATCCATTTATGATAAAATCAGTAAAGTCAAGTTTTCATTAGGCTGACAAGAGTCCACTCTAAATTTCCCCAACAACTAAGTTCGAACCCCCCAGAACCACATTTCGTCGATACCTGTCACACAGATCCTCAGATGAGCAGAAAGACACAGTGACTAACGCGGCCTGCATATTATGCATTTTGTGCATAACAAGCAGCTACCATTGGAAACCAAACCGTTTGTAAACTGAACGCTTGATTGTCACGTCCAATAATAGACTTCTTAGAAACGTGTGGTGCAACTGAAATAACCACAAACATGATACCTTGCGGCAAATAAAACAGTAAAATCATAATTTCATATTCTATGAAGCTTAGGTTTCCGCTGTACAGCATTTGCTCATCATTCGTATAACCTTTACATGTGCCTCACATACCTAAACTGACTTAACCCTTCAGTGCCAAACTCGGTGCATAGTACGGACCTTTATTTCTTCATAAGCTGCCGGCCTGGGAGTACCATTCGGATGTGAATGCACTTCAGGGTACTATAAATTATAAACCTGTGTGTCCTGGGTAGTAGTTGGAATTTAAACCGCTGCGTCATTGGAAGGTTTAGTAACAAGTGTGGAAATGTGTAACCTTAGAATGTAGTAGTCCAGTCGCCCATTGGCAAGGAAATGCATTTATTGCATTATGTTTCATCAATGGACACCCTTAATCAATTTGCGTGGCGGCGTCTAGGGAAAACCTTCAGCATCAAATTAGTCAATATTGTTGGAGTGTCTGGGAAAGGAAATATATGAATGGATGGACATTTAGATCGAAGGACAGAGGCTGCGTTTCCATTACACATTTTACTTGCTCTTCTCTGACCATACAACCACAAAGTACATTGAATTTAAAAATTTGTATGTGAGTCAATATGATCCACATAACAGGAAGGTTTATGATATAATGTAAACTCATTTGATTTTTTAGATCTGCGTTCTTCTGGGATATTACGCGGCGTCGTGTGGTAATTGTTTACCGACGTTGTCCCGAAACAATTACCACACGACACCGCGTAATATCCCAGAAGAACGCAGATATCATCAACATCGCGGCGGAAGCCTGAAATCATGGTTAATTCGATTTTTATTTAGTTCCAGCATCATAACTACATAACTAACTCCATGGAACAGAGTTGTTCTTCAGAAGCCGACAATCGCTCGACTGGTCAAGAAATCAAAATCCTGAGCCAGATGAATCGAGTCCACATTCTCACACCTCAATTTTAAGTTCCACCGTCCCCCATCAACATTTATATCCCACAAGTGGTGTCTACTTCAGTTTTTCCGAACAAAATTTGGTGTGCGATTCTCATGTCACAAATTCTGACACATGTGGTGACAAAATTACAAATACCCTAATGTAATTAAATTTTTCTTTCCAAAATCAAGTCATAATTGACTACTAATACTGCCCCCACTATAGTAACTACGATACGCACCTTGACTGACGAATAACACTTAAAGTAACGCCTTAACAACAGCACTTACCTTAGAAAGTCGTTTATGATTTGGCAATGTGTTCCACACCTCAAAATATAACATAATTAAAGTCACGTACAACATTAGTACATGTGAAAGATATAACATGTACGTCTGTGTGGAGCCATGATACAAATACTGGTTGCTAAGGTAAATAAGTCACCACTGTTTGTTGCTAGGGGAGTCCCCAGAACGTTCGCTCCAATCTGCCTCCCATCGACCGCAACAACACACAAGTTGCTACGCTTATAAAAACAAGATGACAAGCTCTTTCTTCCAATTTAAATAAAAATCAATATTCGACTAACGTCAAAAGCTTAATCAAATTAATCCTTGTGGTAACTGGTTAGGCATAACTAACTAACTCCATGGAGCAGAGTCCTTCTTGAGAAGCTAACAGGTCTTCAGCTAGTCAAGAAATTCCCCGCATTTTATGGAACCCAAAGGTTCATTACCGCATTCACAAGAGCCTGCCACCTGTCCCTATCCTGAGCCATATCAATCTGTGTCCATGCTCCCCGATCTCACTTCTTGAAAATCCATTTTAATATTATCATCCCATCTATGCCTGGGTCTTTCAAGTGGTCTCCTTCCCTCAGGTCTCCCCACCAAAATCCTGTATGCACCTCTCCCCTTCCCCATAGGTGCTACATGCCCCGCCCACCTCATTCTTCTATTCGATCACCCGAATAATATCTGGTGATGAGTACAAATCATTAAGTTCCTCATTATGTAGTCTTCTCCACTCCCCTGTTGCCTAGTCCCTCTTAGGCCCTAATATCCTCCTCAGCACCCTATTCTAGAACACCCTCAGCCTATGTTCCTCCCTCAGTGTGAGAGACCAAGCTTCACACCCATACAAAGCTGTACCAAAGAATCAGTCCAGGTCCGAGTCTTTGTGCTGTGTTTCGTAACATGGAAATTTTTTACGGTTAGGAGTTGTTAGCACCTCGCCCAACCTCCAAGCTGGAGGACCACCCCTTGTCGGCTGTCCGCGACTGCTTATTCAATGTATTTACAGCTACCCTTCATATCCGGAGGCCGTTCCTCAATCTGCAACCTGAGGACGCGCCATGCAGTGGTGACAGGGTTAGGCATAAATAATTTCTTTTAAAATTGCTTTCCTCTTTGGTGACTATGTTCTTTCACTACAAACAAAACCCGACTGTTGCAAAGCTAATCACATTTTGATTTGAATTTTGACGCTTTTTCGGCTGTGTAACTGAGAATTCTGTTCTTTTGCCTTATGATGATACGTCAACGGATAAACGGATCCCGACGTTTCGAGGTAACGTACTGTCCTCGAAACGTCGGAATCCGGTTACTCTTTGACGCAGCGTCGTATTCCAAAAGAACCAAACCCTCAAAATTGTATTTGTAATTTCGTAAAATATAAATCACATTCAAAAGGTAATAAATACAATTACTAGATCTCAATGTGGTAGCCTCTAATTCTTCCGTACAGTCTAACAAATTTACATACGCTGAATATATTATATAGACCGATACGTATAAAGTATCTTGACTGCTTTTAGTGTAGAACCCAGCACCAACTGACACCCTGAGTTCGGAAAAACAGCTCAAACATCTTCGCTGTTATAATGGCCCTCATTCCTCGGCTGTTGAGGTGGGAGGCATTTTTCATCACATTTCACCCTGAACTTGATGTAGTGGGTACTTACAGACGGAAGGAGATAACAAACGTCTACAATACGTACGTAGTCTTAAGTAGTCTGCCACTTCAGTAACGGACACAAAAAAAACAAAATCCAAACTCCCATTAATCTAGTAGTATAGGCATGACGGGCCCCTCTCGGTGGCCGTGCTGCTTGACTGCTGGGATCGCGGTTTCGAATCCCGCTGAGGGCATGGATGTTCGTCTCTTGTGTGTGTTATGTAGGTAGCGGCCTCTGCGACGGGCTGATCACTCTTTCACAGGATTCCTACCGGGTGTGTGTGTCTACCACGTAATAGTGTGTGATTTACAAACCTCAACAATGAGGCGGCCTAGGCCCGAGTGGGGCTGTTGCACCACAGCAAAAACAAACATAGGATGAGTGATTGTCTGGACTATCTCCACCGCTGGTATTCCGCATAGAACACCGTTCTGTCACTTGCATCCAAATCCCCTCATCGGGGCCATCGGACAATATACTCTCCTAGATTTGATTCATATGTATAAACGATACAAGCATAAACGTCCGAAGCACAGATTGCTCTAAGTAGAGCAGCTCGATAGGTAGTGTTTTTTCAGTTGTTCATAATTTTTCACTACTCTTACTATGCTATGATTGTCATGGCCACATGTGCGGACAGGGAGGAGTTCCCGAAGATTGTGTGAAGTACAGAAGCTGGTATATGGCACAGCTTACGTACAGTTCTTTGTCATGTTATGTATGTAATGAAAGTAGTAATAAAGCTCTCTCCTTTAAAAAAAAAAAAAAGAACACCGTTTCTCCTATCACACTCTCACCCATTGTTTAAGGTCGTTCTGCCTCCAGTGCGCTCTCAGCTTGGTATTACGTCAGCATTCAATAACTGCGTCTTGTTCAAACACTCCTTCATGCTTTCAAATCTTTATATACAAATAAGTCACTGTATTCTACAGTAATTATGATGCTATAGATATAGTGCTGCCGCTGATACCGTGAATACTGCTTGTATTACTAGGTTGACTGTTGACTACTACTACTTAAATCCTTGCTTATTAAATAAGAAACGGACAGTGCCACGTCTTAGGCGGTTCGTCACTGGCCTCTTTCCATTGAGGCCCGGATTCGATTCTAAGCCAGTCGATGTGGGGTTTGTGGTGGCCGAAGTGGCACCGGTACAGGTTTTTCTCCGATAACTTCGCTTTCCCCTTTCAGTATCATTCCAACATTGTTCCATATGCATTCATTCAACTATCACGGACATTAGATAATCTTAGCAAATGACTGCCTCGTTCAATAACACAATAAATGATCACTAAAATCTACTCCATCTTCTCAGAAAATTAATTAGCTTACATACGTTGGCACAATTATATAACAAAACTGGAAAGTTGTAATCCGGATAAGGGAACGTATTGCCTGAAGGTGGTTTAGTCTTGGTGTACATTTATTGACACAAATATATTATTATAAATACAAATCAATGTTTGTTAAACCAAATTATACAGAATGTTACTGAATAGTTTTACAAGCTTTCAAGGGTTCTAGGGTGATTAAGGGGAAGGGGATTAATTTGAGACACGGAACATGTGGTCGCAAAAGTCACCTTCATATCGGCATCAATGCAACGACTTGTAACGTGTGAGCGCTGAGTTCTGAGATCGGCGAGTCTTTTTTTTTTTTTCGTTTACTTTTCATAAATGTTTATTGATTTACACTGTGTATATTATTTTAATGGTATTATTTTCCATTACTTCACAATAGCTGGTCCAAGTGGTGGCCACTGACGTCATTGCAGGTAATGCAGTGACGCGCCAAGTTCTGGCGCACCCTCTCCAATACCCGTGGGCTGTTGTCAGTAGTTTCACACCATACTAAAACTGTAGGTACCACATCCTCTTCTGCTTCCAGGGGAGTCCCATAAATGAGATTCTTGAGGTGACCCCAAATGAAGCAGTACCGACGCCGATTTCGTTATTAACAAGACGTTTCCGACCACATGTTCCCTGTCTCAAATTGCCCCCCACCCCCCCTTGACTACCTACAACTCGTGAAAGGTTTTAAAAACTGCCAGTTACACCCTGTATATTCCACATGCACAGCTGTAGATATACAAGGGCATGTTGACGGATATGAATGGGCTATAAAATATTTGTACGGGTCTTTCTGAGATACCACGGATGAGAGGCTTCTGTTAACTGCATAGTGCATTTAATTGTTGCTGGTACCCTCTTCATGGTTTACGTAATGCTTTAAATTAGGAATTTCTGTAAGAATGATGGTAAGTTAAATTTGTCCCTGTGCACATCATGAAAGCATATGGGAGACTGGAAGTGTAGTTCTCAAAGTCGGCATTACATAGGGGTGACCGGTCAGCTTCACGCCCCGGCCGCTTTAATCCCGGGATAGTTCCCCCGGTACCTCCGGAATAGGAGTCTGGGTGGGCTCCAGAGTCGGCCTACATGCTTGGAAAAGAAACAAATCTCTTGCCCTCCCGGGAATCGAACGTTTTCACAGACGTCCAGCCCGTAGCCTAGCCGCTATACCAAATGCATTATCCCGGCTCCCAAGAAATACAGGCATAAAAGGTAATCATGAAATTGGTAAAACACAGAAGTCTTAAATGTCTAGGACTTGACTTGGACTTTGTCCACCGTTCTAAGGTTTTTATTAAGAAACGCCAACATTTTGGAAAAGTCATACATCTCTTTAACCAACAAATTCACACTTATTATTCTTTATTATACAATACAATTTACAGTAAAACTAATCCTACATGTTTCGAATCCCTATTTTGGGATCATCATCAGGGACTTGGATTGTGAATTACACAAATTACAAATCAACAATAATGGTACATTTTAAAAATACAAAGTTAAAATGTAGGATATCTCAGTTGTTTTCTGGGTCCACTGTGCAGAAGAAGATTGATCAGCAAATTGTACATGGAACAGTGTCAAAATATGACTGGACCAAGGGAAGACGAGAAGTGTGAAGATTGGAAGAGGAGTTAGACAAGGTTGCTGCTTGTCACCGATTCTGTTCAACTTATACAGCGAGTACCTTACCAAGGAAGCTCTTGAAGGGTTTGGAGACTTCAAAATAGGAGGACAACTGTGAAATATGCAGATGACCTTGTGCTACTGGCTAGGGAAGAAAACGTGCTACAGGGCATGGTTGATAGACTAATTGAAATTGGAAGATGCTATGGCATGAAAATGAATGTGGAAAAAACTAAGGTAATGAGAATCTCAAGGCAACCATCCCCAATAAAAATTGTGATGGATCAAAAGCAATTGCAAAATGTGGAGTATTTCAATTATTTAGGTAGCATGATAACAAATGACGCAAGGTGTACACGTGAAATTAAATCCAGAATTGCCATGGCAAAAGCAGCATTCAACAAGAAGAAGGATCTTTTCACCAGCAAACTGGACATAAATTTAAGGAAGAAACTAGTAAAGTGCTACATTTGGAGCATAGCTTTGTGTGGTGCCGAAACGTGGACACTTCGGAAAATGGATCAGAAGTATCTGGAAAGTTTTGAAATGTGGTACCGGAGAAGAATGGAGAAGATCAGTTGGACCGATCGTGTGAGAAATGAAGAAGTATTACACAGAGTCAAAGAGGAGAGGAATGTCCTACATATAATAAAAACAAGAAAGGCTAACTGGATTGGTCACATCTTGCGTCGAAACTGCCTTCTGAAACACGTGATTGAAGGAAAGTTAGAAGGAAGGATTAGAAATGACGGGAAGACGAGGGAGAAGACGTAAGCAGCTACTGGATGACCTTAAGGAAAAGAGAAGATACTGGAAACTGAAAGAGGAAGCACTAGATCGCACTCAATGGAGAACTCGCTTTGGAAGAGGCAACGGACCTGTCGTAATATAGACTACAGAATGAATGTGCATCAGAAGTTGTGTGTCTACGTGTAGAAGGCTAGGACAGTACAGGGATTCGAAACATGTCGGACTAGTTTTACTGTAAATTGTATTGTATAATAAAGAATAATAAGTGTGCATTGGTTGGTTAAAGAGATGTGTGATCGACTAAAAATGCAGGGTATGAATAATACAAAGTTTTGGAAAAGGCTACTTCTGTCCTCAGTTGGACAAGATGTAAAGACATTGCTACACTGCTGATTTCCCAGCCAAAACTTTCATGACGTTAGTTCATTCAGCTGTTTTTCTTGCAATGAGAGAGCCATACTGCAAGCAGAAACAAACCGTTAGTAACAAGCACAGCTCACACTCACTGACATTCTTCAAGAAAATTTCAGGTTGTTGCGGGTTATATCCAAATTTGGATGTACCTTCTGTTCCAAGGTTTCATCTGCCTTGCCAATCCTCATATTAAGGCTGTAAAATTTTTCGGACAGAGAGCAGTCCACATTATTCCACCAGTCGCAAGTGAAGAATTCCTGGTTGAAGAGAGACCCATTGGGACACAGGAATGAATTCTTTAGCCTGAGTGATATTTTGGAGCAGATATGGAACGCCTGACAGCCAGTTGCGACATCAGCATAATAGCCTGAAAGCAGCGTCCAATTGAATTATTGCGAAGAAGGATCAAAATACTTCAGTTCCTCTCATGTTCGGGAATATTTTAAGAAACGCGATGATTTAAAGAACAAATTGATGTCACCTTTTGTCAGTTTTTAGTTATTGTGTGCTCTTGAGTGTTAAATATTCTACCTTTGTGTAGCACAAATACTGCAAATACATGTTACTAATCCGACGCCACGTAATCTTTAACAGACACGCTTGAAGTAGTCACAAATACTTGTGCTGTAAGTCAATAAGACTTTGGTGATTGGAGAAATAATAAATGAACACCTATTGTACGTCACACAAGAGCATTATTTTTCTGAACATTAAAAGCAAAATTACTGAAAACTGTGAATACTTTGGCATAAACACCCTGTTGTGATGATGATATGTATAAGGAGGAAGAAAAGGTCGTCAATACAAATTATATTCAAATTGATATATACAGGAAACCAGCTACTACTGATACGATTATACCGGCAGATTCCTGCCATCCACGCTGCTATAAGATATTGTCTAAACCGATTACATCTCTACCCAACAAATAATGAATAAAACCTAAAGCTCAAAATTTTCTCAACACTTGCTCGAAAACCAACACCCTATAGGCACCATTGATAACAATATGGAAGTCTTATACATTGCGAAAAAGTGACCACACCTCAATACTGTTGAGAAATGTTACATTTATAGAACAGCCAAAAACAACAACCAGCTCATTGATCAATACACGGTACAGCCCAACGCTATCCCCCAGGTCATTTGCAGCAAGACTCGTATGACGACGGCCCTCACACTTAAACTAATTCGGTACTCCTTTGCTCTGTGTACGGCGCGAATGCACCCCCGGCATTTACATGCACATGATCTTCCAAAACACGTAAGTCTTGTCATATAATTGTCTCTACTAATATTTGACTATTTTCTCAAAAACTCTGTTATTTTCTGTCTGGTGTTTTAATTCCAGCACCACATGTATACCCTGAAATATATTCAAACTTCGTAAAACAAACTAAAAAGATTTATTTTGAAATGTAAGGAGCATCCTTATGCTACATCAGTTACATATATATATATATATTATTGTAATATATGTGCGTTTTATCATATTTCACTACTTATATCCCATTTTAATTCGTTTTAGAGAATTATTTCCGGGCTTAATTCGAAGCGACTTAAGATACTATCTGACATCTTCAATTAAATTCAGGAAAGTACTTTCTCATCTTCCTTAAATAATTTAAGAAAGCAGCAATATACACAGCTTGAAAGGACTATCATTTTTGAACAAAGTGTTTGTATCACATTTCAATATAAGACTTATCACGTGTTTCGGCTAACAGAACACAACATTTCAAACCTTACACGCGCATTTTGTGAAACTATGAAATCTCCCTCTTACAAATACTTTATCGTTGCATACTAATTTTTGTGGGCCGGGATAGCGTAGTTGGTACAGTGACTCGCTACGGGCTGGACGGTCCGAATCCGATGGGGGCGATATTTTGCGCACTCGTCCAGAGAGGCCCTGGGACCCACCCAGACTCCTTACAATAGGTACAGGGTCTCTTTCAAGGAGGTAAAGCGGCCGAGGCGTGGAATATACACCCATCCCCATCTAGCGCCGAGGGTAAAGAATGAGTAAAGCTATACCTCTACTCCCCCTCTGCGCCTTCATGGCTTGTTCTAGGTTGAACTTTACCTTCAAACATTATGTTCTTTAATGTTTCTATTAATAACAAATATCTTATGATGGTTACGCAGGCCGAAACATGTAGTACAGTTTAACATTAAATAAAATTGTCAATGTTGAGTTGCGATAGACGGCCTTTTCTTTCTCCTTATATATGAGCACTTTGTACTTTAAACCACAGATAAACACAAAAACTTTCAAAATTGTTAATCACTGCAATGGAGTGATTAAATAGAAGAACAAGGAAAGAAGAAAGAAATAAGGAAAGAAAATGGGAGAGACAGCTTCAGAGTACTCAAAACAACAGCTCTGAGCAACATGTTGTCGTGTCTCGTGTCGTGACGTACGAAGTCTCCTTCATTTTCCTGTAACTCAACAGTTATAAAACTCAGATAACAATGTCATTCTCCCAGACCTTTAAACAAAGTCCCAATCCTTCCATCCATTCATTTACTCATTCATTAGTTAATCAACTGCGCCGTAGCAGCTTCTAAGGTACAGTATAATAAAAGCAATAATTACGGTATTGTGAATACTAAACGTACATCATGACACTCAAAGATAAACGTACAGGTACTGTGCTGACGTTCACTAAAGTGGCTCTTACAGAGAATTAAAGTTAGGGGAACATACACATAGCAATACTAGTGTATGTGCCGCATATAAAGACACCGTCATCTGGCAAAGTACTCAAAAGATACGCTGAAATGTTAACAAAAACTGAATTAGGGCCTTAGTTGATGTGGCCATTAAAACAATCCAAACTCAACAGAGATTTGAAAAATGGTTAGACAAAATTCAGTGTAGGTTTACTAACAACACCCTTAGTGGAAAAGGGCAAGAGGGTACGACGGACATGAAAATATACGTTTTCCGATTTTTCCCGAACCGCGCCTAAAAATTAGAGGGAACTCGGGCCTAAATCAACAAGAAAATCAGGCAAATTTAGCTTCTCGAAGGCATTGCTAACTACGGACTATTCAAATAAGGGACTGTATCAGAAAGTGGGTTGGTAGAATAGTTAGTCGTTAGAGTAATTGGTTTACTAATTTATATAAAACTCAGGTACATAAATAGAGTGGTAATTAAAATACGAGTAAACTATTCGTTTAATAGTCTCTCAGTGTGTCAGGTGGTTAATTAGATAGCGAGGAAGATAGACTAGATTAGCTGTTACTAAGTTAGTTAATCAGGTAATCATATGGTTATTTAAATGTGTCAGGTAGTCAGTTACTTAAACTCTAACGTCTTCAAACCAAATTAGTTGTGTTAGCTGTCAAACAGTCAGGTAATTCCAATTTTCCAATGGCTCGACAGCCCCTTGGGGGCCTAGACCGCCTCTTTTTTTTTCGACGCTTCACGATCACACACTTTTATAGACACACGACACTCGGTAGGACTCCTCTGGACGAGGGACCAGCTCGTCGCAGAGACCTCTACCTGACAACACACACCACTCACAAGAGACAGACATCCATGCCCTAGGCGGGATTCGAACCCACAATCCCAGTAAGCGAGCGGCCGTAGACCCACGCCTTAGAACGCGCGGCCACTGGGATCGGCCAGTCAGGTAATTAGTTACTTAAATAGTGCTGTAATTAAATGACACTTTCTACTTAGTTACTGAAAGTCCGTCAGGTAGTTGGAAAATGTCAAGTTGTTAGTTACTCGGTAATATCGTTAGTATGTCAAATAGCTTCTTTTATTGCTTACACTCCTCCGAAATTTCGGTAACTATTTACTTGTCATATCGCAGAAAAGTTAAGTCTTAATTAACACCGCTGTGACTACCTTCGATTTCCCATTGTCAGATAGTTGGTTGTTCAGATAGTAATGCATAGTATCAGATAAAGGTAAAGGTCACCCAATGACATGCCTATGCAGGCACAGATGGGAAGCGGAGGTATAGTTCCAAACCATTCGCAACCTCGGCGCTAGAAGGGAGTGGGTGGTCAGCACCACGCCCAGGCCGTTTAATCCCCAGTAAAGACCCGGTATCCATTGCACAGGAGGCTGGATGGGCCTCGGGGGCGGTCTGGACTCCCCGAGGTCGTTAAATTTAGTTTAATTAATTACTTTTAGAGCGTCCGGTAGTTGGTTATTCAGGCAGTAAGTAGTTAAACTGGACTATTTGTTGTCTGATTGCCGATCCCGGTGGCCGCGCGGTCTAAAGAGTGGGTCCGCGGTCGTTCGCTTGCTGGGATTGTGGGTTCGAATCCCGCAGGGGGCATGAATGTCTGTCTCTTGTGAGTCTTAGAGGTCCCTGCGTCGGGCCGATCACTCGTCCAGAGGAGCCCTACCGAGTGTGGTGTGTCTGGGTGTTATCGTGAAGCCTCGATACTGCGGAGGCCCACTAGGAGCTGTTGCGCCATTGGAAAAATGAAAAAAAAAATATTGTCTGGTTACCTATAGATAGTCAGGTAGTTCGTTATTTGCAGCGTAAAACGAGCAATCAGTCAACATATTGCAAGCATATAAGAAAGTGAAATCATTTTCTATCTAGAATTTTTACAAAGTCCTGACGAGATGCAAGTGCGATTCTGCGTAACATTTTAACGAATGTAAGTTTACAAACAGCGTAAGACAGGCAATCAATCAAAACAGGTTGTAGGCATACGAGAAAGTGAAAGGATTTTGCATCTAGAATTTTTATAAAGTGTTGAAGAATGAAAGTGCGAGTCTGCAAAACATTTAATGTGCGTTTATTTTCATGCAGACTTGGTCTCGGTATTTGGTTTCAACAAAAACGTAGCAGACTTGTAAGGGACACGTCACATGTAGCAAATTACTACGTCACAGACACAGACACAGCAACCAGCACATCGACGCAAACAGTGACTGTAAGTCGTCCACTTCCGAGTCCATACTCAGTTAAATGAAGTGACTCTATTGATCTAATGGAAGTATATGTTTTGTTCAGACAGATCTGAATTGAATGCATCTATTGGCCGGACTGAACTGTACTGTGAATTGCCTTGACTGGTTGAAAGGGCTGAGTGAATTGTGCTTCGCGTTGAAGACGCACTAGAAACCTACCTTCAGGCCTTCCATTACATGAAAATGAAGTGTCAGGAACAGAATTAAAAACTGGATAGTCGATTCCAGGTTCGCCAGGAACTGGTCTCCTGATGTCCACTTTTTCGTCCTGCAGGTGATAACGTCCGTCGCTGTTTGAGGGCTCTGCAGCGCCCATCCTCGACGCCACCATTTCCGAAGCTGCCACTCTCGGAGCCGAGTGTATAAAATTCTCCACACTTGAAGCTGCGGAATTCACCACCTCAAGATTTGTTGTATAAGTGTTATAAATAAATGGGTTAAGCTCCCCAGATTTTGAGGGTTTGTGTTTCCCTTTAAGGATCTCTCAAACGGTGAACTGTGTACTACAGGATTGGGAACATGTAGTTTTGGAAACCCTTGTATTGCGTTCTTACCAGTAAACGTTTCAGCTGGAGAACGGTAAGTGAAAGGCTTCTCTGGTGTAACTTTTGGGTAACCTGTTTCAATGACCGAAGTTGAAACTTCCACGGGAGGAGGGTAAGTGAAAGGTTTCTCTGGTGTAACTTTTGGGTAACCTTTTTCAGTGACCAAAGTAGAAACTTCGACTGGAGGTGGGTAAGTGAAAGGCTTCTCTGGTGTAACTTTTGGGTAACCTGTTTCAATGACCGAAGTAGAAACTTCCACTGGACGAGGGTACGTGAAAGGCTTCTCTGGTGTAACTTTCGGGTAACCTGCTTCAGCGACCGAAGTTGAAACTTCGACTGGAGGTGGGTAAGTGAAAGGCTTCTCTGGTGTAACTTTCGGGTAACCTGTTTCAATGACCGAAGTAGAAACTTCCACTGGACGAGGGTACGTGAAAGGCTTCTCTGTTGTAACTTTCGGGTAACCTGTTTCAATGACCGAAGTTGAAACTTCGACTGGAGGTGGGTAAGTGAAAGGCTTCCCTGGTGTAACTTTTGGGTAACCTGCTTCAGTGACCGAAGTAGAAACTTCCACTGGACGAGGGTACGTGAAAGGCTTCTCTGGTGTAACTTTCGGGTAACCTGCTTCAGCGACCGAAGTTGAAACTTCGACTGGAGGTGGGTAAGTGAAAGGCTTCTCTGGTGTAACTTTCGGGTAACCTGTTTCAATGACCGAAGTTGAAACTTCGACTGGAGGTGGGTAAGTGAAAGGCTTCCCTGGTGTAACTTTTGGGTAACCTGCTTCAGTGACCGAAGTTGAAAATTCGACTGGAGGTGGGTAAGTGAAAGGCTTCCCTGGTGTAACTTTCGGGTAACCTGCTTCAGTGACCGAAGTTGAAACTTCGACTGGAGGTGGGTAAGTGAAAGGCTTCCCTGGTGTAACTTTCGGGTAACCTGCTTCAGTGACCGAAGTTGAAACTTCGACTGGAGGTGGGTAAGTGAAAGGCTTCCCTGGTGTAACTTTTGGGTAACCTGCTTCAGTGACCGAAGTTGAAACTTCGACTGGAAGTGGGTAAGTGAAAGGCTTCTCTGGTGTAACTTTTGGGTAACCTGCTTCAGTGACCGAAGTTGAAACTTCGACTGGAGGTGGGTAAGTGAAAGGCTTCTCTGGTGTAACTTTTGGATATCCTTGAAGTCTTGCAAGCACTTGGTATCGAGGAATTGTTTCACTGGCAACTTTCGCCCGTAAAACACATGTTGTTAAGGCACCTGCAATAAGAAGTCAATAAAAATGTGTGAAAGTCTGGTATTCAAAATTTCTTTGTAATTACTACCGTAATGATATTGCGTTATTATCCATCAGATGGTCAATAACTGTTTAACACGCAGACATCATGTTATTAAACAATCCATCCGTGTTTCTAGTTTCATTGCCAAGCGACTTACTGCAGTACTCCTTAGAAAATAGTTTGGATATGGATGTGCGAATTATATATTACGACAGGTGACAGCAACATCCTTAAAAATTAAAACAAGTTTAAGCTTTTGCTTTTATTAATTAAACAGTTGATATTACGTAATGTGTTCTACAGGAGCAATACAACACACTATTTTCCGGTCTTGTACCTGCTGATGGATAAATAGAAAGCAATGATAACTTCTCATTCATGAGATGTATGTATGTATGTATGTGTGTATGTATGTATGTGTATACATTCAAACCCCGATATAGTGCTACTGTTTGTTCACCGCATTTTGTGGCGGCATATCGTGAGCAGCGGTAAATCGAATTACCGTATTATAGGTAATTTCTCTTCCCAGACTTTCATTGGCTCTAAGCGAGGGTCTGACACTACATAATGCCGACATAAGCTGTATTCTTGTGCATGTAAATTTACTACATGCCAGTGACATCTGGTAAAAATTTAGAGAACTCCATGCAAGTACAGCGGTAAATTTGAACTGAAATATACTCGACAGGAAGCGCTTTGCGGACATCTTTAAATCGTTCGTAAAATGTTACATGTTACGGTTTATTCAGCGTTATCCCAGCAGCTCAGAGACGAATCGCAGAATAAGTAACGAATAAATAATTTGGTACGGATATGCAAGGAAGCGATCGTGGCCTAATTGGAGGCCATATTCCTGCCTTTGACTGAAGAAACTGAGGAAGACACGGAGAATTCTTTAGTCACGATGGGCGGTACCCGGGCTAAGACATGAAACAGGAACCTCCGGAATACTAAGCAAGGGTGCTATCCATCTCACTGCGATGTTCTGTGTTCATCTTAAAGTCTCAGAGATTTAGTTGCTTAGCCTGTACATGTGTAAGGTACAGTGCTTACAAAAGCTGAGTGCAATAATATGAAGAATGGCCAGACGTCGGCCATTCCAAACCGAAGTAGGTCTACAAGTGCATACCGACAGCTGAGATTCTCACGAAGGTAACTCTGGATATCACCGTCTTCTTTGATGTAACGCCGTGTAGTCTGGTAGAAATTTACCGAGCACAGGAACGTACTGCTTCCATCTTCAGGGCAGAATAATGAACTGCAGTACATATGGAGGAAGCATCCACGAGCACTGGATGTCCTCACTGTCTCGATATACTGCACTGCTTTTTCCCGCGCGGCTTATTCTTCCACTCTGAAGATGGCGGTAACATTTTTCCTCGAAACGTTGGCACATTTATGCCACACTACACCGTGTTACACCTCAGAACACGGTAATCTACGTGTACGTTTCAGCTGTAATAACTTCATACGCCTGTGTGGCCTTGATTGTCCTTTACTGTTAACAAAAACCTTGTAACGCAACAAATAACACATATTTCTTCTTCCTTTTATATAACCTGTCACCTGGCTGGTTCAGATCTTGCTTACGTCTCTGAACAAAGCCATACTTCTCTGCTTCAACATCTTAAAACGTTTCTTCTAGGGTATAAAGACTTCCAGGGACTATGTTTCTGAGGAACCCGCTGCTTTCATCTTCATCTTCCACGCTGAAGACGGAGGCAGCAGTTTCCTTCGACATGTCGGTATCTATATGCCAAACCACACTGCGTCACGACCCAGAAGACAGCAACCTTCAAAGTGATTGTCACGAGACTTTCAAATTCATTTCCCCTCTTGTCACTGTACCCTGTCAGCATCCATATGGTGCAACACTGACATTATGAATGAGTATTCTTAACGTACTGCTTCGTCTTAACTTCCAGTGTTTTTTTAGCAGAGGTTACTTCAATTATATATATTAATTACTATTTATTTACTTCCATAATCTCTCATGTCGATGTCATAATCTTGCTTCTGTATTCTTACTATGTACATATCTTTCAAACAGAAAGAAGACAAAGTAAACGCGTGCAGTCGTTCCCTTAGACTCGGGGATAATTTTCCCTGCATTAAATTTTCTAAAATTGTCTTAAAAATTCTTTACATATCAATAACATTCTATATTTTTATTATGAACAAATTTGTTACATGATTAGCAAGTTTATATAAAATCCGGAAATACGAACATTGCAAAAAAAAGCTATGATATTGATGTTTAACATTCAGTAAACTGTCGTTACCAGGAGCACATTATTTTAAGATTGTCTTTTTGGAACTGCTTGTGACACATTAGTAATATCTGTATAACATTCCACAAATTTCACATGTTACAGCAGCTTCCTTCAGAGGACTAAACCAGCATACTTTGTTACTTAAAGATATTATGGAGGCAACTACAAAATAAAACACAGCTTGATCCATAATTTAGGAAACGTTCTGGCACTTGAAGAGTTTCATTTTTTGTGGCAGTAAGTCATTTTCCCTTCTCGTGGAAACGCGCCAGATAATATAGAAGATAATTGAACCGAGATTTGAACGCAGTAACTTATCAGTTACGGCAGCACTATTCTGCTACATATAACGAAATTGAACAAGCGCTCGATTCGCAAGTTACTTGAAAACCGCCAAAGAGGAGTTATTTCTGCAGATGAATACAAATAAGAATGGCAAAACGCACACTACGGAATGAATGTACTTTCCACATTAATTATTTGCTATTTTGGATGCCACAATGAAATTAAATTTAATTTGTGTATCTTCTGTTACGACTATACTCGTATATACACACATATCAACACGAAAGTAACTAATGTACAGCCTCCGCCTAGTGCCTCGTAAATGAAGCCCCCAACATGCATACCACAAGGCTGTAGCATGTTGCCAAGGAAGCAATGGTGGAATGGTTACTAGTGGTGGAAAACCGAAGGCACGCCACTTCGTCACCCGAAAATGAACCCGAGGTTCCGCGGTGAGGAGACAGAGCCTAATTACCTAAGATACGGCACGGAGCCATCACCATTATGGGAATTCAGACGTTACTCCTTCTTATAAATTCGTAAACACTTCCCATAGTTAAAAAGATTTTCGAACAAAACTCGTGTGCGTTAATGATGCCTAGGCACATCTTATGCCACGTGCGAATAATTCTGCAGTAGGCTACAATAGGCGATTGTTGCGAAAACGTTTCAAATTCGTTCCGAAGAATGTACAAAATGGTGATCATAATGAGCCAATCTGAATAAAAATTAATTTCAAGGTATAAATTTTGATATATAAGTATATTTACACCAACTACTGCACACCAATTACATATGTTCATTCTATATACTGCTACATGTTTCGGCTGGCATTCTCAGCCATCATCAGGGAGTCCTCTTCTATAGACTTACGCAGCATGCAGCGTGTCGTTGAATGGTAAAATATATACACATATATACATATATTACAGCCATAGTTACAAAATCCAATAAAACCCGTTGTGTTGTTACATAAAATATTTGGATATAAAACATGTAAGTAACTGTTTCCAAACATCTGTGACGTAACAATGCTGCGTTAGTCTATAGAAAAGTGAGAATGTCAGCCGAAACATGTAGCAGTATATAGAATGAATATATGTAATTGGTGTGCAGTAGTTGGTGTAAATAAACATATATGTATAACAACTGCACGGAATATGTATAACATTAAGTATATAAGTTTTGAATTGTTGATCCCCAGTTTCAGATTTCATTCAAAGTCTTTCGTTATTTCCGGAGAAACAGACATGTGCTACCTCCCCATTACGCATTCATTCATACACTTGGTGCAAGAAAAGCATACAACACTGTTAAAGGAACATTGTGTTGTGTGTGTGTGTGTGTCTCATATCACTCACCAACGACGATCACCTCGCGCCACATACCGGTCACCTCTTCACAGCACGGCAACACCTGTTCTACTGAAGTGTAACATCTCAGTTCCTCCATTCATTTTCACTCTCGCATGGTCATCTTTAACCTCATCTGCCTTCTCCCCCCCTAACCCCAAGTTAAATATTTAGCATTCCAGGCACGGACTTCTATATTAACCAGTGGCGGCTTGTAACATTAGCTATGAGGTGAAAACAACAGAATAATTGTATATGTTTCTGTTGTTGCTGTTATTATTATTGTTGTTATTATTATTAGTCACGAATTCAATATAAAAATTACAAGAAAATATCTGTAAGATAAGAAACTCGAAGTACAAGCCTACACACAAAGAAAAGCCATTCAGGGTACAACAAAATGCAGCAGAACACAATGCCAAATGAGTACTAAAATAGTGACGTAACTGACCAACCAACTACCGACAACGGGCAGCGTCCTTCTTCGGACACCAACAATCGCTCAGATACATTGCGCACTTCTTATTGAATCCAAAAGCGTATCACAGAATTCACAACAGCCCTCTCCTGGTACTTATCCTGAGCTTTATAAAGAAAATAACGGACGATGGTCTGTACCAAACGTGATTCGTATAATTTAAATAACGGACGATGGTCTGTACCAAACGTGATTCGTATAATTTAAATAACGGACGATGGTCTGTACCAAACGTGATTCGTATAATTTAAATAACGGACGATGGTCTGTACCAAACGTGATTCGTATAATTTAAATAACGGACGATGGTCTGTACCAAACGTGATTCGTATAATTTAAATAACGGACGATGGTCTGTACCAAACGTGATTCGTATAATTTAAATAACGGACGAGGGTCTGTACCAAACGTGATTCGTATAATTTAAATAACGGACGAGGGTCTGTACCAAACGTGATTCGTATAATTTAAATAACGGACGAGGGTCTGTACCAAAGGTGATTCGTATAATTTATACCCAATTTCAAAGACATTTAGCAAAATCATTATTCCCAGTTAATATTACATTGTGTGCAACAAAAGACAAATATAGGCATACATTCAGGCATCAGCATTAACACGAACACCGAGATAACAGGTTCAAATCCTGTTTCTTGTATTGTCCTATGTAGGTACAGACCTTAGGATGAGACGATCCCACGTCCAAAAATTCATATCAATGCTAAGAAAGACTAACATTTGCGTAATTTTGCAAAGTAGCAATTAATGGTTCGCGTAAATTATTGGTTGTATCGGATCGACACCGACCAAGAATAAATTCACCGTCGATAGTCGGTGTAGGACACGATTATAAAGTTTCAACACCTCGTACATTTAGTCAAAAAGTTTCGAGTATAAGACATGCGGACCGACAGACGCACGGATTACACCTCCTCATTAACTACTGCATAAAACAGCGTCCTTTCTTAAAAGCTAATAGTCGTTCAGCTAGTCAAAAGCATTTTTCCCCAGCATGCAATCCAGACAGTGTATGCACTGTGTTTATCAGGACCCGCCAAGGGCTTTTAGCTGTACAGGCTCGTTAGCCACCACCCAACTCCAGAACTGGAGGAACACTCCTTGTCGGCTGTCCTCGACAATTTATACCATACACTTGCAGCTGCATCCCGCATCGGAATGCTGTTTCGACATAAAGCCACCTTACATCGTCAGGACAAGGGACACACATAACACGGCGACCTGCCCAGTACGTATGCATTGTATGTAGGCCTACTCATGCAAAGCTCTGAAACAAATCGAAAGACACTGCTGACACAAGCCCACGCTTCTCGTGTTACATTTCGATTACTGTGTGGGTCCAAACACTGTGACGCAAACCCGGCGACATTGGGCCCATCCCGGTCAGCACTTTCACTCATGACGGACAACATCTGAACTCCGTCCTCATCTCAAGGCCAACTTGGCTATGACAGCCCACAAAACTCCGTTCCATAAATAATTCAAGTTACATGACAAGAAACCTTTTAAATACATGGATTTTGTAAGACCTTTATATAAGACCTTCACTATTAAAGAAAATAAAAGGGACATTCCGTCAACTCGATTCAAATGTCAAAATTCCACGTCCCCGAATCAAGATGTCACAAAATATATGAAATTAATTCACGGACCACAATCCGCCTTATGAAGCTGACAGCAGCTCAACACGTCAATAAATTTTGTGCATTTTACACAACGTAACGTTTTATTGCGCACTCGCAAGGACCTGAGCCCTGCCAATGTCTCTGCTCCCTCACAGCCTAAATGTGTAGCTACACTTTGCACATGTGATATTATGCACTCCGTACATTATCCTTACAATCAGTCACCTTTACCAACAATCTGGGATTGCGTGACTTCAGGCTTCCGCGGCGGTGTAAATTAGATCTCCACTCTTTTGGGATTTTACGCAGCGTAGAATGGTAGTTTCTTACCGACGTTTCGGGACAACTTATGTGCCCTATTTCCAAGAAGAACTTACAATATTATAAAGACACAAGCAGCGTATCGTATGTCTGTGAACAGTAAACATATACACATCAGCGTTTTACAACAGTCCAATGATGCACGGTATTACTAAAACTATTCAGATTAAAATTAAAATACTAGTGAAGTACTAAAACGCAAAATGTTAGACTTTGCAGTATAAAGCTGTCTCCAAACATCTTGCAGTAGTAGACATCTCCTGATTAAGGTTTTGACACCCCCATGAGTGATCGTTCTGCACTGCACGGAATATTAAGTATATGACCCACTATAGGAGACAAAGCACGGATTTAATCTAAATAATATTAAACAGGAAGTCTCAAGCTTTTTCGCCGGCGTACCACTAAATTAAATGTAACAATTTCACTGTACCACCAATATTGCTTTTGTTTAAATATAAAAGCTGAAATTGCAAATACTGGCTCACAGCGGGTATGAGTTATGTAATGTTGCCGAGCAAAGCTGCGTACTATCATATATATATAATATATATATATATATATATGTTTATGTTTTGTTTATCTTTTAAATTGTTCCATCTTTATATTTCAAGTTTTTTTATTAAGTATTAAGGTTGCGTACCGGTACACAATGGCTGGCGTACGAATCGTGATACGCATACCACAGTTTGAGAAACCATGATATAGAATATAAAAATTCACATCTTACGTCACGGGAAACGAAATGCGGAAATAGTAAATAGTATAATATAATAGCGATAATAGTAAACATTTTGTTTTTTTGACCTCCTGATTTCAAAATCGGCGTTATTCTGAATCGGCGCAAATTGGACCGGCGCAAATCGAGGGCTACCTGTACAGGATTTTGAACGTCAAGTATGTGACGCATATACTAACCACTCTATTTTAAAGAGCTAACGAACTGTAAGGTTGAAATGGGCACGCCCGTGTTCTTTATTAGTGTTGTCCACATTAAAACCAAAAATAAATACTCCATGGTCGCAAATAACGAACACTGAACTGCTGTGTATTCCGAAATAAGAGTACATCGTTTAATTCCTGCTGTGCTGGTTGTTGTTTCCGGTAGTTCAAGCAGGAAGAGAGAGAGAGACAGAGAGAGAGTTGCTGCTTACTGCATCCTCCGTGTTCAGAACATTGGCTTAACAAAATCTGTACACATGTACGAGTATTTCGTCAGGCACGCTCAGACGTTTCATAAACAGACACAAATGAGTGTCAATTGCCTGCGAAAACTGATAGCCACTCGCGGTCCTGTTGGTCTGCAAGTGAAAACCGGACGTGCTGGGCAGCAGTTCTACGAAAGTCAGTTACAGTCGCAACACTCCCGAACAAACGTCTGACGTCACAACAGTCACTAAACACATACGTATTCTTATTTGTACTGGGTCCTTACAGGCGATGACAGCGTGTAGTCCGGCACATAGATACGTACCGACGTTTCGGAGAAACATACCATATCCTTCTTCCCTCCGGAACAAGGTAGAAGCGTGTCCCACCGAAATGTTGTGCTATCTACCAGACTACACGGCGTCATTACCCAGAAGACTACAGTAAGGATCTTCATGGCTGTTAAAACTTAAAATGTCACATACATAAGTAATACAAATTGAAATGTCACATAAAACAATCTCAGGTTGTGTTGAATTTAGTTTAAGTTCCAACGAACACATGTGTTGAGTGTCCGACTTTTGCTTCATCCTTATTCTAGACAATGTGGAGCCGAAGTAGTTCAGTCTGTACGGAACGGACGACCGTAGAATCTGGTTCTATTCCTGGCAGGGGTAAAGGATTTTCTCTTTTCTGCAGCTTTGAGACACGCTCTGGGGCACAACAAGCCTCCTATTGAATCGGTGTTAGGGTTCTTTCCCGGAGGATAAAGCGATTGAGGCAGGAAGCTAACTTCTCCGTTCCATCTAGTATCAAGATTAAAGACGTGTGTAAAAGTAGGCCTACCTCAATTGAATTTCTCATGTTTGCATAATGTAGATTAAATTTCGTCTTCACAGGGTTGAAACCTCTCCGACTCGAGCGTAAATACCTCATCATCACGTGGTATTCTCCATGTGGCTTGAAGTGCCACCAGGTCTTAAACACTCAAAAATTATAAGTTCTGTCTACAGAGTACATTTATGTGTTGGGTGCATGAATATCAGAACAAACAGCGATCATTTTTCTACGAACTGAACCTTTAAACATAATTCACGTTAAATTTACTCTTCAAATTCGCCGGCCTGTCACCACGGAAGGCCGAGTCCGATTCCAGGTCAGTCCGTGTGAGATCTGTGGTGGACAAAGTGGCACTGGGACAGGTTTTCTCAGAGTACTTCGGTTTTTTCCCATTCCACCAATACTTCATGCTCATCTTCATATATATGTTGCTCTTACCAGACGAACAAAAAGGCGAAGCCTGGGAACATCCAAAAGCAATGCTCTTTCGGAAATCGGGGATAATTCGATAGAAAAGTGGCCACTTTCACATGGTCTTCAAAGGGGTAATGCAGTGTAACTACAGTCTTAGAGTTATTATATATTCTACAGAGGAAATGCTCTGGGGGTTTAAGTTCTGACTTGATTTATTCAAGTGGCTAAGTCTTATCAAACATCACACAGAAATCTCTAGGCGCCGCAAGAAACGTTCAAAATATAAGGTTAATTAAAATTTACCCTCGTCCTCACACGGGTAGTTGCTGAGAGCCATGTTACAGTACTCGTATGGGATCACTGTTGCCTTATTAGTTGGTTGTGGTATTCACCACAAAACAACATCCGTGCGAGTGATCACTGTCATAATGGGTGCAACAATTCCACAACAATATTCGTACACAACGGTGGCATATACGCGACATTCCGAATACGACCGGATGCAACTCATCCTTTGCTGCCACCTACGAGCAGACACTAAAATCACAGGAATGACTCCCTTAATCTTAACTGCCATCTACTGGGAGATTCTAAAACTTATCTGTCCTTCTCCTCTCCTCCGCTGATCAGTTCTCAACATTTGCTGGCACCTACTGAGGGATAGCGGAGTTAGTAGTCATCCTGACATCCACCAGGAGCCGTTGAAATACAACTGTGTTGGTGGCTTCAATGTTTCATGTGGTGGGACTAACTCGTACTTACACGCAGACAATTGCGCTGTGATTGAACCCCTCACCACGATTACCAAACCTTTCTTATCAGCATAGTAAAGAATACAGACCAACAAAACTATTTTATTATAAAAACAATAAATATTTTTAAATAAAATCGTTACATGTTTCGACCCGATCGGGTCATCATCAGGCTTATAAAATATGTAAAAGGAGGCTAGTTGTATACAGTTACAATTATTAATCCATGGACTGGAATGTTATCCTTAGGGTTACATTACAATTCAGTTTTTACCTTAGTTTAGCTTCAAGGTTTATAACAAATTGTGCTCAGTTGTATTTATTAGTTTGTAAAACTTCACACTCTTTTTATTGACTTAAGAGTTTGGTGTATTTATACGTGGCGTTAAAATTCTAACTTGCAGAATTGTATTAAAAACTTACGAAATCCTTTCTTCATTCATTATGTTGTATATAAGATGATAAATTAGTCTGATTAAACATTCATAATCATGGATCAACTATCACGTGAGAATAACTTAATTCTGAAATAGATCATTAGACTGCGCAAGTGTAGTCACCCCTCAACATCCGTAAATTTGATATTCCTGAATGATGTCCTTAAATGCAGGACCACGAGTGTTTTCTTTTTATCTCCCACTGTACCCCTTCGAGAGCTTCAAGAAGCTCTCGGGATCAACGCTCACACGCCTGTTTACAGTCCATGCCTCTTGACACTGACATATGGCAAAGTTTACATTCTTCTTTGTATCTTTGGCGCATCGATGATACGCAAGAGACGCATATCTCTAACTAGCAAAACGGAAGTGTAAAAGCTGTGAGGAGGGACAGGATAATACAAAACTGAGACAGTCAGCAACAAACTGCCGACCAACGCCACTCAACATGCCAGAAGAGCGAAGATCTCAACTACACCGCGGCGGAAACCTGAAATCTCATTAACCGCGCGCATGTGTTTGTGTGTGTGTGTGCACGCTCCCATAAATAAAAACCATATTCGAGACAAGGAGGTGCGCCTGGGTTGGTATTTCTGCTGGTAATAAGAATGCTAAAGTTGTCGCTATGATTAATTAATTAATTAATTAATTAATTACCATGCCAAGAAGACGTATGGGGGAGTTGAGGTAGAATGGTTAGCTTCATGCCCCAGCCGCTTTACACGGGGGGGGGGGGGGGGGGGGGAACGGGCCCCCGGTGTTCATTGTGTAAGAGGCTTGGTGGGACCCAGGGCCAGTCTGAACTCGGCGACGAAGAGAAAAAACATCTACACCGCCGGAAATCGAACCCGATTCTTGGGTCATCGAGCACGTAGCCTGATCACTATAATCTACTAATTGACCTACACCGACTGTTCCACTATTAATAACTACTACTAATATGGATGATGGCAATGATGACTATGATGATGATGACATCAAAGTATACTGGGACTAGCTACGAAAATTACAGTCGTCTGCGTAACAGTACATTGGTTTAGGTAAAGTTAAAGGTAAAGCAATCCCATTACAGGCCTGGACAGGCCCTTAGTGTTCCAGGAGGTTGAGGCTCCCAGATTTCTAGACAATCGGCACATGAAGGTGGTAAGGTTGTCAGCCCTACGCACCGGCCGCCTTTACCCCCCAGGAAATATTCCTGGTATCATTTCTGTTGGAGGCTGAGTATGGACAGTTGCGGAATGAATCCGGCAGTGGGACGGTTGTTGAATGCGAGTACAGAAAGCAGGGTACGGGGCTGCATCTGTAGTGACATCCTGTAGTGACAACCTGTAGTGACATCCTGACGAATGCCGAATGAGAAATGCCAAGAGAGAAGCAGCTAGTAGTTTGGAATTGGAAGTTCTCTGGAGTGAGCAAAACTGCTACCCCAAAATGCCTCCGGTCCCAAGAACAGAGTGACAACGGCTCTACAATTTCTGTCTCCACGATGCAAGCAGCAAATTCCTCCGTACAGTCGGTAATGCATGGCGTCAGTCCGGGTGGGTACCTGGAAGGTGGGCGCGAGCGGTACGGCCTCCCCCCCGGCAAAATCCACGGGGAGGCAAAATGAGTGGGAACAGTTGGGCCCCACAGAGCCGTATAGATAGGGACAGACTTAAACCTGGCCTGTATACACTGCTCAGCTGAAACACCGGAGCGCTCCGGCGAGCAGTAAAGTAGGTGTTACAGCAAGGATGACAATGAATTCGTAGGAAATTATTGTTTGATATAATAAAGTTGCTGGGGTACACAATCTAACACCCACACGGCGATAGCTGTTCATATTGTGACAACAGGTGTACTTGCTCGCAGCAGGCGACCAGTCACTGAAGAAGCTGGGGGCAAGAACAGGTCTGTAGTTTTATGTCACACTGACACTTCAAGCACTGAGCAGTGAGCAAGCGCACTGTGTGAATGCTTGCGGGATGGGTAGTAGCAACTGGTCATTCACCACGAAATTCTGCGCATGCGTATCTATCGCATTCTTATCAGGGATCATCTCCTGGTGTGCGGACAGTATGCAGTTCTCTGTACCTCCTGTTACTTCTTCCCCAAGTCATTAATCGTCTTTTCACCACACGCCCTGCATTTGCTTCGTGCGACAATGCGTGTCTCAACCGCGTTTCGCTGTCGGTTTAGTCATTGTAACGATAACCACCGGAAGACCGCAGCTCGCCCTGCCGGTCATTTCTTGACCCGCACCGCCTACATCTCCTGTTTATCCTTCCGTAATCGCCGGATTCTGCGGTCGGTTGAGAATGACTCAGCCGACACAGTTTGAGGCTACCTTCCATTCACGTGCGTACTAGTGAGTAAAGCTTGCGAATTTAACAGTTCAAAGTGCAGTGCTAATTATATGTACCACCTGCTGCAGACATTCAGCGAACTCTGCCATTTTACCACACAGTGTAATTATGCGTTTTGTGTGATTCCCATAATAAATAATATCAAGTATTTCCCTCAACAACATTAACCGATTTGCCCTGACAATGGACATAGACTGTGCTCTCTGTGAGGTAGGTACTGAATTTTTACATACGTATATGACGTACAAGAACGTCAGTCTTCAAAGAGTAAAATGTACTGGGAAAGAAATTCGCTCAGCGGCATTTGCTTGAGCCAGCCCCAGCTCACGAAGAGTCCGAGGACAGAATGAACTAGGAAGAGATGAGCTCGGATGAAACAGAGGAAGACGGGAGGAAAAGTAATGCAAGAATAGAGAAATTAATTTTTCAAAAAGTCTTCTTTGCGGGTTTTTTTTATATCCTTGGCTTTCTTTAGTTATTCATAATCATGTCTTCCAGTTTGGTATCTAAAAATATAAAAATTCAAATATACAGAACTATAATTTTGCCTGCTGTTTGATATGTGTCTGAAACTTGGTCTCTCACATTGACGGAGGAACAAACAGGCTCGTCAGTATTTCGGTCTAGACTCGAGCTGGCACATCCCCAGTAGGCCTACAAGCCAAAAGCGTTACCACCTTAACCAACTAGCTGAGTAACTCTTTCAACCAACGGAGTTAGGTCCGCAGATTCAAACAGCTCTTCTCGGTTACCATTCAAAATTAGACACGTTCATATGAACTTTTTTCTCACAATGACCGATACTATCACCTCCCAAAATATTGAACTTTCCTCCTGAATCACCCTGTATAGAGCTAGGCGAACTGCTGCGGTTCTTTCTACCCACCCCCCAACCGCGGGACAGGACACTCCTGCATCCGCTGAACAAGTAAGTGGCCCTCGAGTTAGATTACACGTGTTTGACGGAAAAAGAACTCTGACCAATGAAGTATGCGTAACAGCACAGTACAAATCTTTTCATTCGTGTTTCAACTCATTTTACTGATCTTGATGATTTTCACAGTCCGCTTCTGCAGCAAATTCGCATTAAACAGGCCACGACCACATCCTCCAATATTCTTTCCAACGCTTCATGCTAGTCATCATGGTGTTTGTACTCGAAAGCCACATAACTTTATTTAACTGACATCGTTGAATAAATGAACAACGTGCGTATTATCTCCACTGTAATTTTGCGCAATTCGTCAGCCGTTTCATCATAGACATGAATTTCAAGTGGTTGTTGTAAAACAAATACAATATAGATAAACAACGTACGTAATAACGAAATATGTTATATTCTTTAATTCTGTGTCAAGGAAGACCAGATTAAACTTGGATCGGGCAAGTATTTGAGTATCATTGTGAGCCAGGGCAGCCTACGTGCTTTCTACGACCATGACCTCATCTCCGGGCCCTAGAGCTGCGAAATTGTTACCATACGCGTCTTTTTACAGCTGCACTATTTGTCTGTCACGATTTAGGTTTAGGAAAGTAACATCTGACTGAGACTACTTGAGAGCAAAATACGAAATATTTGGACCTGTAAGAATGAAACAATAGAAGATGTAGAAAACACGTCATGAGGTAAAGTTCACCCTAGAACAGGCCATAAAGGCCCAGAGGGGGAGTAGAGGTATATCTCTACTCTTTTTTAACCCTGGCACTAGATAGGGGTGGGTGGTCAACACCACGTCCCGGCCACTTTACCCCCGGGAAAGAGACCCGGTAACCATTTTATAGGAGGCTGGGTGGGCCCCAGGGTCGGTCTGGACGGCTGCGAAAAATCTCGCCCCCACCGGGATTCGATCCCCGGACCGTCCAGCCCATAGCGAGTCGCTATACCGACTGAGCTATCGCGGCCCACACACGTAATGAGGAGTTTCACAATTTACACTCACCCAGTATTGTCAGTGCGATTAAAGGAAGGATGAGCAGATGGATGGGATAAATAGCATGCAGCGGAGAAATTAGAAATTCATACGCAATATTAATAAGGTAATCTCAAAGAAATCAAGTGAGATACCTAAGGCTTATGTAGGGAGATAACATCATTGTTGATCTTAGATGAATATGGTGTGGAGGCAGAATGCACTAAACTGGCACAGGACAGGGTCCACTGGTGGAGTTCTATGTCCTAAAATGAACATTCACGTAACTAACCGATTCCATGGGACGTAGTTCTTCTTGAGAAGCTAGTAGTTCCTCAGCTAGGCTATAAATTCTCCACATTTTATGAAACCGGAAAGTTCATTACCGTGCTCACAACAGCTCGCCACTTGTCCCTATCCTGAGCCAAATTAATCTGGTCCTCGCCCTGCAATTCTGTTTTTGAAGATCCACTGCAATACATTGCATTAAGTTATCCCCCATCTATGCCCAGGTGTCTTTCCTGTGGCTTTCCCTGTCAGCATTTCCCTTTTTCCCCGTATATGCTACATACGTTGTCAATCTTATCCTCCCTCCTTGATTTGACCACCCGAATAATATTTGGTGATAAGTACAAATAATGAAGCTCCTCATTACGTATTTTTGTCCAGTCTGTTACTTCCTCGCCTCTTCAGCCCAAACATCTCCTCAGCACCCTATCCTTGACCACCCTCAGCCTACGCTCTTCCCTCAATATACAGACCAAGTATCACAGCCATACCAAACAACAGACATCAGACCCTAGTAGTAACAACGATAAATTCGTTTCAATATTTAAAAGACCAACACAATGCACTTCACTATCACTTTAATATGTATTAATTGCCCCTACATATGTTTCGGTTTACACAAAACCATCCTCAGGGGGTTCAAAACTACGTTTTATCACATCCAAAGTTAATACAGGTTTTGATATTAAGCACAGTATTAAAACCTGTATTAACTTTGGATGCCGATCCCAGTGGCCGTGCGGTCTAAGGCGTGGGTCTTCGGCCGCTCGCTTACTAGGATCGTGGGTTCGAATCCCACCGGGGCATGGATGTCTGTCTCTTGTGAGTGTTGTGTGTTGTCAGGTAGAGGTTTCTGCGACGAACTGGTCCCTCGTCCAGAGGAGTCCTACCGATGTGGTGTGTCTAATGTGTGTGACCATGAAACCTCGACGAAACGAGGAGGCCCAGGCCCTTATAAGGCTGTCGAGCCATACAAAAAAAAATTAACTTTGGATGTGATAAAACGTAGTTTTGAACCCCCTGAGGATGGTTTTGTGTAAACCGAAACATATGTAGGAGTAATTAATACATATTAGAGTGATAGTGAAGTGCATTGTGTTGGTATTTTAAATATTGAATCGTAAAAATGCACGGTGAGACTAATATCAAAACGATAAATTCGTCTTCAGATATGCAAGCCTGACATGCTACTGTAGAAGCAGAAACTGCCCGGCATATTCAAGTTCATTACGCGATATGCCGTCAACTCCCGGAACTTTGGCATGGTCCAAGAAGATAGACGGCTACCTGGAAATATTTGAAACACTCACCCAACCAGCGATGAGCATGGAGAGGAAGGAAAGTGGCTTTATTCACCCACTGGACTTGGGGCCTCTACCGCATTCCTCTCTGCACATTCTGCTGTCTAATACGAACAGATGATGCAGTGTCGGCTCCAGCAACACTTCGTCAGCGGGCGTCCGCAATCTCATCTTTAGTCTGCAGATTTAAAAACACAATGGTATATGTAAATTTCGATCAACTCACAATCAAGGAGAAACAGACATAAAACTGTAAGCATTATTAGCTAGTTGGAAGTTAGTTTCACGCTCCGACCGGTTTCATTGAAGATGCCGTGTGCTGTCCTACAGCAATAAGATAGGGAAGTGGACGTACATCTCCACTCATTCTTGACCTCGGCACTAGATTGAGGTGAGTGGTTAGCTCCACGTCCAGACTGCTCTATCCTCCAGGGGCAGAACCTGCGATACCCATTGGGTGGACCCTACAGCCGACCTGGACTCAGTGGCGAAGGGAATAGGACTACCTCAGCTGAAAATCGAAACTCGGCCCTCCGGTCGTCCAGCCCGTAATGGTACCCAGCCCACGCGACTGATTTACGCCCAAGAACAGAACCCCGCACCCTTTTGACAGGAGACTCAGCGGTGTAAAGAACCGGTCTGGATGTGATGACAAAATCGCTTGACCAGGCAATCCGAGCTCGAGCTATTGGCTTTATTGATATGTAATGATATGCTACTTTAGACGTGCATACAGCATCACTGAAATTACAGAGACTTGTGTATATGGGGATGAATGACAAGATTACGTAAGACTGACTGAAGCTACGATGCCCTAATTTAATGTTACCTCATCATGTGTGACGACAGACGTAATAACAGGGTAGGCCGGGACAGCGTAGTCGGTATAGCAACTCGCTACGGCCTTGACGGTCTGGGGATCGAATGTGGGTGGAGGCGAGATTTCCGTACCCGTCCAGACCGGCCCTGGGGCCCACACAGCCTCCTATATAATGGGTACCGGGTCTCTTTCCCGGGGTAAAGCGGCATTGGCCACCCACTCCCATCTAGCGCCGAGGTTAAAGAAAGAGTAGAGCTATTCCTCTACTCCCCCTCTGGGCCTTCATGGCCTGTTGTAGGGTGAATTTTACCTTTTTGTCATACCTTTAAGTAATAACAGGCAAGATTAGAACTGGAAATCCCTATCGTGACATTAATTCTCCCTGTACACCCATTATGTGTAACTATTACCATCTGGAGCAATGAAATCAACGTTGTGAAGCATTGCATCCAAAACAACCGATGCATCTGCCGGGGTTTTTTTAAGGCCCCGCAGCAGATGTTACGGACACACGGCAGCCTTGAGGCTTATTGTGATGAAGATGATAGTCTCTTTTGATTAATCGGCCGGTTTAATCAGAGTGAAAACTGCCTTAAACGGAACATGGGGCACAACAGAACACTGTCTTTAGCAGAAAAAATTTACAGTCCCGATGATACATACTTGAACTACCTGTATTCAAGGGAACCTTTCTGCGACGCAAAAAATTTCGGTCCCTTGTGGTTCCATTATACGCAGGTTTCACTGTAGCTCCAAGTCATGTTTGGGTCGCATGCAGAAAAATAATACGCCATTTAATTTTATTGAGTCACTTTTATTCTTTTAGCCTGGAATTTCCTGACCAGCTTATCAATTCTAAACTTATATAAAGGAACCTGTTCGAGTAGTTCACTATTTTAGACCTATTTTCTCCCTTTATAACAAACGTTAGACCACGATAACCCATTCGCGTACTTCGCCGGCTGCTTTTATGGTATCTACTTTCGGCTACAGTGAAATATCACCGATGAAATCAAAGTGGTTTATTCACTGAAGAATCCATACGGCTTACCTAAGACAACTGAAGTCCAGCTATCATTCTGAGCCATTAATTCTGAAATTCAAATTAACTAAATCTGAAGCAAGCATTTATTTAGGCCTACAGCATGAAATATCAGTGCATATGTTTGTGGGTTAAATATCCGACGCAACTGAGACAGTGTCATTACGTGAAGATGAAAGAAAGGTTTTACGTCTTTATGGTGTTACGATTGAAGTTTATGTATTGTGGGATGTTTCGCTGTGTAGATTTGAACCAACGTGTTGCCGGAACGATATGTCTGGGGAGGTATCTACCTACCAAATTACATGACCTCACATGCCAGAAGACTCCAATCTTCAAAGAAAGGTAGAATTTATCTTGGTTGTTATCACACAGGTTGCAAAGACAAAGTATTCAAAGTGATGATAAAAGCAAATTCCATTGTAGCAGGTGGTGGAGGTGTCGTGCTATAGAACAAAGAGAATGCAGTATGTGGCCTCGTGCACACACGATCCGGTAATTCCAGGGACGGAAGTTACTTATTGTGCTGTGTAGTGCGTGCTAATGGGTTCGAGAAGCAAAGCTGTAACATAAAGGAACTTTGGTTCATGAGGTAAACACGAAACAGTGACACTCGCAAAGTTAGTTGCCTAGTGTAATGAGATTACAAATACCAAGGTTAATACTGGTTAATAAGGAAACAGTGTTCTTACAATAGATTACCGATGGGCAAAATGGGGCCCTTCTACCTTTGCAGTGCGGCCCGCCATCTGATTTCAGAAACACGAATCAACACGTTGTATCAATTCGTCTAATTATTATTTTAGTCGCATTCAAGCAAAAACATTATTCAGTAATACGCTGTATTATGAAAATACAACATGCGTTTCATATCACCATATAAACGTAAATTCCATTTCACACAAAATTAACAATTGCGCTACTTAACAAATCGAAAAAATGAAATTATTTATGTGCGCTCAATTCATTTTACCCAGGAATTGTTACAAGAGACACCAGTAAGTACTTATTCGTCAAAATTAGTTCCAAACTTTGTACGATTAATTCAAATTTTTAAAGATTATTTTAAGTAAGTTTTAATGCCTCGGTATTGGTACTACTGACGACAGAGTGTTATCATTAATGATGCATAAGTAAAAAATATAGGTCTTATTTGTAATGTGGCCCGCAAACATTTTTCCCCTTGAACTGGCTCTCGTGTCCATAAGGTTGATCGCCACTGGCAGCATAGCCTGACGCTTAAAACCGCTGTGTCTACATCCGCCTTTCGACGTAACCATGCCCTGGTCTAAACGTTACCGCAGTCGATGCCAGCCTTGCGATCCATACGCTGATCGCCATCATGTTACTCAGCAGTGTGCTGCAGTGAACAAAAAAATAAATAAATAAATGGCTTGCTGAGATATACCAGTTTGGTGATATACGTTCTGGTTCCGATGTCACTCAACACCGACTGAAGAAGATATTTATTTACCGGCAAGAGGAATAGTACCGATATACAGCGTGTATCTAAAATACCTGGGCAAACTTCAAGAGTGAGTTCTCCACATTAAAACAGAGAAAAAAAGGTAATATAAACATAGTCCGGAAATGAGAGTTTTTTTTTAGTTTAATCGAAAGATTACATTCAACAGTAAATACCTTAACTATGTAACATTTTACTTACAACTGACGTAATACATTCACAGCACACGTTCCCAATTCAATAACTGTTCAGTTCTATATGTTTATCAAGTCACAATTCACAGCAAATGCTCAAAATGTCCTCCACCTAAATCAGTGCACGCATGGACACGTCTGATCATGGGTCAACACGTTGTTGGGCCGTACTGTTTGCGGACACACAGGCGTAAATTGGGGGGACGGGAAGGGGGCAATTCCCTACAATATTTTTTTCTACGTAAGAATAGTTTCCTTTTGGCTACTGAGTTGAAGAGGGGCAAATAAAAAAATTTGGGTGAGAGCGGGGAAAGGGGTGTATGTATATTAAGGACTGGTCCAAACCACTCTTCCCCCTCCTTCTAACTTGACTCCTTAGTAAATAAAAGTTCCTCATGCCCACGGTCGAGTTTCCCCCCCCCCCCCCTCCCAATTGTAGCAGCCAAGTTACGCCTTTCCTTCTTTTGGTGTGAGGGACCTCACTCCTGAGTTTGTCCAAGCATTTTAGACACAAAATTTGATGTGGTATTCGACATGAAGTCGCTCGAACGTGTAATGTGAATGAGGCCACCAGCCGCCACTGCAGGACAGACGCACCTCCTGACATCCAGTATTAAAGCAGCCACACACGTGCGTGACTCAGTGTGCACTTGGAACTACGGACGTACCACTTCTGAAAACCAATTTTGTGATTCATAAGTTCACCTTTTGATCGTCTGCAAGTTATGCAACTTGCCACATTCCTGCGTAAACACGAACACTGTCATTGTCCAGCTCTTTAACTGTAACTAACACCAAGTGGTTAGCAAGTGTTTTTTGTACTTGGTTTGTCACGGGTTATATGTCTCTCTCGCTGTGCGGTCCTTTGTCGTTTTCATCTCAGTCCTTACAGGCAAAATACCAGAACTGTAGTTACCTGAGTTACACCACGACAGCTGCCTTGCACGCTCTTCCAAGTTCATTACGAATCTTCCCAACATTCGACACTTCAGATACAGTGCTTTTCAAACGGCGGTACGCCTACCACTGATGGCACGTGGACGGTCGCCTGGTGGCACGCAAAGAAATTTGGGATTGTTTTAAATAACTAAAATTTAGAAACGTTAACTGCACTATTAAAATTATTTTAAATGTGTTAAACTGTAGAGAAAAACATTTATAAAGTGTATACAAAGATAAGCTACTATTTCATTGTTCGAATATAAACACAGACTCTCCTCTATCGTCTAATCGCGTTAAATTAGAAAAGTAGCAACTGCGAAATTTGAGATTTCCACAGCGTTGTTGTTTCGCCGCTTGGCAGGTTTGAAGACTTCAAATCTGCCAACCAGTGAAACATCCCAGAAGACCAGTATCCTGAAAGCAAACATTTTTTTATCGTGAAAGGCCCCGCAGCAGATTCTACGGACGCACCGCAGCCTTAAGGCTTATTGTGCAACCCTGTGAGGAACATGATTCGTTTTTTCCAAGTAATGGAACCGTGGAATGAAATTGACAGGGGAAAACCGAAGTACTCGGGGAAAAACCTGTCCCAGTGCCACTTTGTCCACCACAAATCCCACATGGACTGACCCGGTATCGAACCCGGGCCTCCGCGGTAAGAGGCCGGCGACTAACCGCCTGAGCCGTGGCAAGCAGGCATTAATATTTGAGTAGCTAGTGGTAGGCGTACATGTTTGGATTGTGATAGAGGCATGCGAGAAGGAAAGTTTGAGAAGCACTAAGATCAGAAGACGCCATCAGATAAACCACAAATCAGTAAGTAAATAAACAGAAGTATAACTAAATAGTAAACTGTACGGACCTGAGTTCCACCTGAAAAACCGACAGCCACTACGCTGATCAGTAAATTCATCGTCTTTAACGGAACTCGAAAGTTCACAATAACCCGCGACTGGACACTAACCTCAGCCAGCTGAATCCAGTCCACATCCTAACATCTTACTTCTTGGCGACCCATTTTTATATTGTCACCTTACATAAATACATAAAAGGTAAAGTTTTCCCTGTCCAAACCATGGAGGCATGCAGGAGGAGCAGAGGTATAGCTCAACCCATTCTTTACCTCGGCACTACATGAGGTGAGTGGTTAACTTCACGCCCCGGTCGCTTTAACCCCGCGATAGAACCACGGTACCCACTGAATACGAAGCTGGGGGCCCTAGAACCAGTGTGTACGTTACGACTTAAATTTGCCCTTGATCCCAGAGGCAAGTTCTGTTACAGATTTGGATAGTAAATTTCGCTACCATACGTCAGCACAAAGAGGCACTGCGCTGCAATCCGGAAGGTCGCCGGTTCGATTCCCGATGGAGTTATTCGAATTTTTCATTGACTTAATCCTTCCGGCCGCACTATGGCCCTGGAGTCGACTTAGCCTCTAACAGAAATGAGTACCAGGAATATTTGCTGTAGCGTAAAGGCAGCCTTCATCTGCCGATTGTCTAGAAATCTGGAAGCCTCAACCTCCTGGATTCCTAAGGGCCTGTCCAGGCCTGCAATGGGATTGCTTTACCTTTGCTGGGATACATTCAACACGTCGCTATAACAAAGAAAGTAAAAACAGGCAAAGGAAACAAAGAAACAAACAAAGCAGGAAAGGAAGCAAGCTTTCGCATTGCGAGTTGCTGCAGCAAAGGCGTCACTGTTGCTGGAGAGTACTCCTGTATGAAACGTGAACATTCTACAATGAGTTTTACGTTGCATTCACCGTGCATTTTTGTTTAATTAAACAATTTATACCAACATATGCACACAGACACTTACAGACCCCCTGAAGATGGCGATGTAAACACGCCGAAATACGTATTGGGGATAACTATTAATAAAAGAAACTATTGACCTTGTAAGTGTCTGTGTGCATATGTTGGTATAAATTGTTTAATTCTACAATGAGGTTCACAGTTACTGCGTAGGCTGCTATCTTCAATAACAGTGATAAAGATAATCAGAAACCATTGATTAAATACACAACGCCCTGATATTACGGAAACATTCTGCCATCAGAGCCAGTTGAAAACTGTCCCTGTTTACTCGGCCTGCATGGGGCCTCACCTTCGGGAAACCCCGACAACGTGGTTGTATTTCGGACTTCATACTTTTCCCTTTACATCTTGTGCCCCATCTGCATTGTCAGTTCAGGACTACGTGTAGGTACAGCCGCCGAAATTATATCTGCATTGGGCCCATAAATGGCTCAAACAGCCCCTGCCTGTCACCAACCCCATTTTCAGCCACCTCAGTAGGTATAATTCAAGGCAAGGTACATGTCAAATTCTTCTTATATTAGGAGTGTCCAACCCGCGGCCCACCAGGTTGTGTTATGCGGCCCGCCGCAATGTACGCAAATTATATATCCATTCATAACTTAGGCTGCGTTATGACAGGTACATAGTGTCTTCCAAAGCGAGCTCTCCACACAGTGCGATCTGGTGCTTCCCCTTTCAAATTACAGTATCGTCTCTTTTGCTTAAGGTCATCCATTAGCTGCTTATGTCTTCTTCCTCATCTTCCCGTCACTTCTATCCTTCCCTCTATCTTTCCGTCAGTAACATGTTTTAGAAGGCAGTTCCTACGCAAGATGTGACCAATCCAGTTAGCCTTCCTTTTTATTGTATGTAGGATATTCCTTTCCTCCTTGACTCTATGTAATACTTCTTCATTTTTTACACCTTCTGTCCAACTGACCTTCTCCATTCTTCTCCATCACCACATTTCAAAACTTTCCAGGTATTTCTGATCTACTTCCCGAAGTGTCCACGTTTCAGCACCATACAAAGCTATGCTCCAAATGTAGCACTTTACTAGTTTCTTCATTAAATTTAAGTCCGATTTGCTGGTGAAAAGAGTCTTCGTCTTATTGAATGCCGTCTTTTCCATGGAAATCCTGAATTTAAATATATACTATATAAATGATACAATAATGAACTCTCTTAGGTCAAGGACAGATTATATTCAAGAAATTATTGTGACCATTCACCTAAATTCTAATTTTTTCGACTCCTATTTAAAAACCTAAAACTTAAAATACACAGACTTCTAGTTTTAAATGATTTAATCTTTGGAGGAAATACCCCGTTGTGTTATCGATATAAGTTGTAAATAAATACGAGGTCTGTCCAAAAAGTATCCGACCTTGGGCCGTGAAAAAAAAGTTCTGTATCTGGGTGGTTACAATACCCAATCCCCTTCAAAGTAGGCCCCTTGTGACTCCACACACTTAGCCCAGCGGTCCTTCCATCGCTGGTAGCAATTCTGGAAGCCTTATTTTGGAATGGTGTGCAGCTGCGCCGTCGCGTTCTGTATGATGTCCTCGCGGCTGTCAAAACGGGAGCCTTTTAGCGGTGTCTTCAATCTCGGGAACAGCCAGAAATCACAAGGAGCCATGTCAGGAGAGTAGGGAGCCTGGCGAACCTGCGGAATGCCGTGCTTAGCCAGGAAACCCTGGATCAGGTGTGATGAATGAGCTGGGGCAGTCACGATGCAGCTGCCAGTTGCGTGCGTCCCACAGCTCCGGTCTCTTGCGCCGAACTGCATCACGAAGATGACGGAGGACTTCTTGGTAGTACTCCTTATTAACAGTTTGGCCTAGTGGTGCGTACTCATGATGCACAACACCCCGGTAATCGAAGAAAACAGCCAGTATCACCTTCACATTGCTCCGAACGTGTCGTGCTTTTTTGGGCCTCGGGGATGTTGGATGCTTCCATTGTGACGACTGGACCTTGGTTTCCGGGTCATATCCGTACACCCACGACTCGTCACCAGTGATCACAGTCTTCAGGAACTCAGGATTCCTGTTGGCGCACTCCAGCATGTCCTGCGCGACCTCAAGGCGGAGTTGTTGCTGCTCCGGCGAAAGCAGCTTGGGCACAAATTTTGCCGCCACTCTTCGCATGCCCACATCCTCAGTTAAAATCGTGTTTGCGGAACCTCTGCTGATCCCAACCTCATCAGCAATTTCCCGGACGGTCAAACAACGGTCCTCCATGATCAATGTCCGCACTTTGTCAATGACATCAGCATTTCGGCTCGTTGACGGTCTCCCGGAACGCTGGTCACTGTCCGCCGACATGCGGCCATCTTTAAAGTGGTTGAACCACTTTAATTTGAGTGACCCCCATTGCATCATCACCGAAAGCCTGCTGAATTTTGCGGATTGTTTCCGCTTGGGTATCCCCAAGTTTCTGACAAAGCTTGATGCAGTATCGCTGCTCCAAACATTCTGTCATCTTGAGCGAAACGAGAATGCGACGAACACGTGTTACACCACTTCGCTATCTGGCAGCGACAGACGCATCCGGCGGTGTTGCGAGGCAGCAAAAAATCACGCATGCGCATGAAAGTCCCTTCTACCACTACGCTCAGTTTCCCCACCCTTTCGCCATTACTTACCGCGGGAAAAAATATAGTCGGATACTTTTTGGACAGCCCTCGTACAAACGCAATTCTATTGCAAAACAATTCCGTTTTACATAGTTTCGCTACATGTTTCGGTCATGGTAACCATCATCAGGCGAAGCCTTTACAACAATATATAAGGGAAGGTGGAATTATCAGCGAAACAGATCTCTCTCTTAGTAGGCACTGTCATACTGGTACACATAACAACCATTAGCAGCGAAATATGCTTCTTCTTCTTCTTCTTCTGTGGCTCCACTATCCGAAAAGGATAAGTGCCTCCGTAGTTGCTCCCCTCCATCCCTCCCTATCCTGCGCTACTTGTCTTCAATTAACAATTCCAGCAGCGTAATCTAATGCTACGTCTATTAAGAATATCTCTTTTAAAAAATGTGGTTTTCTGTATGAACTTGTTGTATGGGTGTGAAATTTGGCTGAGTGGTGAACACAGACTAAGGGTGCTTGAGAATGGGATGTTGTGGGAAATATTTGTGACTAAGGGAGAGGAAATGAAGGAGAGATGCAGAAAATGGCAAAACACGGGGCTTCATAATTTGTACCCTTCACTAAATATAATTAGGGGTTATAACATCACGGAGGGCCAGATGAGTACACGCTTAAGAGAGACAATGAATACAAAAAACTAAACCTCTTTATCAATTCACACCTCCAACGGTGCGGTTGTTCTTAACTGCCGAGTATGAACGGCATTTCCCACGAAATCTCTTCGTGTCCGGTTAACGTACGTATTTCAGGCTGCAGTTAATCATTCATGTAAATAAGGGTTAGCAATAATCTAGACAGGTCTATACCAGGAGCTTCGCTTGTCCTTTTCTGAAGTTCCGGATATGTAGCCGCACATTCCTTGGCCTTGTTCTGTCACAAATACAAAGGCGCCTGTTTCAAATAGCCCCTTTATGGAAACATCCTCCAAACTCGACAAATTGAAGGATGCGATCTTCTTGTGCCCGATGCTGAGACTGAGAATGGACACTATCTGTTCACATGCCAAGAAAGAAGCAAATTCCATCTTATGTTTCTCACTTAATTCTTCTACAAAATATGCTTGACATTCATCTTACAACTCCGCTCTTCAAATTGCACTTGGATGGATGGAGTCATTGTAAAATTTCAACTTCATTTCTCTACTTTTTAGCTGGAAGTAGGTAGGAAAGCAACGTGACACGCCAATCACGATACCTAACTTCATGGCGCAATAACATTGTTTAAAATACAGCCTTGCTCCAGACACTCAGCTGTCGTAAAAACTCCCTGCTTTTACGGATCCCTGAGGTTTAAATCTTTGAAGTCCGAGATTTATCAACACAATATATATTTAAAAGTTCAGTTCCTATCTCACAGAAAATACACTGTGTCTCCAATACAAAGATAGATCAGTCTATGCTGTTTATTTGAGCAATCGCTGTTCCTTCTGAGAAACATACGAAAAGAGTGTGGGAGCATTTTAGAGCCTTTTAATGTTCAAGCAGGTGGTAGTATGTTCGTACAGTAGGGGAGAGGGGGGATAGTTGGCACACTTTTCACGTTATAATTTTTCACATTTTCCCTGTACATGTTAAGTTGAATATAGCGGCACGTATGGCTAGCAACACTCTTGGGCTACAATCTGACCTACACAAATTTGACGCTATTCGTAAGGAATAGGAGGGAGAGGCTTTTGCCCTAACCTCTGCACGTGTGCCAATCTGCCCCACACACGGGTAAGTTGGCATATGGTAAAATACGTGGAAAATCAAGATGCCAACTTTTCAAGGCCAAGACATAACAGACAGTGATTAATATAAAGTTTTATGGAAAAAACGTGTCAGATAGGGGCGCACCAAAGGGGGGACTACCAGGCTGCAGCCCCCCAAACACCCCAAAACTGAAATTTAAAAACACAGATTTTGTGAATACGATGATATCAAGGGTTTTAAGTGATTTACCCTGCAGCCAAATTCAGCCACTGAAATCAGCTGATGACTAGTACATTAGAATTTTTGAATAATAAATTAATAAAATTAAAAAACAATAAGATATGACACTGTGATTGAGTCATGGAACATGTAGTTATATTTGTATGTATATAAACGCAGTTGCTGACAGTGTTATGTTATACTCATGACAAGATTTTCATAACACAATTTTTAAAATCAAACACAAATTATATTCAGCCTCAGGGTCAGCCCCCCCCCCACCCCCAATGAAAAATTCTGGTTGCGCACCTGGTGTCAGATACAGGTTGTGCGCAACAACGAGGTGTTATTATGGTAATAAAACAGTTGAGAAACAATAGAATTTCGGCCCAAAATTCAATACATTTACTTAAATTGAAAAAGGAAATCAAAAGGAAAGGTAACTCAGTATGGCACAAGCCTACCACCAGCAATTTAAATGAAGTATCCCAATCCTATGAGACTGGTAATTTAAGCAAACACAGTTGGGAGAGCCATCAGTCCATTACTCAAGTGACCGCAACTTGCATTCTGTGCACTGAATCCACATTTCTCTGGATGCGCCAAGACAGTAGAGGTAGGAAGTATCCTCGGAGTCTTCTTCGTCTGCGTCGCCTGCATTTTTTTTTTTTTTTTTTTTTTTTCGGTTCTGCTCTTGTAAATCTCTCTTTAGATACGTGACACGCTCCTCTTTCTAATATCTTAGGCCCAGTTCTTCTCTCATTTGCTCCGAGCCTTCTGTTGTACTGGTGTCAAAGCATTTTTGACAGAGGTATCAGCCAAAATGACAGTTATTTTCTTGTTCTTGTTTACATTCTTGCTCTTTTTGCGTACGGTTTAGGAACGTTTCGAACGTCCTCTGGAGTAGCAGGATGTGTGCAACTTTTGAAGCAGAAGATGATCATTTGGGAGAATCATCAAAATCGCAGGAAGTTCACTGTTGCTACTGGAATCTGCAGCCTCCATAGGAGGGGCAGCTATATCTGCAACGTAATCTTCCATAAATTCCTCATTTTGAAATATATCGCCGCTGAACAGGTTGTTGCATACATCTGTTATATTACGGGTGTTCTCTTACATTATATATATATATATATATTATAGAAATTGAGGCAACGACATTGCATTGAAGCAGTGCCTTCTGTACTTTGTCCGTATCATCGACCTTATCACTTGCTTATTAGTACTTTCTCAGCATACGTCTCTTTGTATTCGCTTTGCCCAATGTTTGTAACTGCTTATCTGTTATTCTTCCTGGAATTATGGAGCCCACCGTGTGACTCCTTACAGACGCACAGTCACATGTGGAGGAGTAACGACTACTCCTACGCACAGATCACACACAAGCCTGTCTGATAAAACCTCTGACGCCTGAAAGGGCGCATTCCCGATCCTGCCGTTGATGCAGGCAGTGTGTATAAGTTGCTGGAGGCCTTCCCGGCCTGTTTTCTGTAAATACGGCCTATTGTAATTAAAGTGCCTGGAACCTGGTACAACGAGTTTGTTTCAAGCATCCCTCACAACCTATACGAACCCTATGCCGGTGGAGCAACATCCACGATACGCCCCACCGGCCTTCTCCGAAATTTCGGGGATACAACAAGGTAAATTCCAGAAAACTGGAATCCTGCTTTGGTATTTGCAGTAAAAGGAAGTCAGGTGCGAAGGTGTGTTGACGACACAAGGATTGTCATGTATTTCACTGTTGTGCCTGTATGGTTAGTTATGCAGGCATCATAAGCTCGGTTCACATAGTGGTAAGCGATCCGTTGACAGACCTGTCAAGAGGCTGGAGTTACGGCTGCAGTGTGGAGGGAAGTTGAGGACAGTCACGCCATTCTGCTTGCAGTAGTCTATTGCCCGTATGGCCAAATGCGAATCATGGTTGTCTAGCAACAGAACTACTGATCTCTCTTTAGAAGGCTTAGCATGTGCCACGAAACGTTTTACATAGCTTACAAAATGCTTCCTCCGTCATCTACCCAGAGGGATGAACGGTATGTTCAATGACAGTGTTGGTGAGGTGGTTTTACCTCACCCTGCCTTACCCTTTGCAGTATCTTGCCCAAATACGAAAATAAATCTGAAATCCTTCGCCGCTTTCGTTGTTGACCGTCCACGTTTTCGCAGAGCTCTCACAGCTTGTAGCAATAATCCAGACGTGTGTTGCTCTTATATGACCTCTTCTTGCAAGTACGCATTATTTAGCTTCTTAAACCGGACAGAAAAAATCACACTGCTAAACAATTAACGAATGAGATTCTGATCGACAGCGGGGCAAGTTGACACAGTGAGCCAACATGCCCCACGTTGAGTGTGCCGACCTGCCCCGACGCCACCTTCTTATGTTTTAGAGTGTATCATCCTCAAACAAAATGGAAGTCTACAATTCTCTCTAGCTCCAATGTTAGCCAAAAGGAGTTACCATTCATGGGTGGCACAATGTCACATGTAGCTGTAACCAAACTTCAAACACAAAACATTTTATAAAGCGATAAAAAATTACTTCCTGCGGTGTACAAAATAAAACACTACACCACACTTCAGTCATAGCTCACAAAGCGCTGACGCTTGCTGACCGCTCTCAGGAGAAGTCATTGAACAGTACAAATTGACAGGTGTTGCTATCCTGCGCCATATTTGGGAGTTATGGCCATTTTGCCAACTTACCCCTGTAGCCAACTAGCCCCCCTCTCCCCTACACTACATGCTATGTACAGTATACTATACAGTATGTACAGTACCCACAGTGTTTCAGAGGGTGAATAAAGAGTTCAAGAAAAATAGGCCTTTCGACCCCCATCCTGAACCAATTTAGTCTAGTCCAAGCTCTCGGATTCTATTTTCTTCCATCTACGTCTAGATGTTGCATTGGTTGCGTCCATTCAGCTTCAGTAACTAATGTTTTGTATGTAACTGTCATCTTCCCATGCATGACGCTCGTTCAACTATCTCGTCGTCCTCTGTTACCCATATTGACCCTTTATAAGACAGCAGTTACTAGACGCGAGACATACTTTAACATTAAAATAATTCTTAATTTTTCACAAAGAGTGTATTTATGTTTCGAATCGCCCTCAGATTAAATAAGTATTATTTCCTTAAACAGCTTTACCCAACCGAAGTGTTCAATGGAAATGTAGTGTGTTTTCTGTGATGTAGGAACTGATTTTTATAATTACGTAAATTTCAGGCTTCAAAGGGGTATTAATGCATGTTCAAGGACGGTAGCACCTGAAATTCGACTCAATGAAATGACACTGATCTTAACCGTCTGTACGTATTATGATCTCCGTCCTGCACACCTTACCGTCTGGTGCACGTACTAATGTGCTCCGGTCCTGCAGCCACTTAACCGTTGTACGTGCATAAGTGCTCGGTCCTGCAGCCACCTTTAACCGTCTGGTGCACGTACATATGATGGCTCCGTCTCAGCACCTTTAATGTATGCTTGAGTCTGTCCTGAGCTTACTCTGTGACTAGCATATGATGCGTACACTTACGCTGTCAGTACATGTGCTCGTCCAGCCACCTGATTGAAGCGTTGGGTACTGTGGATTAGTCCCAGCAACGACGCATACACGAGTAACGTGTCGTATTTCACTACATCCACCTGTACATGTGGATACGATAATTAAAATAAGTACAGTACTTATCATTTCCTGAGCTTAATACCGTACGAGACCCTAAATAAACTAGCTGTTGCGAACAGCTCAACATTTCACAACGGCAGCACCTGATACATTATATCATGCACTTTGTAACGTATGAGAACTTTACACCGCATACAGATATCATCATAGACGAATATCCATGTATGCTCAAGTGTATGGATCCAACTTTTTAAAAACCCAAAACAGGTACATTTAACAACATTTAGGTGACGAAGGGGAGTGGGGTAGAACACAAAATTTTTACATCGTCATGTAATCAAAAGCAGAGTAATTTACGAATATTACTACAACAGATAACTAAAAAATTATGACAGATACAAAAAACATTAAAAAAAAATATCATAAGAAGAACATTACTCACGCTCAGACACTCAGTTCACTTACTGATGTTTCTTCACATATCCGTTCCCCATCCTTCGCAGTCTCAGTCCACACTTGCAATCACCAGTCTACACATCTTCCTCCCCCTTTCCTATTCCTCCTGTTAGTGGCTAGTTGATGTCTGTCGTACCCTATAGATCTCTTCTCCTATCGTGGGAAAGCCAAAACTTCCGTGCGCGTTGTCAGAAATGTATTTTCAATGACTTGGGAAAACGAGGGACATTTCGCGTCCCGAACCGAATTGGGGGGGCACCGGGAAACAGCTCTTTAAAACCCATAAAACTGGGACTGCCCCGGGAAAATGGGTACGGATGGGATCACTATTCAAAGGTTAGTACGGTTCGCCAAACCTCTCGCAACTGTCCATAGATATATTGGCGACGAAAAGCGAAAGTGTGAGACACAGGATGACGTATTTCTTCTATCCCGAGCCAAAAAGTCTCCAGTGTGGTGTTCGTCGCCCTGTTTGAAGAGTATTTGTCTGTAATTTAAATATCAGGAGCACAGGGTGTGGTGGGATGCCAAATATCCACTGTATTGAATATTACTCTCTTCTGGAATATTAGGCCACACAGGTAGGAAGTTGCCAGCGTTTCGGAAGAACCTGTTGCCTCCATCCTCAAGGTTTTGTGAAAAGGATGCATTACAGGGGAAAGTTTAAACCCTGAGGTAGCATGTTTACCGCAAACATTGGTAACTTGCCACCAGAACAGAGAAAGCTCCATTATTCACCGTGAATACGTGAATTAAGTTCTAGTGAAGTGAATTAAGTTCTTGGGGGATAAAAGTATCATGTACTTTGGTCTGACTTTACGAGTATACTGAGGATACTCTAACGTATTGAGATTATTTAATGTGTGGGTGTTTTTGTCATGTGCGTTTTTTTTGTATTGTGTGTGGGTGTTTTTGTAAGGTGTGGATGTTTTTGTTAAGGTGTGGATGTTTTTGTGATGTGTGTAAGGTGTTCTAATGTGTGTACTTGTATTTACTGTACGTATTTTGTTTTGTAATTGGTATAGTTTGTTTTGTATTGTTACTTTTATGTATATTATATGTCCATTTGTATTGTGTGTACTAGTGTAAGGACTACTGCCACCGGGTGAAAACATTTGTATTGTGTGTACTAGTGTAAGGACTACTGCCACAGGGTGAAAACCCAATTGAAGTAATAATAATAATAATAATAATAATAGTGTGTCTTGGTACACATGTATACCTGATAGGACCAGAAATATATTCTTATGATGACACCAAATTACACATCTATTTTTTTTCCCATAGCTTGACAGCCCCTAGGGGGCCTAGGCCTGCTCATTTTTCGAGGTGTCGCGATCACACACTTTTAGGACTCCTCTGGACGAGTGACCAGCCCGTCGCAGAGACCTCTACCTGACAACACACAACAATCACAAGAGACAACCATCCATGCTCCCGGCGGGATTCGAACCCACAATCCCAGCAAGCGAGCGGCCGTAGACCCACGCCTTATGGTAAAGAAGAAGGAAAGTTTGCTGGTATCTGCGTCTGCAGAAAGGCAAAATGAACAAAAGCTACACAACAGGAACGAGCATGAAAAGTTAATATTCAGGTATTTTCTTAGCTTTCGGTGTTCATGTATTGAAGAGTCGTTAAACATTCTGCAAATCTGCTACACCTCTACGTTAGAAGCTAGACGTCACAGTAGTTACGAACAGGAGCAGAACGTCCTTGAGTCTAGTGTCCACCTTTGCCGAGGGAAGTTCACACCGCACATCCACATACGGACACTGGTGCGTACTGTTATTCTAGCTAGAGTATTATCTCAGTATAATTCAACAAGCAGGCCTATGTCTGTGGAAGGTTTCAAGTTCATAACGCGCATATGCACTGAAATCGTGACTTCAAAGTGCCTCTCAAACGCTACAAGGTAGGCCCTACAAAAATATGTCACAGAGCACTAAATACATCTTACCAAGTATGATTTTAATAACTGCAACAATTTCCTGTGAAATATTGAGGCAGGAAGAACTTAACAAAGAAACAGCAGCACGAAACGATTATATGCAAACACAGAGAAAAACAAGATCTCACTACTTTTGTGAACAAGTGCTTACGCTTATGTGCAGCAAGCTCTTGAATTTAAAATGTCGTGACATATTCAAAATTAGGCGCGTCACAGGTTGATAAGCACTGGTGCACACAACGCATATATATGAATAAGAAAAATAAATACGAGAGTTAAGTAAATTAATTTTAGTTCTCATGTGTATCGAGCATTAAAAGATGCTGTCAACTACTGGAAAAGAAAATAAAAAAGAATTGTGACAATGTTGTCCGCCTTCATTTCTCAGAAGTATCAAAATAAATTCGTCTTCCTTTCCATGCAGTAGTAAAACATGCACTTTACGATGCGGCAATTACAGTATCAACAAAACGCTGGACCTAAGTCACGGTGCAGTTGTCAGCATTCCTGCGTCGTATTCAGAAGATCCTGGGTTTCAGTCTCAGCCAGACACCGAAGATTTTCGTGGCATTCCGAAGTCCCTCGATGAAAACACTACAATATTCCCGTTAACTATCTGAAGACCGAAACTAACAAGGCAGGCACTTTTCTGCCTAATGCTCCCAGACATCCGAAATAGCAATGCTTTGTATGAAGGCTCCCACGCTTCGCCCGATTGACCTGATAAAGAGTGGTATTAATACGAAGATGAGTATGAAGTTTGGTAGAATGCACAGGCAGGGGAAAACAGAAGCACTCAGAAAAAACCTGTCCTAGTGCGGACAGACTTACAGACATGGCGAATCTGAAAGGCGTGTCCTTATCACTTACTGAGAACATCGTTAAATATCTCAAGAATCAGTCAACAAAAATGTCTCATTTTGATTCGAGATAAAACTCTTGTTTCAAATGTTTCACACATGTAAAGTTCACTGTGAGCAGAACGTGGAATTCCGGCGATGAAACGCCTTTTGTAAGAAAGACATCTGCAGATGGACAGCGAAACTGAATCATTGTAGTGGCTACGTCAGATGACCCGGAGACAGACACGTGCACGCACATGTGCACAGTTGCATTTGCTAAAACTGCATTCTGCACATTTAAGGACAAACAACTTGAGCAAGTGGATTCCTTCCTTCTTCAGGGCGATGTTGAACGAACCTATGAACTGCACTCCAAGATAATATGTGGAGGCTGCACAATGCAGAGCGCCATCAAAGTGCATCTTGAATGTGCTGACGTCACTTTTGAGGTAATGTCATCAAAAACGTGCCATGATGTACGACTTAACTCTCTCTCTCTCTCTTATACGAAACAAATATGACGTCAACGTTGCTGTGGTATTATTGTGACGTCAAGAAAGTAAGGCGTCATTGGCTGACACATAAATGGTTGATGACGCAAACAGATAGAAAGCTGACCTTCGCAAGTTGTTTCTCTGTGGAGATTGGGATTGGCCACTCCTTTTCTCCCGAACGTGGTTCGAGGTCACATGGAAAGGCGTTTCTAGGTACAGTCCAAGCGTGGGTGCCCGATCTTCCTTTTTAATTGGTTGTGTTTTGAAGATATCTATTATTGGTTATTATTTCATTGCGCATATCCAATGAAAATATTAAAACACTGATGATATAAGACAAATATGCATACCGTAACTATTTGTTCAACAGTTCTGATCATTAGCCACTTCACATACATTTTGTTCGAAAAAGAAACGGCCTCCATGACCTGGATTTGTTTTTGTCACAGACAGTAATCGAACCGAAAACTCAGCACTCGTACGAAAAGGAAAAGTCCTTCACGAACCTCCAATTTAATTTACGTTATTCAACCGGAATGCCGTTTCGGTGCGTGCCGGTCCAATTCGAGCACTGGGCACGAGCCAGTGTTTTTCTCATCGCACTATTGTTGGGAACCGACCACTGGACTCACCAAGCTTCATATCCAACACATAGGGAATGCTTTATCCCAGGAGGTGAAACTGTTTACCGCCAGTATACAGCCGAAATCAAGAATACATGGAGCTATACCTCCGATAATGTATACCCGAATCTGTGGCGTGGCCCTTACGCGTAAAGACAACTTTGCCATCAACCCAGGAAAAATGATATTGAAACTACAGACGAATGTAAAAACATCAGATGCAAATGTTTTAAGAAAACCCCCTGAAGATAACCTTATCTCGCCGAAATATTTCGGGATAATTTTGATTAAAACATTTAGATATTTCATATTGTAGTTTTGCATTGACGGTATATATAGTTTAAATCAAACCAGTATTAACCACCTACATGCAACAGGGTGATTCTTTAGCTGACATGCGCTCAGCTGGTCTAAAAAATTACCAACTTTAAATGCATTCCGAAGGCCCATTATCATCTTAAACTGCATCATTACCATGTACGTGACAGGCGGCCACCCTGTCATATTTTAAACCAGTGATATTCAACCTTTTTTGTTCGCGTAACCCCACATATAATTTCTCTTCAACTTTGTACCCCCAAAGTTGTTGGTGCATAATTCAAATTATACATAGTCTATAATCTACATCTAAAATAAAATAAATAAATTACATCCAAAATAATGTATTAAATAACAAGTTTTAAATGAGAAAAAGGAGAATCAAGCTATTAAATAACAAATATATTATTGCCTATCATATAAAAATTAAAAATTAATAAAGGAACAAAGATATTTTAGCAAAGCAAAGTAATATGCACTATGTGGAATAAAATGAAACTAGCCGCCCAGATAAGAATCGCATAAAGGAGAGAGAGAGAGAGAGAGAGAAACGACGCTCCCAAATCGCATGTCCTTACGTCCGGGTCTCTTGTGGCTAACCCTAAATCTGACCCTGATTATTCAGTGTTTATCATGAAATAATATATTTAATCTTTTTTAATTTTACGTGCCCCCTAAGATGTCTTCGCGTACCCCCGGGGGTACGCGTACCCCATGTTTAATACCACTGTTTTAAACCACTTTAATCCTGAGCACAAAATGGCATCCTATTACCTCAGTACTCATTTTAATATTACTCCCCCTTCTACGGCTTTGTCTCGCAACGTGTCTATTCCCTTCAGTTTTTCCGACTGAAAGTACCCTCCGTGCGTACTACGTATCCTACCTATCTCATCCTCAATTTGAGCACCTATTAATAATATTTCGCGAAGGTTACAGATTATGAAGGTAAATACGTCGTCAAACGTGTGATAACAACGCAAACAGCTTTACTTTACTAGTAGAAAAGTTGCCAACTTCATGAAGACAGTTGCATAGGCCTATTCATGGTGGGTAAGGTGATGGTAAAGTTATCCCTCTACACGCCATAAAGGCATATGGGGGAGGGGAGGTATAGCGCCATTCATGCGTAACCTCAGCGCTAGATGGACGTCAGCTGTCAGTTTCACGCTCCAGCTGCTTTATCCCAGAGGCAGCAGCCTCCGTTACCCGTTGAACAGGATGCTGGGTGGGCCCCAGGGCCGGTCTGGACGCTTTGGAGAAGTGACAAACTTTCTGTTCTTACCGGCAATCAAACCACGATTCCTCAGTTGTTCATGGTAGGTACAACACGCAAAATTCCTGTAACTTCTTTTCCGTGGTAATACATTCTGAAAATTCAATTACGCACTAAACTCATAATTTAAAACAATCGAGCCTTAAATGTTAATAATAAATAATACAGAACTCTTACCGGGATTGGCGAAGTAAATGTATTGCGCAAAAGCACTTCGTACGATCACAAAGAGGGGAACAGAGGTAATGTTCCGCGAGTTTTTAAACTCGACCCTAAATGGAGATGAGTCTTAAGGATCACGCTCATGCAGCTTTACCCTGGGGGAAAGATCTACCCGTACCTTTCGGACAGGAACTGTCTGAATTTGGTGATGAAGAGAACAGACCTTCGCTTCCCCTGCTACGATTCAAACCACTTCCCCGTTTCAACAGAGCTGAAGTAATGCCAATCAGACTACTGACTTTGTATTGGCAGGCTTTCGGCTCGACGGTACTAAAAATTTATTCGTACAAAGGACGTTAGAGAAACACAAGGTATATAAAAATCGCTCAAAATCTGAAAGATCGAAATAAAAAACCAATTCCTTTCTTCCTTTCGTACCTCTCCTTCTATTCCCACTTTCTCACCCTTTCTCACTCCCTCAGTCATCCTTCACTATTACACGTTTCTGTTTTTCACTATTTCCTCCGCCTTTCGTAAATTTTAAAGCACTACAAGAGACAGCTCAGTTTTAGCGTTTATACTTGTAACAGTTTCTAGTTGAAGTCTGTACAGAATAAGAAAGCCTATCCTGGTGGCCGTGCGGTCTAAGGCGTAGGTCTACAGCCGCTTGATTACTGAGACTGCGGGTTCGAATCCCGCTGAGGGCATGGTGTTCGTCTCTTATGTCTGTTGTGTCGGTAGTGGCCTCTGCGATGAGCTGATCACTCGTTCAGAGGAGTCCTACCCGGTGTGTGTCTAATTGCGTGTGATCTAGAAACCTCAACAATGAGGCGGCCTAGGCCCGACTTGGGCTGTTACGCCACAGAAAAAAAAGGAACTGGAAAAGAGACGAGTCGCGAGCTTGTGTGACGACGGTAATAAACGTTCTTGTTATTTCCATAAAAGGCGGGAAAGTTACTGAATAGCTGAGCGACTGTAAGGTCTCAAAGTGTGACTGTGCGGCACTGAGTTGGTTCATAACCAATTTCGTCATTAGAAAACCGCGGCTATAAATCAATGCAAATTCAGCGTTTCAAGTGGAGTGTCAATAGCAATAGAGCGACACAGCGCATCGTATGAGGCGCGCAATTGCGCAGCTTAAGGAAGCATCGCACACAGTGTGAGTGAGAGAGAGAGAGAGAGAGAGAGAGGAATGCTGTAAAGCTGCGTAACCTTGGCGGTTAGGAAACAAGACAATTTGAACAGATCTCGCTCCACAAATCACAATGCAGAAAGTCGGAGTATGTGGCTGCCACTTCTGGAACTGGTATTTATTCTGTTCTCGTGTTCATTGAATTTGACAACGTAATATATGTGCCGACCTCAAAATCCTCCTTGCCTGATTCCTCGGTATCCCGCGTCCTATATTTATGTATGTGCTTCATTCAACGACTCTGTTAATAACAGACTATGTAGCGTCCAATGAGTGGATGTCAAAGCAAAGTGAACCGGAAAGGATGTGGAAGGAAGCTGTCGTGTCCCAGGAAGCCTTCGCTCTTGTGGGATGTTCCGCGGCGTAAGTTGGTAGTTGGTTACGGACGTTTCGGGACAACGTATCCGTTCCATCTTCAAGGGCAAAGCAGTCCAAGTTCCTGGACAGCTACCAACCTCCGCCGCCAAACGCCCCAAAAGAGTGAAGGCCTCAACTAGGCCGCGGCGGAAGTCTTAAATGTCGTATGTCGTGTCCTAATTACGGTACTGTCCTGGTATACACCTGCAAAGACTGAGCAAAACCACGATAACACGCAGTTTCCCAGCCGAGAAGCGAATCAGGCGCAATCAAAATACACGTCAGAAGCATTATCGCTTGATCGATTTAAAATTTCGTGCTATCATTTTACACATATTTACACGGTGCTTCGGCATCTTCAACTGTACTAATAAAAAGTTCTACGTTCTGCCCACACAGTGCATTTGTGTGTTTTGTATGGATGTCAAAACAAACAGCAACTGTTGCTCTATACAGCCTTAGCTGATTGGTTTTATAACCGAGACGGAGTGTGTTTACTGCGCGGTACGAACTAAATATTTAAACGTAGTTTAGGTTAATCTAAGACCGACTGACTGACCGTCAGTCTAATGCGGCTTTGACTTATTGTAGTGTTTCAGTTACAGGTACCAGGGATTCCCCGAGAGTAAAGATGGGAAGCGTGGAGCTTACCGCTCAAGACCATTTACTACCAAGGCTAATTCGTAATAAAGCGGTCGGGGCGTGAAGCTAACCACTCACCTTCGCCTAATGGCGACGTTAGGAATGAGTGGAGCTACATATCCATTTCCCTATATGTCTTTATGGCGTGCACAGGGACAAAATTACTTTATTTTACAACTTTACCTCCACTCCCCCCTAAATAAAATCAAGGCGTGATAAACAGTACACGGACTTTCAAGTTTGTGGCTTATCCTATTTAAATGCTTGTTTTGGGGTAAAATCTAACAACCCGGCTATATACACAACAAATGTCTTAAATGACTGTTCACTATCTCAAAACCAGCCTCCTCGAGGATGAATACACATTTACCTCCACGTCTCCTATACTCCCTTACGACGTAATACGTTGGCAAAGTGCAGATTTAGTCGTTTCGTGTTCAAACGAGAGACAACATATTCGATGCTATTATACAAACAGTATCTCACAAAACGTGGCCTGAAACTCCTCTATGGGAGCCGGTGATATTTCAACAGGTCTAATGACTGGGCTACAGATGGGACGACTGAGGAATCGTGGTTTGATTACGGCGGGGAAAAAGACTTTTCTCTTCTCCGAAGCGTCCAGACAGGGTCTGGGCCCATCCGGGCGCCTATGCAGTGGGTACCGGGGCCTCTTTCTCCGGATATAAACTATCTGGGGCATGAAGCTGACCACCCACCTACATCTAGCGCCGAAAATAAGGATGTGTGGATCTATACCTTCACTGTCCTTATGCCTTCATAGCATGGTACTTAATTGAACACAAGAAAAAATTTACCTGTGCCTCTCTACCTTTCTCCCTCCACAGTGTCATTTTTTTCTGTGGCGCAACAGCCGAAATCAGCCTAGTACGCCCCGTTGTTGAGGTTTCTAGATCGCACACAATTAGACACACACACTCGGTAGGACTCCCCTGAACAAGTGATCAGCTCGTCGCAGGGGCCGCTACCTACACAGCACACAACAAATATAAGGGACGAACATCTATGCCTTCAGTTGGATTTGAACCCGCGATCCCAGCAGTCAAGCAGCTGCAGACCTACGCCTTAGACCGGACGGCTACCGGGATCGGCCCAGAGTGTCATAACAAACTCAGATATTGGCGTTGTGTACCTTCCTCGGTGTATATTAGTTAACTTCGTGAGGATATACAGTACTTTACCAAGTACACTGCTTCTCTAGGCAGTCTTAAATTACTAGCACTGCATATAACATTACAATTAACTTTTCCATCAAATACTACTATTACTACTACTACTACTACAGTCCTAATATAATCGGCTAACTTTTATAACAAAAGACGTCACAGAATCAACATAGATAGCACTAGTGAGATAACGATATACAACAAGAATATTAAGATGTGGATTTATTTTCAGGATAGTTCGTTTTAGTGCTTCAATGTTTTAAAGTTTTTGATTGGAATAGTTCAATGTAAACCCAATGTTTTGATTCTGACGTGTTATGATGCCCACGAGGAGGGCTGAGTAGCCGAAACATGTCACCCTAGTAAACAGTTGTATCTTATGGGAAAGGTAGTTAATCTTCAAAGGCCAGTGGTAAATACACAAACCGTCTGCTATAACAGAAAGGAAGTCTGCACTTTTCCAGTCAGCATAGGCCTAACTATCCAATGCAATTCCATGCGATTCTCATTACGGTAAATTACATTTGGAATCATTCGATCTCTCGACTTTGTCTAGCTTTCCGTTTCTAATTTCTACTTGCAATCTGGAACAATGGACGAAGTCCGAATATTGAATGATTCTAACTCTCACAACAAACAGGGGTTGTATGACTGTCACAACAAACGGCGGTTATGTGTTTGTGACAGCAAACAGCGGTTATATGATTGTCACATAAAAGAGCGGTTATGTGTTTGTGAGAGCAAACAGCGGTTATATGATTGTCACATAAAAGAGCGGTTATATGACTGTCACAACAAACGGCGGTTATATGACTGTCACAACAAACGGCGGTTATATGACTGTCACAACAAACGGCGGTTATATGACTATCACAACAAACGGCGGTTGTATGATTGTCACATAAAAGAGCGGTTATATGACTGTCACAATAAACGGCGGTTATATGACTGTCACAACAAACGGCGGTTATATGACTGTCACAACAAACGGCGGTTATGTGATTGTGACATAAAAGAGCGGTTATATGACTGTCACAACAAACTGCGATTATATGACTGTCACATCAAACGGCGGTTATGTGATTGTGACATAAAACAGCGGTTATATGACTGTCACAACAAACTGCGGTTATATGACTCACAACAAACAGCAGTTATATGCCTGTCACAACAAACGGCGATTATTTCCGTACACAGCATAGGTGAATGGTCCCTATAACGGACATGGACTGTGTTGTTTGTAACGAAGGAACTAAATGTGCATACGATTACAGTATAATGCAAATAAATGTTAGCCTTCAAAATACGTTTGTAGCACTGGGTTATGCAACCGTAATTTTTGTATTTGGATCTCCCAGGTACACTGATCAGTGAATCATTTGCAAGTAGGATAGTACAATTACAGTCTAATGATAATCCAGTGGAAAGTTTTTCAGTACAAAACGTATCAATGTCTGCTAGTTTTAATACGTAATTAACAAAACTGATATCTGTGACGCGTGACACGCAGTTAGACGGTTCAGTCAGTTTTACAGAACTGCTTGTAGTTCAGTTGGGTATGTTGATTATTTCTGCAATCTTAAGGACTCGCATGTATACAGACCTTGAAACAAGGAACTGTTACAAACACAACAGACTCGTGTTTACGTCATAACATTCAAGGTTTTGTGGTGAAGCATCTTCGTGTTTTGCGAGCGGATGTAACACAGGCAGACGATCCCACTTCCCGCTGCACTCCGACATGTGTCTGTCGTGCAGATTTCGGTGAATCCAGCACGGCCACACTTTCTACCTACTCACTGTAGGTGTAGAGGGTTATTGTTGCACCTGATCACACTCAGTGAACACACACACTCGTTAGGACTTCTCTGGACGAGGGACCAGCCCGTCGCAGAGACCTCTACCTGACAACACACAACACTCACAATAGACAGACACCCATGCCTCCGGAAGGATTCGAACCCGCAATCCCAGCAAGCGAGCGTCCGCAGACCCACGCCTTAGGCCGCACGGCCACTGGGATCGGCTGATAACACCATTCGTGCCTACTCACTTATCTTTCCTCAAATACATACAGCACAGTACACTATACAGAGGCCATTAAAATATGCCTCATTTCCCAAAGCCTACATGCGAAATTAAATGTTCATTAAACCCTGTATGAGAAGGAGTTTAATTTTTTTGTGACTGTATTTTCTCTACACCTATGTAATCAGCTGACAACAAATTCCCAGATTTGCGATAATGCTTCGTGACCAAAAAAGTGTTCAGTAGACTAGTGTAGCGTTAATGCCACACACATTTCAGCTGATTATGAAGGTCTTTAATGAAGATAATTTATTAAACTGGCACACATCCGACGATAGAAATTAGCTTCGTATACTGAACCAAACAAAGGACGTTCCACGATTTTACGTAATTACGAAGCGCAGCCAGTTTTCTAACAGTGAGCATTTAATCGGAAGGAGAAGATGGAAGATGTCCAATATATGTGTCAGCCTTACAGTCTTGTTTTATATAAGCACCGGGTCAGAATTTCGGTAGTTCTACCAGCTACAGTGTGCTGGGCCAGGTTCTTTGTGGCCTACGTCTGTCCAGACAAGTACCGGGATAACAGCTTGAAACAGACCATTTTGTGGCCTACGTCTGTCCAGACAAGTACCGGGATATCAGCTTGAAACAGACCATTTTGTGGCCTACGTCTGTCCAGACCAGTACCGGAATAACAGCTTGAAACAGACCATTTTGTGGCCTACGTCTGTCCAGACAAGTACCGGGATATCAGCTTGAAACAGACCATTTTGTGGCCTACGTCTGTCCAGACCAGTACCGGAATAACAGCTTGAAACAGACCAATTTGTGGCCTACGTCTGTCTAGACAAGTACCGGGATATCAGCTTGAAACAGACCAATTTGTGGCCTACGTCTGTCTAGACAAGTACCGGGATATCAGCTTGAAACAGACCATTTTGTGGCCTACGTCTGTCTAGACAAGTACCGGGATATCAGCTTGAAACAGACCATTTTGTGGCCTACGTCTGTCCAGACAAGTACCGGGATATCAGCTTGAAACAGACCATTTTGTGGCCTACGTCTGTCCAGACCAGTACCGGAATAACAGCTTGAAACAGACCAATTTGTGGCCTACGTCTGTCTAGACAAGTACCGGGATATCAGCTTGAAACAGACCATTTTGTGGCCTACGTCTGTCCAGACAAGTACCGGGATAACAGCTTGAAACAGACCATTTTGTGGCCTACGTCTGTCCAGACAAGTACCGGGATATCAGCTTGAAACAGACCATTTTGTGGCCTACGTCTGTCCAGACAAGTACCGGGATAACAGCTTGAAACAGACCAATTTGTGGCCTACGTCTGTCTAGACAAGTACCGGGATATCAGCTTGAAACAGACCATTTTGTGGCCTACGTCTGTCCAGACAAGTACCGGGATATCAGCTTGAAACAGACCATTTTGTGGCCTACGTCTGTCCAGACCAGTACCGGAATAACAGCTTGAAACAGACCAATTTGTGGCCTACGTCTGTCTAGACAAGTACCGGGATATCAGCTTGAAACAGACCATTTTGTGGCCTACGTCTGTCCAGACAAGTACCGGGATAACAGCTTGAAACAGACCATTTTGTGGCCTACGTCTGTCCAGACAAGTACCGGGATATCAGCTTGAAACAGACCATTTTGTGGCCTACGTCTGTCCAGACCAGTACCGGAATAACAGCTTGAAACAGACCAATTTGTGGCCTACGTCTGTCTAGACAAGTACCGGGATATCAGCTTGAAACAGACCATTTTGTGGCCTACGTCTGTCCAGACAAGTACCGGGATAACAGCTTGAAACAGACCATTTTGTGGCCTACGTCTGTCCAGACAAGTACCGGGATATCAGCTTGAAACAGACCATTTTGTGGCCTACGTCTGTCTAGACAAGTACCGGGATATCAGCTTGAAACAGACCATTTTGTGGCCTACGTCTGTCCAGACAAGTACCGGGATAACAGCTTGAAACAGACCATTTTGTGGCCTACGTCTGTCCAGACCAGTACCGGAATAACAGCTTGAAACAGACCAATTTGTGGCCTACGTCTGTCTAGACAAGTACCGGGATATCAGCTTGAAACAGACCATTTTGTGGCCTACGTCTGTCCAGACAAGTACCGGGATAACAGCTTGAAACAGACCATTTTGTGGCCTACGTCTGTCCAGACAAGTACCGGGATAACAGCTTGAAACAGACCATTTTGTGGCCTACGTCTGTCCAGACAAGTACCGGGATAACAGCTTGAAACAGACCATTTTGTGGCCTACGTCTGTCCAGACAAGTACCGGAATAACAGCTTGAAACAGACCAATTTGTGGCCTACGTCTGTCCAGACCAGTACCGGAATAACAGCTTGAAACAGACCAATTTGTGGCCTACGTCTGTCTAGACAAGTACCGGGATATCAGCTTGAAACAGACCATTTTGTGGCCTACGTCTGTCCAGACAAGTACCGGGATATCAGCTTGAAACAGACCATTTTGTGGCCTACGTCTGTCCAGACCAGTACCGGAATAACAGCTTGAAACAGACCAATTTGTGGCCTACGTCTGTCTAGACAAGTACCGGGATATCAGCTTGAAACAGACCATTTTGTGGCCTACGTCTGTCCAGACAAGTACCGGGATAACAGCTTGAAACAGACCATTTTGTGGCCTACGTCTGTCCAGACAAGTACCGGGATATCAGCTTGAAACAGACCATTTTGTGGCCTACGTCTGTCCAGACAAGTACCGGGATAACAGCTTGAAACAGACCATTTTGTGGCCTACGTCTGTCCAGACAAGTACCGGGATATCAGCTTGAAACAGACCATTTTGTGGCCTACGTCTGTCCAGACAAGTACCGGGATATCAGCTTGAAACAGACCATTTTCAATACCGACATGTCATTCACGATAAATTTTCTTGTCTCTTGAACGCAAGCAGTTAAAACAGCGTCATTAAGAAACGCAAGCATTAATCAGTCAAATTTTGGTATCATCATCCCGTTGTGTGTATACTTATATATATAGTCACTATTTCAGTCTTTACAGAATAAACACAACACTATTTTCACAAAATCATAAAAGAAAACGTATACTTTTCTTTTATGATTTTGTGAGTTTCTACCTGATGATGGCCAGCGTACACGGCCGAAACATGTTGTAGGATAATAAAAAATCGTGCAAACAGTGTTGTGTTTATTCTGTAAAGACTGAGACAGTGACTATTAATCAGTCACTTCTGTAACAACCCCACAGCACTTTCAAACAACGCTAACCCGTCCTGATATGATACGAGTTATGAGGGCTGCATAGTTGGTAAGGCAAAGACGGAGACATTTGATGTGAATGAAACAACGTTAAGTGTAGGCTGTAAGGTGTAAACTTTGCGAATTAGTGACTCACGCACCTACGTAAGGACGAACATACACACACACACATGTACGAGTTTGATGCGTTATGAATTTCAGCAAGACTCATAGCAAACACCTTCTACAATGCGAGCGGGGATAGCGTAGTTGGCATAGTCACACGTCACACGCTGGACGACTGAAGAATCGTGGTTCGATTGCCGTCAAAGGCAAAAGATTGTTCCCTTCTCCAAAGCGTCCAGAGCGGCTCCAAGAATTCTGTACAATGGGTACAGACGGCTCTTTCGCCGCAGGTACAGGGACCGAAACGCGAAGGTGACGACTCGCCTCCATCTAGTGTCGAGGTTAAAAATGACGGGCGCTATACCTCCACTTCCCCATACGCTTCATGGCATACACATGGACAACGTTTATGTACCTTTATCTTTACACGTACATAAAGAGGCCTGCGTTACATGGACGCCTAGTACAGAGAATACAGACAGGGACAACTGTCGGCATGTTGTGAATACGGCAATTGACCGGCGTTTTCCATAAAATACGGGCAATTTCTTGGCTAACTATGCAACCATTAGTTTCTCAAGAAAGACTGATAAGCAGTCGTGGTCTGACGACAACACTGTAGCTAGACGGTTGAATTCGGGTTAACAGCCTCTCACGGTATAAAATACTAAGAACTATCCCAAAGACAGTTCAGCATGAATGTAGTGGCCAGGAGCGTGTCTTCCGACACGATGGGTTTATCTAAGGGGACAGAGCTGAAAGCAAGCGGGTTGCTTTTGTGACTGAACGGCCGGGGTTCCATTGGTGGCAGGGACAGGGATTTTTCTCTTCGTCGCCAAATCCAGAGGAGGAGGCGTGCAGCTGCGCACAACATGCCATTTTGTGCTCACATCTTGAGTATGTAAATCTTTACCAACAAACCCATATGTGCCTTCATTTTAGCGTGTTATTTAACGACGCTCTCAATTGCCGAGTTACATAGTCGGTGATAGATGAATACATACATATATATAATATTATATATAATATATATATATATATATGAGTGCAGAGCAATGGTAGAATGATAATGGCAGGGCAAGACCGAAGCACTCGGTAAAAAATCTACCCCAGTGCTACTTTATTCACCAAAAATCTCCAATGGCCTGGCCTGTCATTGAACCTGGGCCTCCGCAGTGAGTGGTCGGCGACTAACCGCCTGAAACATGGCACGGGCGTGTGCCTTTGTGGTCTTGTGCTTAGACATAAAGGCAACATTTAGATATCTCCGTGTTTCCCAGTTGCAATTGAGGATTATGACTGATGAATATGAAATTACATTGAAGGAAAGGTTGTTGCCTATTTTAAGGTACTGTCCTCTAATTCTGAGGATCGAACCTAAGAAATTCTCAAGTCCTCGACGGGCCGAGAATCGAACTGGGGACCTCCATGACCGCGACGGTCTTTATTTAAGTACTACATTCTGTAACACGCTCCGCCAATAACGCTGCCTGCCAATGGCGGCTGTAAACTTGGCTTCCTTATCTCTCTTTACCATACAAAGGCTCAGTTACTCCAAACAGGCCGCAAAACGCTGAAGCGTCGCAAGGACACGCTATTAGCAATGATAAATGTGTATACGACTAGCATGGACAAACCCTGCCCAGCCGGGTGTAACAACACAGCAAAACGAATGGCCTACTTCTGTTCGTTTAGTCACAAGAATACCAAGAACAGCAAGTGTACAGTACATTACTGCTCGGAAGGAACTAAATCCATGGACCAGAGTGGTTTCTAAGAACACGAACAGTGGCTCAGGTGGTCACAAAATTCTCTGTAATTTAAGGAACCTGAAGGTTATTTACTATGCTGACAAGAGCCCGCCAGTGGAAACCGTTCCGAGCCAAACAAATCCAGACCACACACACACACTCGCGCTCCGTTTATCCAATATAAACTTCAATATTATCCTCCCGTATATATGTCAACTCATCTCCATGTGAGTGCCGACATTAAAAACGAATGGAGCTCTACGTCTGTTTCCCTTCTTGACGTGGAAAGGAGCAATTTTACCATCACCTTCTGTGCTCAGGTCTCCCAATGTGTACGACATGTACCGCCAATCCTAACTTTCCCGATTTTAAGAACCCAGTAATCTGAGCGAGAGTAGACCTCATTAACAATAAACTTCATTAAGCCTACGGTAATTGTGGTTCCTTAGTCCTCCAATTACTTTATTCCTCGATTCAATATAGCCCAGTCAGGATAACAGCTACACTACGTGCTGGATAACTAAGAATCGGGATTGGATTTCCGGCAGAGGCAGGGATTTTTCTCTTCTCCAGAGCGTCTGCTCTGTGGCCCACCCAGTTTCCTGTCCGAGCGTCAAGTCTACCTATCACCTCCATCTAGCGCCACGGTTAAGACTATCATTCGCTATACCTACATTCCTCCCATACGCCTCAATGGCGTAGTGCATAATGAAACAAAGGGAGATGTTTCCTTTGTCTTTTTAGATAGGCCTAAATGTATTTTGCCTCATACTCTGCTCTCAAAGAACCTTACGTTTTGCTCGCCGTTTAATATTGAAAACTAAGTTTCACACACACACACACACACACAAAAGTAACAGTTCTGTATACGGTAATCGGCACAGTGACTACTAGGTTACAGGCTGCACGACCGAGGACTGCTGGTTCCATTCTCGTAAGGGGCAAGAAATCCCTCTCTGCTCCAAAGTGTCCAGACCGGCTTTGGGGCCCACCCAGCCTCCTATTCAATTTGAATCTTTCCACTGGGGTTAAGTAGCAAGAACGTGAAACTGACCTACCACCTCCAGCCGAGGTTAAAAATAAATGCATCTATACCTCCACTTCTCTATACACCTTCACGACATGCACAGCGACAATTTTTATCTCAATACAGAACATCCCAGTCGGTGTATTAATCACAAGTGTATGCTTATTTCGTTCTTCAATCACAACAAGTCATATTACATACGTTTTATCTTTGGCAACTAGTTTCGGCTCGATGTTTATCGTTACTTTTTTAGACAGGCAACGGGCACATAAACAACCTGAGTGGTGTGGTAACAGGCAACGGGCACATAAACAACCTGAGTGGTGTGGTAACAGGCAACGGGCACATAAACAACCTGAGTGGTGTGGTAACAGGCAACGGGCACATAAAGAACCTGAGTTGTGTGGTAACAGGCAACGGGCACATAAACAACCTGAGTGGTGTGGTAACAGCAACGGCACATAAACAACCTGAGTGGTGTGGTAACAGGCAACGGGCACATAAACAACCTGAGTTGTGTGGTAACAGGCAACGGGCACATAAACAACCTGAGTGGTGTGGTAACAGGCAACGGGCACATAAACAACCTGAGTGGTGTGGTAACAGGCAACGGGCACATAAACAACCTGAGTGGTGTGGTAACAGGCAACGGGCACATAAACAACCTGAGTTGTGTGGTAACAGGCAACGGGCACATAAACAACCTGAGTTGTGTGGTAACAGGCAACGGGCACATAAACAACCTGAGTTGTGTGGTAACAGGCAACGGGCACATAAACAACCTGAGTGGTGTGGTAACAGGCAACGGGCACATAAACAACCTGAGTGGTGTGGTAACAGCAACGGGCACATAAACAACCTGAGTTGTGTGGTAACAGGCAACGGGCACATAAACAACCTGAGTTGTGTGGTAACAGGCAACGGGCACATAAACAACCTGAGTGGTGTGGTAACAGGCAACGGGCACATAAACAACCTGAGTTGTGTGGTAACAGGCAACGGGCACATAAACAACCTGAGTTGTGTGGTAACAGGCAACGGGCACATAAACAACCTGAGTGGTGTGGTAACAGGCAACGGGCACATAAACAACCTGAGTTGTGTGGTAACAGGCAACGGGCACATAAACAACCTGAGTTGTGTGGTAACAGGCATTCCCCAAATTTAATCCGCTCTTAGTTTCTTCCTGACTGTAATTTTGATTTATAGTGATTTTTGTCAGACTCTCGTATTTGGGCTTTGCCATTCGGTATGTTTATGTCACGATCTTCTCCTGCATTCTGGTAACGAGACGTGAACGTATCGTAAGCAGCTTTCAAAACAACTTATGTTACATAAATCAGTATTACAAAGTCAGTATTACAACGTCTGAAACGGTGTAGTTTATCCCTTTCAGTCTCTCAACCCGTGAAGAGAACAAAAAACAGCAACAATGTTATGCAGTTTCGTTTCAGTACTAAACCACTTAACTATCTCAATGCAGCAAAATGTTTATTGATAACATAATCGTTGCTCAGCTCTCATTATTATTATTACTAAGCTCTACAACCCTGGATGGGTTTTGGCTTGCTCAAGTATTCCTTGCCAATATTTCTATCAAAAACATTTTTTTTCCAATCCAGTACACCCACAATTTTCAGATCTCCGCGTACACTGTCCCACCATCTCTCTTTAGGTCTTCCTTTTGGTCTGTTTAATAATGTTGGCATCCAGTTGGTTATCTGCTAGTTATTTGACGTTCGTCCATTCTTTGTATATGCCCGAACCATCCAAGTCTCTTCGCTTTATTTGTCGTACAATATTTTGCTTTCTAATTATAATAATAATATAATAAATAATATCTAATAATATACCTTGAGTATACCTTATTTATCACTAATTTCTGTTTTACAAGAGCTTGGACTAGAAAATGTTCCGAGTCGCACTTATATCCCCTGCGGGTTTTAACGTCTATTATCATTCGCTTTTTACTTCTTCCAGTTAAAACATGATCTATTTGATTCAGTGTTAGATTATCTGGAAAGAGCCACGTACCTGTATAAATCCTTTTATGCGGAAATTGAGTACTTGCAACTATTAAATTATTCTCTATTGCAAAATTACAGAGGAATTCCCCATTATTATTAGTGTTATCATGCAACGTCTGTTGACCAGCAACTTTATTATATGCCTTTTCCTTACCAGTCTTGGTATTAAAATCTCCTTATATTACTAGGTCGTTTCTAGGCGTCTTATCTATTGTTTTTTGCAACTGTGTATAAAGTAAGTCTTTCCCTTCCTTTTCCTTATCTTCTGTCGGAGCATATCCATTTATGATTGTTATGTTATGACATTTTCCTCGTATTCTGAGCTTGCACAATCTATCTGTAACCGATTCAAAACTCATAATGTTCTTTTCTAAATCCTTCTGGATTATGAATCCGGTTACATTTTGACCTGCTTTATCTGGATCGCAGCTGTAATACATAATACATTCTTTCTTACTTGCCCGTATCCTTTCCACCTTATTTCTTGTAGTGCTAGAATTTTAATTTGTTTTTAATCTGGTCTGCTATCTCCAGCATTCTACCTGGTTTTAATAATGTTTGTATGTCCCAAGTGCCAATGCCGATGATATCATCCTTAGTCCTTTTTGCATGCCTAGGTCGTCTATCACAATCCGCCTTATCTATCCCTACTTGAGCTTTTTTAGCACTTGCGTTTTCCGGAGACAGGTCGCTGGCCTGAAGTCCAACCCCCGTTAACCTCAGAAGACCAGGTCTTTTCTGTCGGGGTTGTGCTACCCTAGCTCTCATGTCCGAATTAACGCGTCCGGAACCCGCGTTTCGCCCCTGCATGTCTTAGCCGCCAACTGGCGTTGTCCGGGGGTCATGACGTGGACATGCACACATGGGACTTGGCAGGAATAAGTGGCATTTCTTGTGTTTTACTCGTACCCCTCCGAGATCGTTGCTCAGCTAGTCAAGAAATTTCACACATTTTATGCAGTACGGAGTTATTTCTCTATTCTGAACTCAGTTTAGCAAGTTCACACCTCCCCACCCAATTTGAAGATCAAGTTTAATATTATCCTCCCATCAACGATGACGTGGTCTATTTCCTTCAGGTTTTCCGACCGAAACTATGTATGTATATCGCTTCTCTTCCACGTATGCTACATGCCCTGCCCATCTTGTCCTCATTTATTTGATCATCATAATGTTCGTTTGCCAATAAAATCACATTTCAATATTCGCTCCAGCGTTGGTACATTTCGCAACCGTAAAACTGTTAACAGCTTCAGCATCTCATCCACGACATGCAACGGACGCGCGCTGCAGACTGTCAGCCTTTTTAGACAGGAAGTAGCACCACCTTGCTGATGTACCGCCAACACTTTCCTGCGTATGCAAGAAATACTTCTAGGAAACGAGCTGCAAGGGAGGTGCCAACTGGACAAGTCCAATTGAAACGGGGAAGTGCTTATACAGGACACGGATTTTAACAGCCACTACAACGCGTGTTATAACTTGGCTGCTGAATATGTCTCACATAGGTTGCTGGATCCTATCCTAGGCTAGTTACATCCAGTCATTAATTCATACACAGAACATACACACCGATAATTTTTAGGAAGCGCGAATTTATTTCAACAGAAAAAGATAAAATCATGAAATACGCGTCATTTGGTGGAAAATGAAACCGACTATGTAGCATTCTTAAACATACAGTAAATTTCCTTGTTGCTTTAAATGTATAAAACGAATTTCTAAGCAGCCGATCCCGGTGGCCGCGCAGTCTAAGGCGTAGACCTGCGGCCGCTCGATTGCTGGGATTGCGGGTTCGAATCCTGCCGGGGGCATGGATGTCTGTCTCTTGTGAATGTTGTGTGTTGTCTCAGCGACGGGCCGATCCCTCTTCCAGAGGAGTCCTACCGAGTGTGTGTGTCATTGAGTGCGAGCAGGTGCAACAGTAAACCTCCACACCTACAGTGAGTAGGTAGAAGAGGTCAGACTAAGAAAGAAAGAATTTCTAGGGTGTTTCACTACGTGCGTACTATATGTAGTACGCACGTACTGTAAAGGTTTCTTCACACCACTCCAGCGAAATATATTCTTCATTGACTGCTTGACCCCTGAAGACGGAACCTATAGCTTGTCCCGAAACGTCGGTAACCAACTACCAACCTACTCCGCTTCACATTCCAGAAGTACGAAGGCCTCAGATATATTGTAAGTTGAGTTGTTAATAAAAAATATTACTATGTGAGGCTAAAAATATATGTGCATTTAATTAGCCTTCAACATAAGAAAACACGAACAGTTACAGCGGTTACTGAAAAACGCCTTATCATAAGCATTAAAAGCAAACCCATAAATTGTCGGTGTGTAACAACAGAATTTAGCAGCGTTCCGGTCGTCACTGTCAAGATCACTGCTCCCGTGACGAATGGACCCCGATCTGGAAATTGAGGGTTGTGGCAACTGAAATTATTGAATATTAACTCATATTCACAGTTGTATCCGATATTGCTGGCGTCTTTATCAAAGATATTCGGAACAGCTAGAAAAATTGGGAATGGCAAGGTATACAGAACGTACGTGGAAACTGTCTGTAGTCCGGTAAGATACCTTGCCTATCTCGTTACGTTTTTACGAGAGCTCTTGGCTTCTTTTGCATATCGTTGCAGGTTTATCCAGCTGGGGCACTAACCGAAACTACGCCGTGCATGTAAATTACCGGATAGGCCTACACTTAATAAATCTACGTACAACAATTCAGACATTCATAACATAACTACATAGTTCGATGTAGTTAATATATCACTGAGAAGAGAGTAATGACTAGTTACGGGGTGTAAATTCAATATACTGACGTGACGGAAAGAGATCCCACGAAGTCACCTTCTCCACACTTTCCTTACCAAAAGCTGACCACAGTCGCCTGTAGCCTTGGCCGAAAGCGACTGGATATCAGCTGATCAGTCGAAGTTGCCCTAACAAGGCGACCAAATCGACAGAACGAACTGTCCTGGCCCTTTTCCAGCTACCCTAACTGAAGACTTCCGTAATTTTTCTCAGTTGGAAGGCGAATGTCAGGGTACATTAAAGGCCAGGGCACGGCCCACACCCGTCCCCATCACGGACACCTTCAGCCAAAGTGACTCCCCGTCAGATGGCAAAAGCCTTCAGCCTATGCGACTGAGCAACGCTGGGTTCAAGACCCAGACATCCATCCAACCAAAGTTCTCCCTCCCCCTCCCCCCCCCCCCAGGGACACAATTTCATTAGTAGGGGAAGTCCTTAGTATTACCACGTCAAGGCCCTCAGCCAGGACGGGAAATCCGTTAACGTAAGCACAATCTCAGTTTGGATGTTTATGACATGTCATATTTTTATTCAGGCTTCTATTTTCATTCTAAACTGAAATTTAACACTAATTGGGTTATTCTAATCACAATCAGACTGTATTTATTTTGCATATAAATGCATATTTAGGTCATTTTTATGTTTTCGGTCATATATGTAGTTAAGATGCATATTTTGATTGTATTTTGAGGACAAAATTCATATTTTGGTGATAAAATTCTTATGCGTCATGTTTTAAAATTATATTTTGAGATGACAATACGTCCAAGAAAGAGTCACTGTTACTTTGGACATAGCTGTAATTGGTATGTGTACAAGGAGACAAGAAGTAGCGGTATGTTTCAACCCTTGGTGGCTAAAATAAATGCAGGTAGCCCCCAAAATTTCTAAGGATAATATTATGGAAGTAGGAATGCAGTTTGCCCTAATCCTATACCCTTTCTTACTTGTAACTACATTTCTCAGGCATTTACAAGGAATTCTTCAGTCAGTTAATCATGCCGAAAGTGAAGTGTTCTGAAAGTGCGAAGTTAAGAGGTTTCGTTAAAGATTTTGGCGAGGAAAATTTTGTTCTGATGGAAGAATTCTGTTTTGTTAAACTTTGTGAAGTTAAAGTTACAGCTGGTAAGCGATTTAATGTGCAACAACATTGTGATACGGCAAAACATAAAAATAGTTTGAGCAGACAAACTAGACATCAAAGCAGGCAACGACTTCTGTTCGATAACACTGCAACACCTTCACCATCAAACAAAACATCAAAATTTTCAAAGGACCTGTGTGAAATGATGGTGTCTGCCAACATACCACTAAACAAAGTGAACAATGAGCAGTTCAAAACTTTCTTGGAGAAATACACGACTCATTTAATTCCAGACGAATCAACACTACGAAAAAAACTATGTACCTGCCTGTTATGAAGATGTTCTAAACAGAATTAGATGTACTGTGGGCGACAATAAGGTTTGGGTTTCGATTGATGAAACAACGGATGTCTGCGGCAGATATGTAGCGAATGTCGTTATTGGCACGCTCTTTGCTGACCGTCCTGGTGACATATTCCGTCTTCATTCCGAAGTTCTTGATACAGTAAACCACTCCTCTATCGCTGTACTTTTCGATAACGCCATGAAACTCTTGTGGAAAGGTGGCGTTAAGCGAGACAATATCCTCCTTTTTGTAACGGACGCTGCACCATATATGGTAAAAGCTGCCAAGGGCCTCAAAATGCTTTATCCAAAAATGGTCCATTTAACATGTCTGGATCATGCCCTGCACAGAGTTGCCGAAGAAATTAGACGTAGTTATACTGAAGTCGACAAGTTGATCTGAACGTTAAGAAAATGTTCGTTAAAGCTCCATTGAGGGTGCAGAAATTCAAACAACTCGCACCTTCATTGCCTCTTCCTCCTCAGCCGGTACTCACTCGATGGGTACCTGGCTCGATGCTGCTGAGTACTACTCCGAAAACTACGCAGTTATTGAAGAAATTGTTAATACTTTTGACAGCAGTGACGCATTTTCTATCACAATTGTTAAAGAACTATTTTCCAGTATTAAATTAAGTTATAGACCAACTGATGCACACTAAAACCACTTTTTTAAGTAGCTTTATTATTAAAATTGTTAAAATTGTACCCCTACAATTTTAACAATTTTAATAATAAAGCTACTTAAAAAGTGGTTTTAGTGTGCATCAGTTGGTCTATAACTTAATTTAATATGACGAAGATGCACGGTGTCAACAGTGTGATATTTTCCAGTAGTTTGTCAGGAAGTCTGGCCTATATACAATCTGACTATGGAGGCATGGCAACTACAATTTCTCGCCTAGAGGCAGTTGGTACAGATCTACATGAAAGTTTGGAGATGATCACGGGAGTAAGGTGCGATATAGGGCGAGCAAGAGGCAAAATAGGTGATGCTGTGAAATCAAAACTTAATACAGTGCTGCGTCGAAACGATGGTTATGCGACAATGTGCAAAATAAGCGACATTCTAAGCGGAAATGAAGCTACACTGGGAGTAGATGAACCAGCGTTAAACAGCAATGATTTAACCCTCTTCAAATATGCTCCGGTGACGTCGTGCGATGTCGAAAGGAGCTTCTCAGTTTACAAGACCATATCGAGCGACAATCGAAGAAGATTTTCATTTGAGGCCTTAAAAATGCACATCGTTGTATATTGTAATGCTGCCAAGTAAGCAGAATGAAGAAAGGTACGTAATATTTTGAAATTTGTTTATTTATTTATTTATTATTTGTAATTAATAAATTAGATTTGCATGAAAGGCTCTTCTTTTAAATTTATCTTCTTTTTATAGGAACACGTATTCTCAACATCTGATGCTGATCCAAAACAAGGCATTTACAACTTAAAGCGACTGAGGCTTTTGATTAAAATTGCTAGGAAATCAAGTAATGTAATAGTTGTACATGCATATGGAAATAAATAACATGATTGAAATACACAACAATTTTTCATTTTAGCAAATAGTTTTTCATTAAAAAAATTAGGTCATATTTTGCCTTTTTTAGGTCATATTTAGCCATTTTTGAGGCATATTTGCATGCACATTTCTCGGTTTTTTAGGTCATGAACATCCGAACCCTAGTTATGAGGTTTGCGTGTCAGCCCAGAAATGCGTCGTACGCAGGAATGGCTAAACGGACCAAGGGACGTTTTAGTCAGCCTTTCGGTTGGTTGTTGGCTGGCCACGAATGTTAGAAGTGATAGATACCACGTAACAAATTTCTCTGGCTGGATGAACCAGGCCAGCAAATGAGTGGACAGATCTTAACAGTAGCCAGCAAGTCTGAAGCCTCCAGCCTTGTTATCCCTACCACCCACGGAACTTCTGGCCATGGCCCCAGTATAATAAATGCACCCCATTATCATCTGAACTCGGCAAAGCTGCCGAGGGGTCCAAAGCTAGAATAGGGCTGCCCCCACAAAATTTCAATCGACGCAAAAAATACTACAGCCATTAAAGAAAGCATGCAAAATCCGTACCGTAACAACTTATAGGCAAAAACGTTGGATCACCCCCTCCAAAATGACTACTGGTGCCCTGCTGTACTGTCAGTGGTCTTATTACTTTATGACGAATGGGAAGGGGCACGTGCATCAGAATAAAGAGAGTGATTCAAGAAATTCTTTAGGCTTATCGTCTGTTTCACACAGGAAGTAGAAACAGGGCGCCTGTGTTTCCTTTGCTGACGACAACATGCTAACTGGCCGTTGCGTTGATTTGGTGCACATACAAATGGTTTTATGTATCTAACCAAACTACACATATACTCGTACATACACCCATCGCACTGCAAGACAATCTGACAGCATGTCAGATTCGAGGTCCTCACAGCGGTGCTGATTGTTTCAAGTCTTCTGGGATATGACGCCGTGTAGTTTCGTATTTAGGTACAAACGTTTCGGAGGAAACTCCTCCCTCCAACTTCACGGTAGTCTAAAAATATGTAGGCAAATCGCGCCTCGTAAATATTTGTAGTCCTACCTATATACCAGGCGTGCACAAATTTTCCAAAAATCTAAAAGCCGCCACAAAATTCTAGGCGCCATAAAGGTGACTCAACGTAGAGTCCGAGGGGCCACCGTACAAAATGTAGTCATATCCCAGAAGAACTATAATCTTAATCATAAATTATTATATTTCGTTACTTATTTATTATACTGAAAACTATTTGAAATCATTGTCAAAGACAATGATGTGTCTTATATTTTATGTACTGGTCGTAGTTCAATTTGGGATTCACGAAAAATACACGATATAAACGACCGGTACTTTTGCCCGATACGTTTGCGTTGGGCTTCTAAAACCAAAATTCACTGAAATCCGACATTTATTTTCGGAGATGACATGACCTCCATATTGTGTCTTCTTTATACATTTTACGCAAGGAACTTTAAATGAAGCTTCGTTGCTGAGGTACACTTGCGGGCAAGAACACGCAAATATGTAGCAGAGCAAGGTACAGTAGTCCCTGTGCACGCCTTGACAGCGTGTGGGGAACTGGAGGTAGAGCTTCATTCATTCCTAATGACGGCCCTAGACAGTGATTGGTTAGCTTCACGCCCTGGACGCTTTGCCCCCGGGGAAATAGCTCCTGGTACCATTTAAGATACCGCGGGGCCCAAAGGCGGTATGAACGCTTTGATGAGCAGAAAATTCCACCCCCCCCCCCCCTTCCTGCCGGGAGAAAAAAAAAGGCAGAATCCTCGTTTCTGAGTGACAATGTCAGACAGGGCGACAAGTTGCGATGTATCATGTGCTGATTTTGTTTATGTGGTGGATGGACGATCTGTTATCCTTGGGTGGGCGGTCTAGGCTCAGAGCCAAGGGCCTTATTGGACGAAGCAATGTTCCGACGATCATTCCGTCCTCTCTTTTATCAACCGTGGACTTGGTTTTATGTCGTGTTCTGTCCATTCGGCACAATTACAAATAAATGCCGGGTCTGACCTAATTCTCGACGTTAATCTGAAAGGAGATGTAAATATGGCAGCACGAAAAGCAGCATAAAAGTGTTTGGGTGCCTAAGATCTTTCTTTCGATGCACGAACAAGAGGATTTATTTGTTTACGGTTTATTGAAGGATGCCGTCAGCTCAGAATGCACAGCGGTGAATGTTAAGATTAGTTATGAATTGGGAAGGCTGCGGAAGAAAGCGGCCGTGGCCTGCTTTGAAGTACTATCCCGTTATTTCGCTGGAGGGACTGAGGGACACCGCTAAAGACCTCAGTCACCATCGCCTCCGACTTTGAATACCGAACCTTTAGAACAGGAATCAGGAAGGCTCAACACTTGACCACAACGTACAATTGGTTCAATGCATGCATGGGTGTTCAACATGTCTCCAAAAAAGAAATTTCACCGTAATACGATGAGTCAGAAGCATTATTTTGTTATTTTCACTGTCTCTCCCCCCACATTCCCTGTTCTAATCAGTCCTTCTGGCTTTCAACTTTCATTTGTCAGATCCATCGACCTCGCGATGTCATAAACCCATTGTGCTAAGGTCGTCCTACTGTTACTGTCACCTCCCCACTGCTTGTCAAGTGGATATTTGCAAAGATATTTCCTCACCTAAATCATGCATAATGGCGAAGTACAAATATTGACTGTGGCGTTTGCAGTTGACCTTGGCAGTTCTTTGAGATGGGGAAAGGCGACCGTCCCTTATTCGGGACCAGTAACCGACATAGTCCAGTTAAAAAATACAGTTGTGTTTTGTGCGTGTGAGATAATATAGTTATTTTCTCTAGTGTTTTACGTAGTTTGAGCTGTACATAAATTTAAACTCCAGGCTTGTTATACACGGGGGAAAAAAACTACGTCATGCAGTACCAGAGACTCGTGCTTATGAGAAGACCTACGTATAAGCTTTCCCCCGACCGTCGTCGCGAGTGTTAAGGGACTCTAACCACGCTGTTCAGGTCAACTGCTTTCTCTTGAGTAAGGGACTTTACGTGAATGCCGTCCGCACAGCTTCGTAAGTCCAGGTCGAGTTCTTGCACTGCCTCGGTGCGACATGTATCTGCTCGGAGGAGGTCACAGAAAACTGACGGGATATCTGCTCCTCTGGTCTGTTTCAAGGTCTTTTGGACTGCGAGTCGGACACTGACAATGCTTTGTGTACTACCTGTGCGTTTATTATTGCGAAGGAGATAGTTGTCGGTAATTGCGGTCTGTGATTGATGTATGACTCAGGCGGGAATATATGCCAGTAGGCCCTATGCTGCGGAATTCCAAAGAATAAAGGAAGTGAATCAGTGCCAGCTGCTTCGGTGGTATTTTACTGCGTTAGACGAAGCAAAAGTCAAGCAAACTGGTCCGTTGCACGCCATGAAGCCATATGGGGGAAAGGAGATATAGCTGCATTTATACACGGCGTTAGATGTAGGTGAGTGGTCAACTTCACGCCCCGGCCGTTATACTCCCTTGAAAACAGACACCGGTACCCAATGAATAGGAGCCGGTTTGGACGCTTTGCAAAAGAGAGAAATTTCTTGACCCTGTCGGGAATCGAAACACGAATCCTTAGTCGTCCAGTCCGTAGCCAGTCACAATACCGACTGAGCTATCCCAGGTCCAGTAGTAGACGAAGTCTGGATGTGTTACGCATGAACAGAACGGCGAGTGGCTACGGGCTGTACAACAGGGGTTCGGTTCCCAGCAGCGACAGGAATTACATTCTTCGCTACCACATCCACATCATCTCTGGAAGCTGTGAAGGTTAAAGCGGCCGGAGTGTGAAGTTTACCACTCACATCTCATTCAGTACGGAGGATAAGACGTAGTGGAGTTACACCTTCACGCTTTTCGCGACTATGCGAACGCGCCTAAAAATGAGCATGTACGCAGTGTGTGTGTGTGGTGTGTGTGTGTGTGTGTGTGTGTGTGTGTGTGTGTTCTGGGGACGTAAGGTTGCTTATTCTCCTTTACCCTCAACCCTCTCTTGATTCATTGTTTACTTAACGACGCTGAATCAAATGTACAACTTACATAGCGTGGAACGCGTGGATGATATGCTGTCGCTGTTTCACGGCGTTATTCCAAAACTTTCAGTGGAGAATATCTGCGAAAACCCTTAATCAAGATGGTTGTATTCGAACCCAGATCTTCAACACATATACGAAAAAAGGTGTGGCAACATCGAGACCTACACAACATCTTGAGTTCAAACTGGAACGCCAAGCAAGCTGGCTCATTATTCAAAATCTGCTCGCTTTAGGTTAGTAACTTCATGACGCCAGCTTTTTTTAACTCTGCGCGGAATCTGCACGTGATGTCTGCACAAATATTGACTAAGCATATGTGCCTGTCGGAAAATACCAGCTGTCTATTAGCCGAGTGCCTCTTACATTGTCGCATTAAACATTCGCATTATGTTAACCGTTGGCGTCTGCGTTGCCATACAAACCATGTTTACGTTTAAAGTGTACCGACATTCCACATTCAATGCGAGGGTTGGGCAATAGCGCTTTCTGTGGCGAAACGCAAAGTTCAGGCTACAAAGACGGCCACTTCTCGAGCCACAAAGCCGAGTCCCGAACTACTACATACTGGTTTATGACTGTGGGCCAGGATAGCGTAGTCGGTATAGCAACTCGATACGGGCTGGACGGTCCGGGGATCGAATCCCGGTGGGGGCGAGATTTTCCGCACCTGTCCTGACCGGTCCTGGGGCCCACCCAGCCTCCTATAGTGGGTACCGGGTCATTCCCTGGGGTAAGGCGACCGGGGCGTGGCGTTGACCACCCACCCCCATCTAGCGCCGAGGTTAAAGAAAGAATAGAGCTATACCTCTACTCCCCCTCTGGGCCTTCATGGCCTGTTCTAGGGTGAACTTTACTTTACGTTACTGGTTTATGACTCCGTATGGACTAATATTAATATTTCGGAGTGCGCTGCTGCCTCCATCGTTAGCACAGACTTCTACCCTGAAGACAGAGGCATCCGATTGCTCCGAAAAGTCGGTAACCACCTAACAGGCTACATGGTGTCATAGCCCAGAAGTCCACAATCGGAATAATCGCCGTGAAAGCCTCAAATCCCATACAGGCCGGTTATGGCGAATGACCTTTCGACAGTAACACCTGCTTATCTGATCACGTTTACCTTCCATGCAGGCCTTTACTCCCAGATTAAAAGAATATCGCTAAGCTTATCCACACGTATTTACGGTTCATTGTGCACAGTGTCCCTGTACGGAATCACCAGACTTCGGGAGTGTACTCTGTAGGGCATCTGAATCAATGAACACAATCCGACGACACTAGTTCAACTGAAGGGCATGTTTCTTTAACATGACAAGCCACAAGCTCTACATTCTGTGACACATTAAGATAGAATTACTCTGACACCGCAGGCAAAATATGTCCATGCTTCTCTTCCTCCTCCAGCTTCTGGTGCAATCTGATGGCAGAAATGAAATTAACAGCATTACGAACATACACAGAAACCTGCATGATAGAGCATAACGAAATTCAAAAGCATGGGCTTTGTGTTGTCGCATGAATTACGTATAAAACGAAGTGATCACAGCAATTAAATTCAGTGAATTATTCACAGGCGCAATCATAGAATAATTTTTTTTCCTGTTTTTGAAGTTCCTGAAACGTCGGCTAACATTCCGAAATGACTTCAGTGTAATAATATATAGACCTAAGTCTTAATTCGCAGAACTGTCTGAAATTTAACACACTGTAATGTAAGAAGGCCTCCCGTTTAATTTATTGTAGCCAGCTGTGGAAACACAAGTGACCATAATAGCTGTTTCTACTGCACCATATTGTATGATGTAAACATACGAACTGGCTGCTGCAATGCGGGCTCGTTAAGACTAATTGATATCGTTACGCCTAATTAGTCCGCCTTTTACCCGAGCCAACATTCTCCCACACATCGACTTTCTAACTACTAAACTTCCTTCTACTGTGTTCAGCGGACAAGTTAGCCTTATCTGAATATGACAGGACTTTAGGTGTGAAAGGAGTGAGCAGTGTGTTCTGCGAACGCATTCATTACGAATATTTATTCTAATTTGTTATTGGTTTCTGGACTGACTATATTTATAGCTGGCCTTGGGGCTAATTTTGAATATGATTTGAGGAGGATTATTGCTTTGTCTACTTTGAGACAGCTGGGTCTTATGATTATGACTGTTTCTGTTGGTCTTTCTGGCTTGGTTTCTTTCATTTGTTCCTGTTGATATTAGTAGTTTTGTTATATCAGAGGGTACTTTATTTAAAATATTAGTTTTGAGGATTAATGAAATGGTGTGTTTGCCTTCCCTCTGAAGGTTCTTATTTTTGGTTTACAAGACCAATAAATACGATCTTAGATAATATACAATTAACAGTATGGCGGGTATAGCTACCTAATAGGGAAAGGAAAAGGTATTTAATATCAACACTTCATCACTTCGTGTTCATCTATTTATATAAAACTTACCGAACTATAAGCCTATGAAATAAAGCGTACACGTTTTAACCTTATCTATAACTGTTTCATACAATGTACAGGATAAATGTTGTTTATGGATACTCGTCTCGTGTAGAGCTGATAAAGTTAAGGTTTCATGCAAACTATGGCTTAGATTTGACAAATAAAAAACAAAATTAAATTTGGCGAACTTGCTGTGGATTCGAATACCAAATATATTTAAAATTCACTCAGTAGTTAGAAAGATGAATCATGTGGTCGGACATACAAGGATGGCTGATAGGTCTACCTATAATGCGTTCATTTTGTTTACTGTGTACGAAGAACGCATAAAATGAACAGTTAGTTAACTCTTGACAATTTTTATAAACGGTCAACTGATATTCTGTGTATACACGAGGAGTAAGTCGTCCCGATGCACATCGTGAAGGCACAGGACTGTGGAGGTATAGTTCCTATCATTTTTAACCTTGGCAGTTGACAGGTCAATGGTTAGATCGACACAGCGATCACTGTACCGCCGGGAAGACAGCCCCCGATATCCGTTGAAAAGGGGTTTGGGAGGCCCCAGAGCCGATCTGGACGCTTTGAAGAAAATATAAATTTGTTTCATCTCCCAGAAATTGAACCACAATTCCTCGGTTGTCGAGCCCGTAGCCTTGTCACTATACCGACTGAGCTATCCCGGCTTCCCGTTCTGGTGTATAACAGGTAAAGGTAAAGTTCGCTCTATCACAGGCCATGAAGGCCTCATAGCTAGTTTCTGACGTTTCGGACGAACCTGATGTCTCCATATTGGGTGAAGTAGATAAGCTGAACACGGAGGTGGCAGATCTCCAGAATGGCGGTGGTTAAATACCAGACTACACGGCTTCCATCCACGAAGACTGTAATCTATGTAGTCATTACTGTGAGACCTCAGATCTCTTATGGATCATGATTTATCACATTATTAGGGGTCCTACTACAAAATAAAATATTTTATACAAAAATAATATAATACATAACTTGACTTTTAAATTATTAATGTGCGTCGAGAAATTAGAAAAAGAATGATCTCAAATAATTTGATGTTGAGACAGATCAAATGAAAAACGTGCTGCGAAAATAGTAAGATGTACAATGTAACAAAACACTTCAAGTTGCAGGCCTATTTGACAGTACATAATAAATACGAAGCCGATCCCAGTGACTGTGCAATCTAAGGCGTAGATATGTGGCCGCTCGCTTACTGGGATCGTGGGTTCGAATACCGCCGAAGGCATGGATGTCTGTCTCTTGTAAGTGTTGTGTGTTGTCAGGTAGAGGTCTCTGCGACGGGCTGATCACTCATCCAGAGGAGTCCTACCGAGTGTGGTGTGTCTAACTGAGTGTGATCGTGAAGCCTCGATAATGAGGAGGCCCTGGCCCACTAGGGGCTGTTGCGCCATGGGAAGAAAAATAATAAATATGAAATGCTGTGACGTTAGCATTCGAAATACGAAAGTGATTAATACGAAAATTGTAACTTGTTTCGCTCTTACAATGCAGTAATCATACTGAAGACACGAGAGTCGATGTCTTTGGCTAACAGCAATCCTTGTTTTAACTTTACAAGATCTACCGGTTAGGAGTAACATTCTCAAAAGAGTGCACAACAAAATACAACTTAGCGGTACTTTAAATAGCCCATTTTGAATATTTTGTGAAGTCCAGTCTGCAGTTCTCAAAGAATTGGCCCGAGGTGTTGGGAGTGGGCGTGCTGGACCTGCTACGTAAAAGTACGGGGTGCGCGAAAAGTCCCTGTGCACCTGCTGCACCGTGCTGAAAGTGGGAAAGTCCCACACACGAAACACTTGAGACAAAACGAGTTAAGCTTGTCCACATGCCCATGGGAATCACTGCCAACATTTATTGTAATCGTAAATACTGAACATTCACTTTGACTTCCACTCTGACCTATATCCTACTTGCAACAGGTGCAAAGGGATTTTTCGCTCTCACGGGATTAGGTGGAGTGCATTCCTTACACGGCCTCGAAACCGAACAGTGCATTAATAGGTTCTAGATGTTCTAGATGTTTCTTTTCTCTTGCAAAATAAAAAAAAACAATACACATATTTACCTCATCGTCCAGCATGATTCATGCTCACCAGGCGTGTGAGTTTTGTTTGGGAACATCCCAAGTGAAACCATCAGCTGCGTGCCGTGAGAAGGACCTCTCTCTAACCGGAAGCCGGCGCCAGACCCTGCGGCACCAAAAGAAACATCGTCAGGTGCGAGGCGAGACAGAAAGGCAACGCTATGAAGGCACCCCTCTGCCGGGCGCCGTGACGCATTGTATGGGGTTGTCTGACCAAGCTATCACGTCTCCGCATAGTCTAGGGTCAGGACGCATATCAATAGAGTAGGGGAGAGAATGGAAGTTAGTAGGGAAGGGTGAAAATGTCGGCCACACCTGGCATGGGAAAGGCATAAGAGATTTTTTAGAATTATTTCTGTAATTTAACCAAGCGGGCTGGCACAGTATTAACGCGTCTTACTGGTACTGGGAGGCATATGGTTCGAATGCAGGTCTGGAAGTGGCTAATGTAGGCTAATACCAACATACTGTCTTAAAGCAGGCTTCCAGTTACATCACTTTCCATTCATTTCAGTAATCCATTCTACCATATGATATCCAGTGCTACATACCACACGCAGTTACGCACTCTCGTGCACTAACCTCGACATCAACCCAGAGTTGCACCTGAGATGTCCCCACCACCCGTAAGTCACGCTACCAGCTACTGGCGCTGAGATTTTGTCGTTTTCCTCTGTCTATCCAGATGATCACCGGGATATTATCTTCAAACAAGCTACCATCGATTCCTTGCCTGTTCATCATTTATGATCTTCCCCTGTCTATTATACAGCTTGTGCAAAAGGAAGGACATCATCATTAATCAGCCTGAGAATCAGTTGATCGTAACAAAACGAAATAAACAAACAAATGATATCTGTAATGCGTCCAAACATCACTGATACGTCTGTTCAAGCTGCACATCCGGCCTCAACGGGCGATCGAAAAGAGGGGCTGCAAATGAATCCAAAATTTGGGGCGGTGAGGGTGGGGGGTGGTCCCACACGAAAGTAAAACTATATATATATAAGCGCGTTAAAAGCAGTAGTTTGTAACGCCAAGCACCCCTCTCATTTATCACAGCTCGACTCCTGTTTCCACGTACATAAATTTGAGTAACCGCATCATGCTCCTAGCACATGTGAAACTTGTCCATACCCTGCGATTTTTATCCAAAATGTTCTGTCATGAAACAAAGGTCTTTTTATATATATTTTTGAACAATGTAAATTCTTTTGAACATATTTCTTGTCTCTTCAGTTAATTTACTTCAAAGGAACAAAAGTCAACTTCCATTTAACCATTTTGCAAGCAAGTATTTTTTACATAGTACACTTTTTCTAACAAGGCAGTATAATTAATTTTTATAGATGCGTCTAGCCCTGTTAGCTTCTCAGCAACGACTCTACCCCATGGAGTTAATTAGTAAGTTAGATGCGTCTAGTTATTAAGCCAGTTACGCGCCAATAATTTACGGGGGCCCCCATTATCGAGTCACCGGGGGCCCGACCAGTTATCTACGTTACTGGTTCAATGCGTCACTCGTGTTCGAAAAATCCAGCGTTATTATTCATGAAATAATACTTAGACACTTTACAGTCTGCGTTACAGACGGTAATTAAATAAACTACAAATAAATAAAAATAGAACACTGTGGTACAGTCGTTAGTCTATGAAATTTTTCAAATGTACATGTGTCTGTCTTTTAATGAAGTATTCATGTATAGTGCTGTTCGTTTATTCAAAGGTACTTACTTAATTTCGCATTCAGCTCAACTCTGAAGGGTTCTGCCTGCGATATATACAGATTGCTGCCATTCTGCACTTAGTCTATTGTCAGAACCGAACACTAAGGCGATGGGCAAAGTCCAGAAAAGCAGCAATACTAAATCGTGTTTAGGATGCTTTTTATATTCTGCGTATTATCGCCTGCTCCTTCAAATGCGTTATCATTTAACAATATTCTGGCTCTCGGCTACTTTCGTTGGAAGGCAGATATTTTTTTTTTGTACACGTTTCCACAAACTTTCCGCTAGCGTACCTTTCTAAACGTAGAGATATTTTTCCTGAAAGTGCAGCAAACTACGATAAAAGTTTTCACATACCTACGTATCACAGGTTATGAAAAAACTGATTAGGACATGACAGGCACTCCAGAAATGTTAAAAGATAGCAAAGAATATTTTACTGTGCTTGCCAACAACCGTAATCTAATCTACTTACTTAAAACGCCCTCGAGTGCACACGTACAATAAATTACTTTAAAAATATATATCTTATCGAGAGTAATGTGATAATAAACAAATAAAACTAAATAAAAGAAATATATGTGTGTGTCACTTGAGTACGAAGTTACAGGTACTGCAGGCTACACTACACGTGAACGACAAAACGCCAGGTTTTATCTGACTCAGTTGGACGTGAATACGTGGATATTCCATATCGGATTATAGACTGTCTTGAATGGGCTGCCTTATCGGTGGACAAAAACGTTTCGGATGAGCATGCTGCCTCCAACTTCAGTGTTGAAGGCTGTACGGTGTCAACCCAGCAGATCATGATCTGAACACACACTGATGTGCAAATCCTGACTGCCGACCTCTTCAAAATTCTTACGTACTCGCGATCATAATACAAATTTCCACCTCATTAGACCCATATTAACCAGTGCAATTAAAGTAACTTCTTCAAATAAGTTAAGAACAATCAGTATACCAAGCATTAACATTCCTTTACGGCCTATTTGTGTGCCTGTTTCTGACTTTATACTTGTTGGAAGCATGTAAGCCTAATCAATATACTTTCACATATTAACCGTTCGAACATTCACGTTCACCTAACTACACAAAATATTCAGTTCGTACCTCACAGAGAACACAGCGCCCGTTATAAAGACCAATCAGTAAACGGGGTTTAGGGAAATAATGAGTGTTTACTGTGAGAATCATGCAAAACGTATAAATACAGGGCGTGGGTAAAATGCATAGCGTTTTAATATTACAGCAGGACGTCGGTAAACTGGCACTTGGAAATAAAATTCATGTTCACACGTAGGTACACACACTAACACTATGCAACAGACAAATACCGGGATAGTAACTCAAACTGGGACACGACCGCTCCCCCCCCCCCCCGTATCCAACCCACTGTTCATTAGTCCACGCTACATAGACCAGGGGTGCAAAAATCCCGGGCGACTAAATTTTGTACGGTGGCGCCTAATATTTGTGGATCCTCAGTACGAAACTTGCTTCATGTCACTCTTCTGGCGCCTAGAATTTTGAGGTGGCTCCTAGATTTTTGGAAAATTTGTGCACCCCTGTCATAGACCATAAGTATTCAACAGACTCCAACTGACCTAATTCCAAAACTATCGAAAGTTCGCATACTCAGCCCTGTTGTTTTAAAACAGTGCACTGAAATAATGAAACTGGTCATTTGTTATGGCAGTCGTATGGGTCCATACTCCTTCGCACTGCAACCCCTGACACGCAAACTTCTACTGCAAGCAATAACGAATGAATTATTGCTACTTGTCATCATAAATATCTATTCTAATAAGGATAAAAATGGCGATTAACGCCATACAAATATCGATAGTATCCAGTTTCACAAAAATGTGATTAGCGTTATATGAAGTATATGATACAGTTCATTTACGACCTTCTGTAAAGTAGGCTTTCCTATGCATCATTATGGCCAAAATTTTAAACAGTCCAATAACTGCTGGTGATAGTCTCCCATACCAAATAAAAAAAATCTGTCCCACGGTTTAGGCTCTCATATTTCGTCACACAGGCAGGCAGACATGGCTTAGGCCTACACAGAACTCGCTCCTTTTTGTTGTAAAGGAGGCCTACGAAGAGAAGAAAGAAGGAACGAAGGAAAGAAAGAAAGAAGTAAAACCTGAGATCTTATACGAAACCAAGAATGAAGTGTACTGTAGGTCTCTGCTATGTGTGTCACAGCCTGGCTTCGTGCAGGCGGCACTTGGTCCCCCGGCAGTCCGCCAGATACGAGTTGATAGCGAAGGGAACTGAAGGAGAAAGTGGGCCAGACAGGCGCCGAACCCGGACCTTATATTTGAACCCTAATACTGTCTAAGCATTTAGCTTACATTTAACGGAGTTCAAATTCTGAATAGTGCTCAGCTGGCATTACACTGAACACAGTAAGTCCTGAAAAGCTGTCAGTAGCTCAGCTGGTTTAAGCAATCCCTGCCTTTGTTGAAGCCGAAGATTTATTGCCTCGGACTTCGTCCATAATCTCGTACTTCAAAGCGAACACAACTGTCGGAAACCAGGTAGGTCCCTGTCCCCTCTTTCACCCGAGAACAGGAACAGATCCGACTCCAGATAAGTCGCGTTCCCTCTTAATATACAGAACAATGGACAAGTCTAGAAACCTAGCAGTACTAAACGGATTACTGTCAGAACCCTTTAGAACGGTTACTGAAAAAGATACCGTGATGAAGAGCAAGCACCAAGAGTTCAGTGAGATGTGCGTTGACACAGCTTTTTAAACTCTTTGAAACACGAAGGGCTCAATAGACTTTCTTTAGTTTGTGTTATAGAACAGGTGCCGATCCCAGTGGCCGCGCGGTCTAAGGTGTGGGTCTACGGCCGCTCGCTTGCTGGGATTGTGGGTTCGAATCCCGTCGGAGGCATGGATGTCTGTCTCTTGTGAGTGTTGGTTGTCAGGTAGAGGTCTCTGCTACAGGCTGGTCCCTCGTCCAGAAGAGTCCTGCCGAGTGTGTGTCTGAGTGTTATCGTGAAGCATCGACAAATAAGGCGGCCTAGGCCCCCAAGGGGCTGTCGAGCCATTGAAAAAAAGAGAACAGGTAGTGTTGTAGTGATGAGGCCTATATTAATCTTACCACATTAGACGATGTATAAAGCCCACAAAGTTAACGAGTTCAGTCTTTAGAACGGATTTATTACTGTCTTCACAAGAGTCTGCCGCTGGCCTATGTCGTAAGGTAAAAGAATCCGGCCTACACCGTAACACTCTGATACTGCCCAAACATCTACGTATGTCTGCAAAGTCCTCTCCTGTCTTCTGGTTTTACGACTACAGTTCTGCATTAAATTCTCATCTTTACCATGCGTACTACAAGTTCCACCCATTTCAACTCCCTGCGCTTCATCGTTCTAGTAATATTTGGAGAACTTCCTTATTATGTAATTTTCTCTATCTGAATATCACTTCTTATTTCTTAGGTCCGGCAGTCGGTATAGTGACTAGACTACGGGCTGGACATCCGAGGAATCGTGTTCGATTCCCTACAGGAACACGAGATTTATCTCTTCTCAGGAGCTTCTAGATCGGCTATGGGACCTAACCAGCCTCCAATTCAATGGAACCGGGAGGTCTTTCCACGTGTCTAGAGTGACAGGGGCATAACGTTGACCTTTCATCCCATCTAGTGCCGAGGCTATACCCCCACTCTCCCATACGCCTTCATAGCTTGCACAGAGAGAGCTTTATTTACTTTACCTCGTCAGGCCCAAACAAACGTACTTTTCAAAATACAAATGTGGTAACGGTGCGATTTGTTAAAGTTATATCTACTTACTTAATGGCAGTGAAAATGTGTAATAACTTGGTGTAGAAATAAACAACTAAAGTGTACATTGCTGACCTATAAGATTTGCTAACTTCTACAGTAGCAGCAAGCTGTCAAAGAAACGGTGGAGCTGTGAATCCTTCGAAACACATTCTGCTTTAATTTTGGTCAGTTTTAAGCCTAATTCAGTTTCATAAGGAAAGAAAGTAGATGTATGAGATGACCATGTTGTCTGCATGTCTGTTTGTAAATTTTTAACCAACTGACATACTTTCAAAAAAATTTGATATCAAAATTATGCCGTTAGAGGCCACAAAATGTCGCAGCTTTTAATTTCATACAACCAATAACAACAATTTTATGAACGCACGAATTTGTGATAGGTGGGAGCGACACCAATCACACTTGATACACGGTCCTGAAATTATGTACATCAAAGAAAAATAAGCAACCTTCGTTAAACTGCAATATTTTTCCGAATGTAAAAAAAAAAAAAAAACATGGCGGGTCCTTGAAATATCATTTAAATTCTGGTTTTACGGCAATAATTACTGAACCACTAGACTTGGGCAAGTGACATTTGATACGAAAATTTGTGTATGAAATGTTCTATAGGACGAAATTTACCAAAACGGCGAAGGCGTAAAAATTTCAGGTCTTCAATGGTATGTTCCTGTTCAAGAAATGTTAACATGCATCGCATTCTTCCGGACGGTATGTCCACCTGGCCTATGGAATGTCCCATGTGCTAACAATATCGGGGTTTCCCAGGGTAGAACCACTGCAACGTGAGAGTCGCCAGACCTGTTTAGCTGTCTTTAATTACTGGCACGCGAGCCTATACTACGAACGGCGAACCTTGTAAAGCGAATTTCCAAATAACTCTTCGAAATGAGAGGAGTTATGTAAAATATCAGAATTATGGTCTTCTACGTTTAAAAGCGTGCAGTCTTGGGTGTGGATAACAACGTTTCGGAGGAAAATGCTGCCTCCATCTTAAGGGTCAAACTTAACCCGATACCGCTAAGACTGCACGCTGCTGTAATCTAGGATACCGCCGTGAAACATGAAAACTTAAATGTATAACAACGATGTCTGAATCAGTCTAACTGAATAACTTTTATTGATGAAATGAAATTCCGAAAAAACTTGGAGAAATATACATAAAGTTAACCCCCTATATAGCACCACTGTTTGTTCACCATAGTTAGTGGCGATATATCGAGGGTCGCGGTAAATCGAAATAATCTACAGTTGGGAATTCCTTTTCTCAGACTTTCGTGGGCGCTAAGTGAGGGTGGTGCTACCTCGGGGCTTGACTGTATCAGGAAATAAAAAAGAAGAAAAGAACTTAATATGTACTACTCAGTAACAGTCTAGTGTGTAGGACTGTGTTCATAATTTGTTTCTGAATATGCTATTAAGAAGAGAATGCGTACATCAACAGAGCTTTGAATTTAATGGGGTACATCATCCTCTGGGCTACAAGAATCATGTCAATTTATTAACATTCGTCTCATTTGTGTTATGGAGTTCAAAGTTAACAAAGGAAAGTGAAAGGCCACATGCACGCAGTCTGAATACCTGCAGCTGACGACACAATACAAGGCTTAAATTAGTATTTATGGAAGTTAAGGCGTGTTTTTAATTGCATACACTGACAGGCTTGTCGTGAGGCGTACAATGAACCCCCGTGCTGAATAATTACAATAATTCACGCACATGTCTAATACATGTCACTATATACGCAGAAATATGACAGGGACACGATTGTCCAAAAACATTTCGTGCGGTGAGGCACAGAGTGGGTTTTACTGCACCACCAGGGACAAACCCCGTTTGTTAAAATCTATGAGACGAATTCTGAACAGATAAAACCAGAGTAAAAATTTTGTTCTCAGATGACATATATGTATTCTTTAAACGGGCATTTTGCGATTTTGTCTACTTAACTGACTTTCATATACGGCAGATACAAACCTACTGTTTCATAGAAATCACACTACAGATATCACATTGCACTCATACGGTATGATTGCTATTTTGTCATGTATTTCATTACATTATACCGCATAATATGTGATGAATAATGCAAATAATACGTCTGATCACTGATCAAATTCCTAGGGGGTTGTCTTGGTTTCTTATTTTTACGTCAAATTATTCTCTTCGGCCTTCTGTTCTCAAACACGTCCCGCCCTCTACCTTTGCTCTTCCCTCAGGATGACAGAACACGTTTCACGCCCAGCAGACAGTAGACAAAATATAGTTATTAAGTACTTTAATTAAGATTCATCTTAATATTATCCTTCCACTTACACCTTTCCAAAGTGATACCTTTCTTTCAAATCTTCGAACAGAAATGACAGTGCTTCCTTTCTCGCTGGGCCCGTGTGACTTCAGCTTCGTAAGCGTACTCATACCGTCAGTCTCTCAGACTAGGCCCATATACCTTCTGCCGTAGAGTGACTGGTGAAAGACGAATTGGAAAAGATTTAGAAGAAAACTGTCGTGGCAGACTCGAGGTACCAAACAAAATTTGTCTGGCGGAACTGTTAAAACCACGAAAGCCGTCGGTCAGGATAGCCGAGGTTCCAGCGGATATTCAAACTGATCATCTCCCGAATATAGGTCTATAGAGTTACCGCTACACCAACTTGGTACATGTACATGCCGTGAAGGCATATAGGGGAAGTAGACGAATAGCTCCACTCATTCTTAATCTCGGTATTAGATTGAGGTGAGTGATCAACTTCACGCCGTGGCTTCTTTACTACCGCTCAAGAACCAAGGTACCCATTGAATACAAAGCTACTAAAATATTTTATGGAATTTGTTTGTGCTGTCTGAATCCTTTGAAGACTGCACTTCATCTAAACAGTTCAGTTCCTACGTCACATAAAACAGTCTACGTCTCCATTACAAAGATGACCGGTTAATGCGTTATCACTGTTTATTGTGACAATTGCACGACATATGCCAATACGTTAATATTAAGGTGGGTGCTACATGAGGAACCACTGCAGTTTAAAGTCTTCATGAGCTGGTTGACAGAGTTATGTGTCTGAATCCAATTAGGGAGTTGTCAGTTTCGATTCTCGGGCAAGAGATTACAATCTCTCCAAGAAAATACTGAAATAGTCTCTTAAAATGGACCATGAACGCTATCTTCCACAGACCAATCCATGGTTCACACACACGCATTCATCCTATGAATAAAATCAAAGCAAATATGGAGAAGCGTTTTTACATAACCTAAGATAGAGCCAAGCAAGGTACTGATACAGACTAAGAAGTTTGTAGTTGACCTTGGCAGTTGGGGAAAGCCGACCGTTCCGTATTTGTGACCAGTAACCGATGTATTCCATTTAAAAATACATTAGGCTGAAGTGTAGTCGTGTTTTTTGCGTGTCAGATAATACAGCTTTTTGTAGTGTTCTGTGTGGTTAGAGCTGTGCATAAATTTGACTTTAGGCTTGTTATAAAAGAAACACCTAACAAATGGCGACCAGTGGAAAGGTCATACAGTGATAGAGACTCAGTTTGTTGGCAGGATGTATATGTTTTCCCATGACCATCGTCGCGAGTGTCAAGGGAATCTAAACCACGCAGTGCAGGTCAACTGTACTCTCTTGAGTAAGGGACAATATCTACGGTGTAGCAGTCACATTCTTGTCCTCTAATGTCATCGAAGGGGCTGTAGAAATTAAACCTGCGAGCTTCAGTCTGTTAAGAATTGTCCTTTGTTTCAGTGCAGAACAAAGATTTTAAGCAAGATGTTATTCAAGACATGTCAGCACATATTTCTGCTCTTATGTTTTACATTTGTATGCATTGTAACTGAAACATTAACATGCATAAGGTATTACACGAGGCGGGCACAATAGTGTAGCTCTTTGACTGACGGTAAGTGCCACGAGACGGGTAATTGAGACACGCTGAATTTTTAGGTTAGGCAAAGCACTAGGTGTGCTATCTAGCTTTCATGGTATTGGGCATGTGGTAAGCATTCAAAGAATACATGTCTACATACGAAATTTCTTACATAAATGCTGAGTGTAACTCTAAGGGACAAAATATCAAAGAAATATGAAGCAAAGTGCTGGTTACCGAAATTCCCTGTTCAGTGTGTCTGATTCCTCTGTCGTTTTCGCAAGTTACGATTTCGATTGTCAACCCGGAAGCCTGCCATCCTAATTATTCTTTGTGGTTTTTCTCAGCTCCTATGGACAAAACACTGGGAGAGTACGTTGCAACATGTCACGACAAAAAAGAACGTATTCTCCAATCGAAAAAAAAGACATATAAGAAGACCTAGAAGTAAATGAAGACATCAGTTTAACGAGATTCAAGGCACTTTTCACTTAAGACAGGAAAAAGGTTTAACTTCCTGGGTTTCTACTTCACATCATGTTCATAGTTCGACTAGAAAGGAAGTATGCTAGGTCATGTTCTATGAAAAGGATAAGTTTGGCCCTTCTTCCTTATTTTGTTTCGTCCTCCCGTCTCCTTCTTTCCTTCTGTAAATTTTGTTTTTCAGTAATCCAATAAGTAGCCTAATTCTTTCACATTCTTAAAAATAATACTTAGTCTCAGACAATTTCAGCAAGCACAGAACAAAACAAAATTTTACATATAGAAAAGAAATATTTCTCTTTCGCTCTCCACGCTACAGTTTCTGTTCATTGGAGGTATATGCTTTTACATTTTATTTACACTACATTCCCGAGACCGGAGAGAAGTTCTGAAAAAAGAAGAGTTGACTTTATCTAGGAGAGTTGCATGCAGCTTTACGTGAATGGAATCTGAAGTACATGCAAGATGGTTGAGTTTCAAGACTATTCCCGAAAGTCAGAGCAAATACAGAGTATACACAAAAGAATGATGCGGTTTACTATGTATTTAGTATGGAAACCGCACCATTCTTTTGTGTATACCCTGTATATCATCTTCAGAGGCGTCTGCCGTAAATACATGTTTGCATTACACACAGAACCCATAACACAGTGAATGTCCTTCTTGACTCTATCGCTGAGTGAGCTAGTGAGGCAATGCAGCAGGGTCAGCTGTTTCAGATCTTGAAATAATTCATACCGTTCTGATAATATACAACTAAGACTTGTCATTTTCGCATACAACTAGCACCTATCCGCAGTTTACGTGAATATTGACCTACTCCATCTTTGTTTCCTTAATGTGGTCTAGATGAAACTTTGCTTGATGCCACTGGACTCCACGCGGATTCAGTTCATTCGAACACGCACCTCAAGTTTTCTTTCTTTAAAGGTTCGTTTAATATTATCCACACAGTGTGATTAAGAAGTGACTGTCGTCTATTTCAAGGCACTAATATGGAAATTTCCAGGGGGGGGGGGTAAGGACACTCACGAGAAACCTTAGGTGCAGATACCCGCTCAACGGCTGAATATTACCATCGCTTAAATATCTAAAACACAGCAGTACTTATATGTACCACCTACTCTGCATTTTCCTCAGATTGTATATATATATATATATGTCTGATTGTCAAAATAATAAGCGGACATTTCTGTAAACAGTATTTAGCGACTGGCCTCTACCTTCGAGAGGTGTCGTGTTTACAGTGAGAAAGGAACTGAAGTTTTGTGTGTTCCAATTAATTTTGTATTTAATCAGGAAACCAAAATTCCGCGATCCTTGTCTCAGACTTCAGGTTCCACTATTCTTTCTTACATTTGTCACTCCAAAGGTTTATAAAAAGATACAACGTGGATTGATAAGTTTCCCTGCACACCGAGCTCAGCCCCTGTACATGTGAGCTAAACAAACTGACCAAGCCGCCCGGCTGGTACGTCCCCCCGTTTGTGTCTCCCATTTGTGCTTCAGATGGTTAAATAGCAAATGCATGGACTAGTCCGCCCCTGCATGCTGTTTGTTATTCCCATCACGACGTGATGAGCACAGAGCACATTATCATGCAAACCACAACATGCATTCCTCTTCTCCGACACGCTGGGACTATACGTGTCCTTTCCAGTTAGTCAAGCCTTATTATTACAAACACGACGCAAACACACGGATATAAAAAAAAACCGAATTCATATTTATAGAGGATTTTACTGCATCTGTTACTGAAAATAGCCAATATTGTGCCAAGTAGCAGTTTCAGTATCTGAAATATAGCCTAACAACGAACCAAATGATGTGATGATTTGCTTTTATGCAGTACTTTTGTGTAAAAAACCTTCACGTGAAACTTACAAACACACAACGCTGGGAATGGAGTTTGGAAATTTTAACTTTTCTATAAACAGGAGCACGTCAATGTTTGATTAAACGCCGGGACGAAATAGCAAGCAGTGTGGGCGCAAACTGTACCCGGGTAACTGCATAGATATGAATATTGTCGGTGTCTTAAAGGGTGGCCGGGTACTAACAAAGAAAATGCAAGTGATGGGCGAATCTCACATAGCATACAGGTGGTAAGCATGGGAATTGGGCAGTGACCGGGTCGTAAGTAGCAGCCGGGTGCTAGCCAAAAACACCTGTCAACGTCAACCGGAACTCTAGCAGCATCCAGGTGACAATCACAGAAAATGCGAATAGTAACGGCTTCTTAAATTGTAACCGGACACCAGCAAAGAACCTGAAAATGAAGGCCGGGTACTAGCAAACAATGTGAAAATAGTGATCAGGCCTCGTATAGCATACGGGTGTTAAACACGGGAATTGTAACTAATGGCTGGATGGAATGGTACCTGGATAATTGCAAAAAAAAACTGTAAATAGCGGACTAAGCTAAAACTTAATCGGCATAGACGAAAAAAACGCGTAAATAGTGGTCGAGTCTTTAAAAGGTAGCCAGAATTAACAAACGAACCTGCAAATAGTGGCCGTGTTTCAAATTGTATGCGGCGTATTAGCAAAACACTGTAACATCTCAGCCTTGTGCTTGACTACAGAACTACCTAGTACACTCGTGGGTGAACATTTTAAGACCCACCGTAACGGTAATAAAAGGGCACGAGAATGGGTATTTACCTTTAAAATTCCTGACAAACGTAGTTATTTACGATCCATCATGATTCATACTTGCAAAGAATAGTTCCTCTTCCAATAAAATATCTTGAAGTATTTCCTGTTAATTCATACGGAATTAAATTTAATTTATCCCCTCTAAGTGGCGGGCCTATAATGACTTATACAATGTTGTATTTTGAAGCCTTCTAAGCCATTTCCTGGTTTAATACCCTCCTTTTGTTTGCACATCAGTATGGTAACATACTACGGTTTTGTGTACTAATAATTCAGTTTGTTTATTAGGAACTCAGACTCTACGTATCGCAGCCAGAGAAATCACAAAATGGGTAGCTGTTGAGATAAGACGGAATGACTTTGTTTACATCAGGCTAGATCTGCTTGTATTGCGCGCTTGGTATCTCCTTACTTAAAAAAAGGCAGTCCCAATCGAACAATAGTGTCTAAATGCAGACAAATTTTAATGCTTAACGCAAGCTTATGGTTTCGTCTGAGAGCATACAACGTGATGTCAAATTACAATAACATTTTAGAATTAGTACATCGTGTAATCAAGTTTAACTGTGTTATTGTTCTCGAACAACTGGCAGTTGAATAACACCATTGTTCTTGCAAAACCCAACAACCCAACCACGTTCCGCACTGCGTGTGCAAGGGACTACAGGATTAGAACTCGGCTCCTCGTCTCTTTCCCTCTGTTCCCTGCCATCAATCATAGCGTCGACACCCTCTGCACGCAACCACGAGCATTACTAAATCACTACACGCATGTAGGCTAGCATACGAGATGGATGGGATCACTTGCATTCGTTGTTTTATTAGACCGAAAGCGGAACTCGCGCAAAGAATGAAATAAACAAACACATAATGAGGAAAGCCAACAAAGAAAAAATGACGCATGGGAGAGAAAAGGCAATAACAAAATCAAAATGTTTCATGGCTTTAAATTTATACTGGGTTGACAATCCAAAGTACTTCAAATTCTTCTGCTTACTCCGTTTCCTTCCGCCCTGACTGCACGTTCGTTTTTAAGACCGTATTACAGATGACAGCAACCATACGCGATTTAATGCATAATGCGATATGCGCGTATTTAGTAGCTACAAGGCTTGCTACAAACCATTTCGTATGCACAACAAGCGTTTAATGAATGTAAAAATACTTCACTGTTCATTTCTTCCAGTGCACGAAATGGAAAGGCTAAAAATACTGAGTACAGAGATGTGACATTGAAGACTGTTACAAAACATATGTATTTCTACTATTTTCGTTTCCACCGCATTAAAATGATTTTTTCAACGCAAATATATATTCAATAAGGAATGTCATTATTTCTGTATAGTTTGTGTTGAGAAAGAAGTTGAATAACATTAACTATGTAGCATAATATAAAATCATGATGAGATAGGCCTATTTAAAAATTGCATGAAGGCTGCATAAACAAAAGCATTAACAATTATATGACAAGATGACCCAGCGCAGATTTATACAAATTTGAGTGTCCCGAGGATATCAACTTTGAAGTTTATACCAGTGTACCATATGGGATCATCTCTAATGTGACGTTACTTCCGCTGTATATTCATGGTCTTCAGTTTATACTATCTGATACTATACAAATTAAAAACATATTGACTTCATTTTAACAAAAAAATTACTTTCAGCTCACTTTTCTTGTGTCACAAGAACAGATTTTAAACAAATGAAGAATGTTCATTAAACTCAGCATAAACACCATGCCATAAGAAAATACCCCAGCTGTGTATTATTAAATTTCTTACCATCAATAATACCAACATGGCGGCCTATGAACTTGTGAGAGACAGGTTGCAGTAGCACGTTTTGATACAGACACTCACCGACTTACGCAATTTCATATTTGGACAATTTCAAAAATGCAAAAAATGAAACAACAACACTTTTGATACACGCGCCTAATTTTTCCTTGTGGCAATGAAAGCACAATGAGACTAGGGTGGCGGAAGAATAGGCCTACTGCTCGTCAATAAGGCAGGCCGCGGGAGAGACGCAGTCATGCTGCGACCGATCAGGCTCCAGGCTGTTGGAGTTTCGATTTCAATTGGAATCCGTTGTCTATACATGTGTACTTGACCATATGTATACTCAGTTCCGGCTGGCGCAAAATTCGATTCGCACTGGACCTTCCGGAACGAAAGTCGGTGAGTGTCCGTAGAGGGTCGTGAAAGAGTTTGTGGTAACAGATAGTCGAAAACTATACAAGTTTCTTTCATGTAAATCTTTCGTAAAATGTTAAAAAAATCCAGTATTTGCCTTTCGGTTTGACGGCAGTAATTACTGACTAATTGGAGCTACCAAATGAAACAGATCTACACATTCTGGACAGGTCTCGTTCCAAGTGCTTCGGTTTTCCCCTGTCACTATCATTCTACCAACGCTTGACACTCATGTTCTTCTTCATGCTAGGCTTATCAAAAGAACAAGCGAGCAAAGCCTGGGGAACTTCTGATAAATCGATATTCGTTAAGAAACAGTTCTTTTCTGTCTTCAAAAACGGCACAAGCAAGTAAATGATTAATTGAACAGTTTTTACACCCTGAATACGCAGATTGAAACATAAGACATCATAATTTTTCATCAGAAATTTAAGTTACAATCTGAAAACCTAACCTTCAGCGGCTCTAGAGAGAAAGCGGTGTATAAACAGCCTCGCATGACCCAGTTCCTACCTTCGGTATAGATATATTTCACGTGACGCAATAAACTTTACAGTTACACATCATTACCACAAAAACGTACAGTATATTAACCAAAGTTATTTATATGACTTAAAATGAGCAACAGCAGAACTAACGAACTTGTTACATAAACATGTCTTTCACTCCACTCCCCACTCCCATCGCAATTTCATAAACAATCGGGCCCGTACACGCTGCTTACCAAATCATTCGGCAGTGTTATTGCGTTAATCAACACCTACAGTAAAGAAGCAGAGTTGCTGTAGTCTTGATCACTCACAATAGCGAGGCAGAGTTATTGTAGTCATGAGCACTCACAACAGAGCTGCAGAGTTATTGTAGTCATTAGCACTCACAAAACAGAGGCAGAGTTATTGTAGTCATGAACACTCACAATAGAGAGGCAGAGTTACTGTAGTCAACTCACAATAGAGAGGCAGAGTTATTGCAGTCATTAGCACTCACAACAGAGATGCAGAGTTATTGCAGTCATTAGCATCACAACAGAGATGCATAGTTATTGCAGTCATTAGCATCACAACAGAGATGCAGATTTATTGTAGTCATGAGCACTCACAATACAGAGGCAGAGCACAATAGAGAGGCACAGTAAATGTAGTCACTAGCACTGACCGTACAGAGGCAGTGTTATTGTAGTAATTAGCACTCACAACAGAGATGCAGAGTTATTGTAGTCATGAGCACTCACAATACAGAGGCAGAGTTATTGTAGTCATTAGCACTCACAACAGAGATGCAGAGTTATTGCAGTCATGAGCACTCACAATACAGAGGCAGAGCACAATAGAGAGGCACAGTAAATGTAGTCACTAGCACTGACAGTACAGAGGCAGTGTTATTGTAGTCATTAGCACTCACAACAGAGATGCAGAGTTATTGTAGTCATGAGCACTCACAATACAGAGGCAGTGTTATTGTAGTCATTAGCACTCACAACAGAGATGCAGAGTTATTGTAGTCATGAACACTCACAATACAGAGGCAGAGTTATTGTAGTAATTAGCACTCACAACAGAGATGCAGAGTTATTGTAGTCATGAGCACTCACAATACAGAGGCAGTGTTATTGTAGTCATTAGCACTCACAACAGAGATGCAGAGTTATTGTAGTCATGAGCACTCACAATACAGAGGCAGAGTTATTGTAGTCATTAGCACTCACAACAGAGATGCAGAGTTATTGCAGTCATGAGCACTCACAATACAGAGGCAGAGCACAATAGAGAGGCACAGTAAATGTAGTCACTAGCACTGACAGTACAGAGGCAGTGTTATTGTAGTCATTAGCACTCACAACAGAGATGCAGAGTTATTGTAGTCATGAGCACTCACAATACAGAGGCAGTGTTATTGTAGTCATGAGCACTCACAATACAGAGGCAGTGTTATTGTAGTCATTAGCACTCACAACAGAGATGCAGAGTTATTGTAGTCATGAGCACTCACAATACAGAGGCAGTGTTATTGTAGTCATGAGCACTCAAAATACAGAGGCAGTGTTATTGTAGTCATTAGCACTCACAACAGAGATGCAGAGTTATTGTAGTCAAGAGCACTCACAATACAGAGGCAGTGTTATTGTAGTCATTAGCACTCACAACAGAGATGCAGAGTTATTGTAGTCATGAGCACTCACAATACAGAGGCAGAGTTATTGTAGTCATTAGCACTCACAACAGAGATGCAGAGTTATTGTAGTCATGAACACTCACAATACAGAGGGAGAGCACAATAGAGAGGCACAGTAAATGTAGTCACTAGCACTGACAGTACAGAGGCAGTGTTATTGTAGTCATTAGCACTCACAACAGAGATGCAGTGTTATTGTAGTCATTAGCACTCACAACAGAGATGCAGAGTTATTGTAGTCATGAGCACTCACAATACAGAGGCAGAGTTATTGTAGTCATTAGCACTCACAACAGAGATGCAGAGTTATTGTAGTCATGAACACTCACAATACAGAGGGAGAGCACAATAGAGAGGCACAGTAAATGTAGTCACTAGCACTGACAGTACAGAGGCAGTGTTATCGCAGTCATTAGCACGCAAAATAAAGATTCATCCCATGCTACATTTCAAAGTACTTTTGCAGAAAGTGAATAAGAGAACGTACAACGAAGTCGATATTGTGTCTATCCGTCCGCACGTTTTAACACTGAAAATGCTTGAGAGATTTTGATAACGAGTAGCTGCACCATTTTCATTTTCGAAAGTATCAATACAATAGTATTCACACCTTACAAGAAACTCGTCTCAAAGTGTACTAATTTAATTAAAATGTCTCATCGTAAAAGAATTGAAGATCTGCATTACCATCTTGTCAGGTATTAGGCCATGTGGCCTGGTACGGTTTCATACCATTACTTCAGTTCCCTCTTTAAATTTATCGTCCATATAGGCTTATTTATATACACAATACGAGCAGGAGACATTTTATAATGGACTGTGTGTGTATCATTTCGTTCTCGCGCTGTTTCCATGGAAACGTGTTGTTTATACAGGTGATAGATAAGTCTATATTCGAAACTGTACCGTCTGAAGAATAAAAGAGTAACTTAATCTACAACGTTAACAAAGAAAGGAGGAACTAGATAAAGGCACGAAAGAATTAAAGGTAGAAAACAATGGGAATAATATTGAAGTAGGCTTACATACGAAAATATTTTGCATCAGTAATGCCCAGTGTTTTATAGTGTAGACTATCTGATACAAATGAACGCCATCATTAACGGGATGTGAAAAACTATACTCCAAATCCTTGAGACGGTTAACGTCCCTCAGCTGGGCAACGAATTCCTTCGCAATACAACAACCCAACGTTCATTACCTTCTTCACAACAGCCCGTCCCTACACACAGCCAGACAAATCCCGTTCAGATCATAACACCCTGTTTTGTCATGAAATAAGCATTTGGGAAGTACAGTTATATGAAACTGAAGTACCACCAAACAAGCAAAGCAGCCCTAATTAGTGGTTGGATGCAAAACTATTATTCAATAGTTTTCGAGATCGATCACAACCTCTACAACTACATCAAATATGAATAAAGAAAAATGAGAAATTCATATAGAATTTATCGTAAAACTATTCAAGGAAAACACTGTACCATGACGTTAGTTTCTGGCACTAAACCTTAAAAGGCGAAGTTGTACCTGTGCATGCCACGAAGGCATATAGAGGAGTGGAGGCATGGCTCCACTCATTCTTAATGTCGGTACTACTTGTAACTCTTCTGTAGAGTCATTAAATATAAGAAAACAACGCTTTCCATTGCGCCTAAGGCGTGTAATATAATGAGTCAGGATCAGTGACTAGCCCCTTTATTCACGACACCCCGTGGCCAAGAAGCTGACTGAAGTGTTAACATATTGGCAATGAGAAGATTCCCCGCCCCAAACAGGCCAGTTATTTATTTACAGAGCTATATCGGTTCTTACATAACAGACAGATATAGGCTACCATTACCGTGTCAGAGTTATTGAGTTAGCCTCTTGTCACTGTGACATCGCGTGTTCGTTGTTAGAGTCAGTATTATAACGACGGCGAAAGCATCCTGATGGTATGCCATAAGACAAACACGTGGAACTGTACACGAGCAAAGTCACAACGTTTCCTTGAACGTGCTACTCACTGCATCATTCACAATCATTGGTCATTTAGTGTCACATTCCGAGTGTAGCTAACAAATCATCGTTACCCCTTTGACATTCGTCTAAATTATTCGTCTCCTAGAGAACAAGGCCTGTAACCATTAGAATGACCAAACGATGTATGAGGTTTAGACAAATATAATAATTTATTGTAAGAATCATATGTAACACGAAAATACATTGTGTGGCAAAATGCAGACATTTTTAATGTTACAGCAGGTGGTATATATAGTTGCCACTTGCCTCTAAAATGTTAAATGTAAATAAATAATGAACAGCGAGATAATTTGGCACAAATAGTTACCTGACAGAAAAACGGTTTATGCAACTCTGGGATCATAATACAACAAATATAAAATCCTCTTCATAATACAAGTTATTTTTTTAACATATGGAGGTAACAGAATACAATTTGCACTGTCATTAAGTAACAACACCTATTAATTTGTAGAGCATTTTTAAAGTGCTGGGTAAATATACTTGGCATTGCAAGAAACATTTAGTAGCTTCTTTCTTTAATCTTGGCACGTGTGCTTCAGAAGGTTCATTACCCTGGTTAGCAGATACAGACTGAGTATAGCAAATGTAATTAGCACATACATTTGTTTCATTAGTTAAGATACATTAACAGAAAGATCAGACGTCATGAAAAACCTCTACGAAAGGTAAATAAAAACTGTGAGATTTTCCTGCGTTAATTCTATAATCGTTTAGGCTGTAATCATGTATTCCGAGATAACACTTTGTTGAAATAACTTGTACTGTCCACAGACCAGGAGATGATCCCTGCTACTATCCATCCTAAGCACATTTGCAGAGTAGACACTCACTACACGCTACTCGACATGCTTGTTGTTCTCCGTCTGTGTGTTGTAAATAGTAGAAGTCTGTCGCTCCTACCATAACAGTCCAGTAGTCCCCTGCAGCCACAGTACCCCGCACCGCGCCAGACACGCCTACCATCCGGTGGGAATCATATTTTAACTATAAGTATTTTAAAACGATATAAGTTGTACATAAGCGATATCAACAATGAGGCCTATTACAGACTGTGGAACCGTGTAAATAGTGGCTTTCACTGTCAGTTGGATTTAAACCTGGCATTCTGTGCTCCATGAGGATAGTGCGTTTGTACCGAGACATGTCGGAGCTACGTGTTTAACACTCGTATGTAACTAATAATGTCAATTTAGTTGGTACAAAAATTGAATACATTGATCCAAAAAAGGCACGGAATGAACAACTTTAAAAGAAATGAATTCATGTTGCCTGACCCCGGCAATGCGTTCAACTAGTTCCCTGCTTTATCTGGCTCGTCATGGCTTTAATTAAGTTATTAACATTAGTATAACAGGCAGAATGAATACACATGCATTTGTTGTCTACAGCTGCGCACTTATGGCGCCTAAAATATTACACAGTGACACGTGCCTATAACGGAACCGCACGTGACGGAAATTCTTTTCCGTTTGCAGGCAGATTCCGTTTCATACAAGTACCTGAAGTTTGGATCCTTGGTACTCCAGATCCTCGGGATTGTTAAATGTTTCCGCTAAAAACAGATTACCGTTATACCCGGGTTCCGTTTAAGATAGGTGTCACTGTATCATGATCCTGTAACTGCACTTTTTTTTCAATGGCTCGACAGCCCCTTGGGGGCATAGGCCACCTCATTGTTCGAGGCTTCACGATCACACTTTGAGACACACCACACTCGGTAGGACTCCTCTGGACGAGGGACCAGATCGACGCAGAGACCTCTACCTGACAACACACAACACTTACAAGAGACAGACATCCATGCCACCGGCGGGATTCGAACCCACAATCCCAGTAAGCGAGCGGCCGTAGACCCACGCCTTAGACCGCACGGCCACAATATGCGCAAATACGAGTATAAATTTACAAGTCAGACCCTCTTCCCTAACCTGCCCTGTTATCGATACTCCACGCTGGAGTTTACTGTATTTATTGACTTATTTTGGTTTGTAAGTAGAATATGAACTACCTAAAGGACTAGCGACTGCCCGGTAAAAGTTGTTGGGGCCCTTTGTCTACTCAAAGAGATATGAAAATTATAAAGGCCGTGCCATGGCTCAGGCTGTTAGTCGCCGGCCTTCCACCGCGGAGGCCCGGGTTCGATCCCGGGTCAGTCCATGTGGGATTTGTGGTGGACAAAGTGACAATGGGACAGGTTTTTCCGCGGGTACTGAGATCGGCAACTGCATCATTACCGGGATAATTTAGTTTATATGCCTGTCAAAAAGTTCTTTGTTCCGTGGTTAAATAAGTTAGGCCTGTGCCTCTACAATTGCTCAGAGCTTACAGCCTCTCTCAAGGCGTTATCCAACGTCGCCATGCAGTCGTTACTACTCCAGGTTCCAAGACACGGCCTGCAGACTGGCTACACTTACAGAGTATGTCGTGGGTTTGCTCGCTTCCGCTAGCAAATAACAGACGACTACCTCAAACCAGGCCACGACAGCCTCCTCCCTCTAAGTTGTTTCTACCACGTAACGTATTTCACCAATCACCATATAATTTTATGACGCACGTAATCAGTATTCTTAATTAACGTTACATCATTAAACATTGATTTATTGGTCTTGATTTCACGTTCGCAACTATCTAACACAGGACTTCACAAATCCCGAACGCCTGGTTGTCCGGGCGACTAAATGTTATACGGTGGCGCCTAATATTTTCAGCATAATTACTGCAGTTTTTGCTTACACATAAAAATGTGTATCAGGTTACCTGTGCCGACCAGTGAGGTTCATACGTCACTCCAAAATTATGGGTCCTGAATATGGAACTTGCTTCACGTCACCCTTCTGGTGCCTAGAAATTGTAAACGGCTACTAGAGTGTTGGAAAATTTGTGAGTCCCTGATCTAACATTAATTTAAATATGAAAAAAGCCTTGTAAACTTCTCATTATGCGGCTCCGTAAAGCATCAAATACGTTTTCCTGCGGCCAACAGCACTGCAGCACTGACGGTACGTGATGAGTCATATTAAGTGCATGTTCCCGCGCACGCCACACACACACGCGCACACAACACTTGTAAAAGAACATAATATTGTGCTCTTATCTGGTACACATTTCACATTCCTGCCTTGAATAAAACCATATTTTTATTTTTTATCCCGCTGAAGGTTTTTGCAGTTCATTTAACAGCGCTGCCAAAAACTCAGACTATACAGACGTAACATCGGATGAATGGACGACAGTGAATAATGAATCGGAAGGAATGTGGAAGTCAGCGGTCGTGGCGTAATTGAAGGTACTGTCCTACATTTGCTTGGATGAACTGAGGAAACACATGACAAACCTCAATGATGTTAATCAGTAAGCTAATCACACATGAAGCCACAAGTACTTTTTCACTCGGTCTACGAAACTTTACTGGTATACAAATTACTTTTTGTTTACAAGAACTAGCTACATGTTTCGGCTTTTTTTACTAAAGCCATCATCACGCTAAACCACTATAAAAATATAAAAAACATATCAGAGAGCACAACGGGATGACACACCAAGACTTTATCGTTGACGATTGCGTTCATCTGGGATATGACGGGTAGTCGGATCCGACTATCCGTTGACGCGGCGTCATATCCCAGAAGAACGGAATTCTGAGCTACACAGCTGCGAAAACCTCAAAACCAGCAAGTTAATTATTACTCTCAACTGAAAGGAAAGAGTTATTCAAACAGACCACGACCTCCCTAAGTACAACGTCCGTACTCTCTCACTGCCACTACGCAGACCCAGACAGGCACTGAGACATGGGAGGAAAACCAACTACCAGGAAAACCGCAGCTAACAGCTCAGACTAGCAGTGCCTGTGGTGCACGCCCAGCCGTGGGAAGGAGTCGGATTCAGGCGACACACAGCTGAACAATTACAATGAATTTCGCTCATGCAAATGTCACGAAACCTACAGAGGTATTGCGAGTTTTTAGGACCTGTACCGTGCAGACTGGTGTTGCACCACCAGAGTCGAGCTTCGGAAAACGGCCATTAAAATTCGGACACGGAAAGAAAAAAAAGGACCAAAGAAAAACGAAACATTAAAGAAAGGAAAGAGACGTGAGAGTGGGAAATATAGAAGAGAAAGAAATGAAAGATACAAATAAATTAATTAATTAATTAACAGACTGGTCAATTACCAGCAGTGACTGGCGTTTTCTCTAACGCCGTCGCGACCACAGCGGCTGTGGGGCCCACCCAGCACCTTAACCCCTGAATACCGGAAACCCTTTCCCAGGGCTAAAGCGGCCGGCGTAACAGGTTGACCATTCCTCCCTCCGGTGCCAAGGTTCAGAATACATTCTCCTACCGGTACACGTAATTGTGGTGCCGAGACACAGGGGCAACTTCACCTTCATTTTATACTGGGGACGTGTTCTGATAATAGCAGTGAAATGTTTTAAGGGTAAAAAGTGTAAAGTTGCCCTCTCCAAGCCACGAAGGCATGTAGGGAAGCAGAGGTATGTCTCTACTCCTTCTCAACCTCGGCACTGTATCGAGGTGTGGTCAGCCTCACACCCCGGCCGTTTTACCCGAAGGAAAGTGCTCCCGGTGCTCACTGAATAAGAGGCTGGATGGGTTCCACAGCCGGTGTGTACTTTTGCAGAAGAGATCAGTCTCTTGTTCCAGCCGGGATTCGAACCCCCGATCGTCCAGCCCGTAGCCAAGTCACTATACTAACTACGCTATCCCGGTTCCTAATACATCTCTTTAAGTAATGAAAATAAACATAGGAGACTCATTTTAATGTGCAATTTCAGCTTTCGAGGCTCAGCCAAGTCGTACAATACACTGTAGGCCTACTCGTTCTCAGCTGTCCCAGCGTTTCGTTGCACAATGTAACCAACATTTGCAAAGTGAGTGTAAGGCCGAAATGTTTGAACAGCTTAAGCAGATGAAACACGTAACCTTCGAAAGCCGGAGGTACACAATAGACACGTGCAGCGAAAATCTAAATGCAAGATACGTTGTTTCCACCCACCCTACACAAGCACACCAATACGGATTATGTCCTGTGGTGTCCGAAATGTGAATATCATAAGCAATTGGCGCACTTTTTGTCAGTTTAGAGTGGGGCTAACCCTTCTTGTGAACACGGTAATAAACCTTGGGCTTCAATAAAATACGGGGAATTTCTGCGCTAATTAAGGAACTATTAGCTTCTCGAAAATTACACTGCTCCATGGAGGTGGTTATTCCAAATCCAAAATTGTGAACAATCAAGTGGTTAAACGCGACGGTGGTTACGGCGACGCCGTTTGAACAAGAAGAATCATCCGATGATCAAAGGGGTTTGGTGGTCTGTAGTGAGATGAATGTTGACACCTCATTTACATTGCATAAGAACTGGGGGTTTTGCAGTTGACCATATTTAGATCTACGGTCTAAAGCACTCAGTACTGTACGAAGCTTGATTTAACTTTTCTTTGTGCCATCCAGCAACCTCTATTTTGAACCACTCGCACATCGTCAGGAAATTTATAATACTTACAATACATATTAAATACTCTACAATGGTAACACTTGCACATACAATATAATGCAGAATAATACTTACAATAAATATCAAGGGTGCACACATTTCCAAAAATCTAGGAGCCACACCAAATTCTAGAAGCCAGAATTGTGTCATGAAGCAAGTTCCAGCGCATAAAATTTAGTCACTAGGGCGTCCTGGGGCCCGGTATTTGTGCACCCATGTTAAGTATTATGTGTCATTCCAAATTTCATCAGCGGGATGACAAGTTAGAATCTTTGCCGGGACACCGGATAGCCTGACTGACATTTACCGTGGTTTTCTCAGTTCCTACAGACAGAAGCCGGAATAGTTCCTTAAATCGGGCCATGACCGCTTCCTCGCACATCCTTTCCAATCCCGTATTCAGTGGCGCTACATTCTGAGCTGTTGGCTGACAGCGACGTTATAAACTACAAACAGGCAAAATAAATCCACGTAATGGATGCCGAATAACATACTAAGAAAAATAATCTTTGTCTCCTTGTGATTTGACTAGCTTTATAATTATAGATTTGGTACCGTATGTGCAACAAATTTATCACCATACACCAAGGCCATTAAAAATACAAAGGAATTTGAAAAAATATATAGGTCTACTCCATCGGAGTACAACTGTCAATTGCTGTTCCAAAGTTAAACTGTAGTATCAGTTGTTCAGAAAATACTTTTGCCTTCACCTAATGGCTGAACGAAGAGAGACATGCTTGATTTATGCGTAATTTGACCTTCGCCTCTCATTTTAATACTATTTCACTGTGGCTACGTAATGCACGTCGGTTACCACTGATGTCAGAGACTACATAAAGTGCATGACTATAAATTATACTTCTTGTATTTAACACGTTTGAAGTAACGCACATGCTCAGCTACCATTCACTATGTCTTACTATACATTCACACACCTCCCATTAACCCTTTGAAGACGAAACGTGTCTGTTTTACGTAAGAACTCAGTGCGTACCGCGCAGTAAACACTCTCCACCTCGGTTATAAAAGAAACCAATCCGTTAATGTTGTATACGACAAAAGTCGCTGTTTGATCCGAGATCCGTACAAAACACAAACACAATGTGGGCACCATGTAGAGTTGTTGAATGTTAAACCTGGCGGTACGTAAAGTAACCGCTAGGCTTTAAAAGGTTTACTGGATGCTAATCCAGCTGAGATCAAACACTCCTTTAAGTTAGACCTACATTTTAATATTATCCTCGCACATACACTTAGGTGCCGCAAGTGATGTATTTCCTTTTTTTTTTTTTTTTATGGCTCGACAGCCCTATACGGGCCTGGGCCTCCTCGTTTCGTCGAGGTTTCATGATCACACTTTTTAGACACACCACAGTCGGTAGGACTCCTCTGGACGAGGGACCAGCTCGTCGCAGAGACCTCTACGTGACAACACACAACACTCACAACAGACAGACATCCATGCCCCCGGTGGGATTCGAACCCACGATCCTAGTAAGCGAGCGGCCGAAGACCCACGCCTTAGACCGCACGGCCACTGGGATCGGCGATCTATTTCCTATACGTTCCCAAATAAAATTTTGTTGCGTATTTCTCAGCGCCATGCATACTCCGTGTTCCACCCATCCCATCCTACATGATTTGACCTTTACGGGTATAATAACGTTTGATGCGAGATATAAATCATGAGGCTCCTCACTGTACAGCTTTGTCCATCCTCCTGTTACTTCCGCTCTGCGGTCCAAATATCCGCCTCAACATTTCGTTCTCAAACACCCTGAATCTAGGGTTCTTCGCGCCAGTAACTACATGAGGTTGTGGGAATGTCGACGTAATGTATAGGAAGAATCAACGTTTCTGTGGTCTGCACATGTGCAATGGGTGGGTAGGTAGGAAGAACTTTTATTTATATACCCAATCACTTCAGAAACCCGGATGCAATAAAAACAGCTGGAAGATCTTCAGAAAAAAATAGGAGTTCCCACGATCCTTTGCAGCTAGAAGCACTTGGAGTTGTGGGCGGCCAGCGTCTGTGATTCGGTTACGTCACATGGCAGCACCAAGCCCTTCTCGTCTGCACGGCTCGGCTCTGTAGTCTGAACATTGCATTTTCATGATTACCAAATCCATATCATTTGATCTTCGTAATGCTAAAGTGATTCACGTCGCTAAAGCTTGCACTGTGGTGTAAACAGGAGTGTGCACATACAATCAGCGAGCAGAACTGCCCTCCCTAGTCGCAGTATCTTGGGCCGAAAATGATCTCTAATTGATTCTTCAAATGTTTGGCTTTGGCTGAAATTATCACAGAAGAATTCACACAAAGACTTTAATAATTCACATGGTAGTCATTTATATGATACAATATACTTTGACCAAAGCACGATAAAGCGATACGGCGTATTATGTCAGAAGAAAGCTCCCAACTTTAAGATTTATACAGCATTGTTAATTACGTACTTGTAAGTATAGTTAATTCACCTACAACTGTTCGGATATTGGTATCTAGGAGGCAGGATGGGTTGGACATGCGAGAAGTACGGGAAGACAACACATGTATACAGACATTTGGCAGGGAAACCTCTTAGGAAACGTCTACTTCGAAGACCGAGGAGATCGGCTATAGGCTGGACGACCAGGCAATTGAGACTCGATACCCGCCTGGGGCAGACATATTTATTTTCACTACCCTTTACAGACTACCTTTGGGGCCCACCGGACCTCCTGTCCAATGGATACCGATGGTCATATCCTCTGGGGCAAAGCGATCACGGCGCGACATTCAGCACTCACCTCCGTCAAGCGCCGAGAAAGACTGGAGCTATAGCTCCATAAGAGAGCCGAGGCTCATAGTAGGCTACAGTGGTATCCTTTAACTTTAACGCAAGAATGGAGTTACCTCTGGCTCGTCGCTTGTAACGAGCTTTCATTAGCGGTTTTGAGCCTTCAGTTTCTGTTACCGCAGTTTACTTATAATGAAGTACAGTGTTTCCGCGCAGATCGCAAGTGTTTCACAAGTTGTGTATGTGAAGCTAAAGTCAAAATCCCAAACAGATGCAACGAAATAACCGAAGTTTTATAGTTCCAAATACATGTGTGTAACAGCACTGGGTCCATCTTGCACTAAACTGTGTGCCCAGAGGAAAAGGCGATATTACTTGAATATACTGGGGAGCTGGTAAAGAGACTTGGCCCGTGAAGTGTTTTCTAATGACAATATATAACGCTGCAGTGTAAGACGGATACACGTGTGCCAGGCAGCACGTATAATTAGACATACATACACACATAAACATACACTACGCAGTGTGGATAAATTACGTATCTGATGAAGGTCATGTTTCTTCCCTCACTCCATAATTATATTCCGCCTGGCCGCTGCAATTTTGAAGCAATATAAACTACAATTTTGTAAGGCTTGGCTCAAGTAGATTAAGAGAAATTACAATGTGCAAGAAATATCCACAAGCAATCTTACGACAGCCAGTAAAATCAGCACTATTCAACTGTCGCTGTACAGACATTCGAATTGTTTGCTCGAACTTACAGCTGATGTGAAGGTAAGAAATAATAAGCCTGGCACATTCTAGGATGGTAGAGGTCATCACTGTGTTTGAAGCACTGTTTCGCTGCTTCCTTGGAACACTTCGGAAGGAAAGTTAAAGGGGGAAATTTGGACACAAAAGTAAGTAAATTTCTAAGCAACAATGGCACTCAGTTGTGAGCTTCGCGCTTCCGCCGTATTACTCCCCGAAAAGGATCCCTTGGCAATTACTGCTTGGGAAGAGGCTACGTTGATACCACAGTATGTATAAAGAGAACAAAAAAGGACGCCTTTGTCATGAATCGTACCTGAAAGCAGCATACTAGATTTATGAATTCAAGATATTTCTGCTGTAATTCTCACAGGCAACCTAAAACAAACCATCAGCTTCGGTGTATAGAACAATAAATTATTTATCTGCCTCGCAGATCTTTCAATGTTTTCAGCCGCACAGTTTATTTTATGCTATTACGTGGCTTGCTCATATTAGATTAACATTCATCGAGTCTTTGTCGGCGCTCGAACAAGTAATCCCCGGAGCTGCGAACCAAGGCCGAGGTAACCTTGTTCAATTCAGTTTTGTGCACCACTCTGCAGCAGGGCACGACTGTTCCTCCTCACGCTCCGTCAGCTCATAACTGACTCTTGGTGCGTTTACAAAAAAATCTGCCATGTCTGTCTGTCTACAAGTAAAAACTCGTGAACCCAAAGATCGCTGAACGATCATTCATAATATCTGATGCTGGGGGTCAAAATGTTCCAGTTTTGGTTAATATTAGACATAGAAGGCAGGCGGGCACTTTGCGTGACGAGCTACTGCACATGCATTTTTGCGCACACATCGAGCGTATCTACCCCAATACTTATCGGAGAAAAAGAGTTTGGAACAAATGTCGTAGAGAGAAATTGAATACATCTGAGATCTGCGCTCTTCTGGGATATTACGCAGCGTTGAGTGATAGTTATGTACCGACGTTTCGGGACAACCTATCGGTCCCATCTTCAAAGGTCAAGAAGTCTTATCGGTTCCATCTTCAAGGATCAAGAAGTCCAAGAAGACTTCTTGACCCTTGAAGATGGGACCGACAGATTGTCCCGAAACGTCTGAGTCCATCGATGTGTATGCAACTACGAGACAAACTTACACACTGCAGGGTTATATTGCCAAATTTCAGTACGAATTGTTTCCTTTTGTGAGTCGAAATAGCTAAACCAGCAAAGCGACGGCGTACTTTAAGATAATTCCTATAATTTGTCGCTGATTATGAATAATACGTTTATCTGTGACTATGGGTCGGTCCAAGTACTAATTCCCCCTTTTTTTTTCGTGGATCGACAGCCCTAAAAGCTCATTACTCTCTTTTAAACATACTCAGGTGAGACCTTGCATTGCCCATGTAGTCACATTGACACTGCTGGAATCGATGCAAGGAAAAGTCGATCTCACACAGCGACCTTTTGCCCCTAGACCATGAGATGTACTTGTAAATCGTTGGTTTGTATAACGTTATACGACTTCATATACATACATGCCAAGTGCAAATCCAGAGGGCTTATCTCGTCGAGTGGAATTCATCTCTACATAAAACATGTGTAAAGGCAATAAATCGTTTCCTTTCTGCTGTTCTGCAGCGAAAAGTAGGTCAAGCGGCCTGGAGTTTTAAAAGAATTGTACATATGTATGTAGAACCCAAAGCAGATGTCAAAACGCCTTTCTTCGGACAGCTATTCGGACTTTCCCGCTGATGTATTCGGAAATTGGCTGCAAGCCATTGCGATAACAGTCAGACCTCCGCTATTACCGTGGCCAAAGCAGTTACGTTTGGAGAAGTCCAGTCGGCACATATAGCCAGAGGAGAGCACAATGGGTTTACTAAAGCAAGAATAGAAGCTTTCATGGCGGAGATATAGCTAAGATCCGTACACAGTGGACGTTCAAAAGATGCACGGAGCATGTGATATTTAATCCGAAGTTCAATTAAGAGTAGGGAACAGATGTACAGTACGAACCAGCTAGGCAGATTCCAACAGCACTACTGTTGTAAAACAAGGTGATGGAAACGGTGTATGGCCTAATGGTGGACAGAGTTAGCCAAAATATGATTCGCAAAAAAAAAAAATGTAGCTTAGTCGGAACATAGGTCTCTAGAAGCAGATGTGAATCAGGCATCACCCATTACACAGCAGGGAGCTACCCACACGACCTCGCCATTCGGTAAAATACTGTAGTTTAAATAAACGAACTTGGCTAATAACCGCAGGGCGTAACACTTTTGGCACGTTACTCTGTCTCTGTTATTCGTGAATACTTTCAATACAGTCTCAACGCAGCCACTAATTGCTTTTTTTTTTAGTGAAATGATAGTTATGTTTAGATCGGCAACCTTTCTTCGGCCTCTCTGGCTCTTCCTTAATTCTTGTGCTTACCTTGCAAACACAAAGGTGTATTTCTTATACGTCTTTCATAAAAAGCGAAAAAACCTATTTCCTAATTCTCTAGTAAAGGCTGAAATACCGTATTTCCTGTACTTGTCTCGTAAAAGACGAGATATTTACATGGCCAATTCTTTCTTAAGCCTCAGACCGTACTTCACACAGAAGAGTGTCTCTCTCTATTATAAAGACCAATGGCATAAATGTAAGCAGTGATTCATTAAAGTGTCTGTTATTTTTTCCGATCTGCACAAAAATCAAAACGTGTCCGTAGAATTTAGTAAAAATCCCAAATATTAAACCTACGTTTGGGCAGGATTTTGAAGTTAGTACTGAGAGGGCTGCATGTGAAGAATACATTAAAATTTTTGTATGGCTGAGGAAAATCACGGAAGACCTTCATCGAGTTAAATTAATCTAATAAGAGTCAAGTCTCCTGAGACGTTATGCCGTGTCGATTGGTAAATAGTTACCGACTTTTCGAAGAAGCGCAGTGCCTTCATCCCCTGGGACTGCTTATAATATGCGCCATCGACTATGTGGTTAGGTGATCTGGTACCTGGGACTGAAAAAAGCGGCAAACCAGACAAATTACACATATCGTTCTAAGCTATTATTAATTTAAACAAGGCTTAAAGAATATGAGTCGCCCTCGGTGGACTAGTGGTTAGCGTGCTCGCCACCCAAGGTTCGCGGGTTCAATCCCGGCCGAGGTCGATGGATTTTTAAGGGTGATAAAAATCCGTAGCACAACTTCCTTCGGAGGGGAAGTAAAGCCGTCGGTCCCATGTCGTAGATTTACGGCATGTAAAAGAACCTTACGGGCATGAATAGAGATGTTTCGTAAGCAAAATTCAGCGGCCATTTCTCACCCAAGTCTCCTGATTGACTGCTAGATGGCTCTGGCAGTCATATCAGGATGAGTAGAACTTGTGTAGTCAGTGGACTGGTCACTCACTACAGAATGCACACCTCCAGACCAAGAAACCTCTGAAAAGAGGCCCTATGCTCCGCAACGAGCGACAGGAGGAAAATAAATAATAAATAAATAAAGAATATGAGATTTCAGGTTGTATCGACAGTGAAGGTCTGAGTTATGGTATTCTGTGTTATAGAATCGTGTAATATGACAAGTGGGTGCCACCGTTTCTTAGGAATCTGCTGCAATTTTCAACCTGAAGACAGAGAAAATGGGTTCTTTCGAAACGTCCGCTACCAGACTACATAACCCAGAAGACCACAATATAAACTTTTTCAATAGGCGTTATTAAATGATTCTGTGATTTTCTAAATGACTCTTTTATTAGCGACTTTTTCAGCTGCATAAGTTACGTAATGTAGACTGGTGGAATAATTATGTGAAGGACAATGCGGCAAAAATGTACAAGGAAGAGAGTCTGGTTATTTTAAGGTACTGGTGGAACTCATGAAAACCAAGGGAAGTCTTAGGAGAGCTGGTCTGCGGATTGAGATTCGAATACAGGACCACCCGCATAACAAAGCAGGGGTGCTGAATAATCAACCACGGCGTTTCGTTTGAAAGAAATGTGCGGTCTTCTGGGGTATTACGCGACGTAGTGTGGTAATTGTTTTGGAAGAGTTTGCTGATTAACTGACTGTGTAATGGTTTCGTCAAACTGAGCGTTTGGCTTGGGACGTTCGGCGAATTTCGGCAAAGTTTAAGGTAACGGCCTCCTGTCACCGCGGCGTGGTACGTCCTCATGTTGCAGATGGACGTGGTGGCCTGCAAATGTAATGAACAGGCAGTCGCGGGTAGCCGACAGTGTGTGGTCGTTCAGCCTGTAGGCTGATCACGGGTCTAACAATAACTCCTCGTAAAAGAAACTAGCATGTTAAATGTCAAAAGGCACCTCACACTCAGACGGATTCTTTGACAGCATCCACACAACGGAAATTAGTGATGTGAGTAAACGCATTAAGCCAATTCAAGACAGAGACCATAGGTGGGATCCTTTGAACACATATATTAACTTCAACATTCCTTAAAACGCCGATCCCGGTAGCCGCGAGGTCTCAGGCTTAGGTCTGCGGCCGCTCGCTTACTGGGATTGCAGGTTCGAATCCCGCCGGGGGCCTGGACGTTCGTCTCTTGTTAGTTTGTGTATTGTCAGGTAGAGGTCTCTTTGACGGGCCGATCCCTCGTACAGAGGAGTCCTACCGAGTGTGTGCGTGTCGTTGAGTGTGATCAGGTGCAACAATAACCCTCTACACCTACAATGAGTAGGCAGAAGAGGTCGTCAGACTAAGACAGAAAGATTCCTTAAAACTCAGGGATTCTGTTGGCTTAATGAGTGCCTAGTTCTTATGAAGGGCTTACTCTATGGAGTTCATAACTACGATCATCAGCCTATTGTTACTGTCGGTGGCAATGGTATTTCTGGTGATAGTGTCATGGAAAACTAGTGTTACGATTTCAACAAACCCTGGAAGCTGTAACATGTACATCCCTGTAGCACTGTATATTTCCACTTATTTATAATTCAACCTTTAATAAATAAACCAACAAAACACAGTATATAGGAAAACTCTCTTATGGTCTATACGTTTCGGTTCACAAGGAACCCTGAAAATTATTCCGTGTGAACAGAAACATGACAGAGTTTACTATCTCAATCTATACAGAAAAATGACTGTGTTTGGTACAATACAGACCATTAGGGTGTTCCCCTATATACTGTGCATTTTGTTGGTTGATTTATTAAAGGTTGATATCACTGGCTCATATGGCCTTATTAAATCCCATACAACAGTGTTTCCCAAACCTTTTTGCTCGCGGCCCCCTTTTGGCTTCGAAAAATAACCATGGATCCTCACATTTTTGCTCACGTAAATACAGAGTATTCGGATGATAGGTGTCTAAAATTAAAAATTTATAGATAGCTACGAATACATACCAGTAGCATACGTAACAATGCATTGCAAGATTTGACCATAATCAAGCTGATTGTCCCTCGCTTTGTAGGTACAGTGAGTTTCTTAATTAGATATTCTAACGGCCATACGAAATAAACACATTGCCAATTAAAAATGTTCCGCGATTATTTTTAACAAAACATTATTCCTTTAATTAAAAAATAAATAAACTTCAAAGTAGCCATTACAGAAATGTTTCCACGGATCCCCTGGAAACTGGTCGCGGATCCCTTGGGTTCCGCGGAGGACATTTTGAGAACCACTGCTATAGAAGAATCAGCACCTGCCAGCAGTAAGCCACTCTTAAGGAAATACTATGTGCTATCTAGCCTAATGAACTACCAGCCTCTGCAGTTAGGGTCATTTAGTCGCTGCTGATCCGGGATGTTGACCCCTGGCGACTCGGACTCGTATCCCGCACTGCTCTGCTTCGATCTCAATACTGCCTAAGGCCCTAACTTTTGCAACATATCAATAAAACGGGTCGCTGAGTGGGAATAGGATTGCCAACTTGAGAAACAAATAACATGTAAGCATACATGTACTGCAGTGATAAAACCTCTTACGTGTAGGCATTTCTCTTTTGATTCACTAATGGTAAAGTCTTGCAGTCAGAGATTACTGTCACAACTTGTCCGTCCAGTCTGTGGTTGTACCGTGACAACTGGCAGGTTACATTTGTTACCCGTCAATGCGTATTAACGTATATCCTGTCTTGTATTATTATAATTAGATACTGCAATGGAACTGTAATGTCACATGACTTCACACAAACGCAAAATGGCGCAGAAATCAGGTGACGTATTCGTCACGTAAGAAGTATCAAATGAGGGAAATAAATGTTAGATTATGTATGCTACTAAGGCCGTGCCATGGCTCAGGCGGTTAGTCGCCGGCCTTCCACTGCGGAGGCCCGGGTTCGATCCCAGCCGATCCCAGTGGCCGCGTGGTCTAAGGCGTGGGTCTGCGGCCGCTCGCTTACTAGGATCGTGGGTTCGAATCCCACCGGGGGCATGGATGTTTGTGTTGTGTTCTAAAAAGACAGTTGTGGACCTAAGTGACATGAAAGGACGAAAAAGGATTAATACAGAACAAAAATGGATCAAAGGGGAAAACCCAGGAATTAGTAAAAAAAAAAAAAAATCCCACCGGGGGCATGGATGTTTGTGTTGTGTTGTATAAGGACAGTAGAATGGAACACAAGTGACATGAAGAACGGAAGGATTTAAAAGTACAAGATGGATAAAAGGGAAATAACGGGACAGGGGGAAAATGCTGTAGATTTATTAAAAAAAAAATCCCGGGTCAGTCCATGTGGGGTTTGTGGTGGACAAAGTGGCACTGGGACAGGTTTTTCTCCGAGTTATCGTTTTTCCCCTGTCAATTTCATTCCACTGGTGCTCCATTACTTGTAAAACTTGGTAAAAAACTGCTCATCTTCATCTTCATCACATGGTTGCATAAAAAGCCTTAAGGCTGTGGTGCGTCCGTAGCATCTGCTACGGAGCCCTTCACCATGTATAATAAAGTATGCTACTATGGAGAAATTATTCGGTGTGTTCGTTCATGCCGATAGCACATCTGTCACCTATTAACCAGTACAGAGCGAACAGCTGTACACCGTTCTTTATTACTGTTCAAGGTCTCAAATTCTTAAGTACCAAATCATTCATTTGACGAACGTTTCAAGGTTTAGTACTACACACGATTTCCTTTATACGACAAATATTTGCAAGGCGTAAGGTCAGAGGACCTTGGAGAACACTCAACTGTTGCACAGAGCTCTTATCCTTTGCAAACGTTTCTGGCAGACAGATGAGCAAATTCATAATGCAATGAAGCTCCATACCAGTACCCCCCTCCCCCCCTCGCCCAGGGCTCGCCGCTGTTTGTAGAAACTGCACGTAAATTTATCGCTGTCACAAAAGGACGTGCCGTATCTCGACCCAGGCTATCACTCATTCAATACTGAACTCTTGTACATTTTCCAACAGACGCTGTGCGTCGATTTACTCTCATATTTTAGGATAACAGGTCAAAAAATGAGTTCACAATACAAATATTTTGGGTTCCTTATTTTCAGGTCTAACATGAACAGTTCATATTTAAACGTACTGCCACCCGACACTGATTTTCCACATAGTCTCTACAGCAACTGAGGCAGTTATCTATTGTGAGGGAGCTTTTGCATTCCCTGCTGATAAAAGATCGCGTTCTGTGTTCGCCCGGTCAGTAATTGTGTAGAACTGCTTCCAAACTTCTATCGTCTTTAAGTCTGTAGCCGCCAAGACGTACTTCAGGAAACAGACCACAACTGCTCGACGAATTCCCCCGACACAGAGTGTCACAATCAGTGGCGTATCTAGGTTTTTGGGCGACCGGGGCGAGTAATAACAATGGCCGCCCCTAACAGAAATTATAAACTTTAAATAGTCGCGATCATTTTTTGAATTTACACTTAGGCCTACTTGGCTAAATAATTTAAAATTTATTGAGGGCAGAAAATCTACTTCTTTTTTTCATTTAAAATACTAATTTTGCCGCCCCTTGGACTCTGCCGGCCGGGGCGGCCGCACTACTCGTCCCCCCCCCCCCCCCCCCGCCCCAGTTACGCCCGGATCGTATTCTCTGTAGCTTTTTTAGTTACTAAATTATACGTTATGAAATCTTATTTTCTGACCGACCGTTTTGGCTTAGGCTGTCCATAAGAAAACAATTTTAGATGAGCGTCCTGTATTCGAAGGTATAGCACGATTAATTGTACAAAGTCTCAAGTTTCAGGGCTAGGCAACATAAGGGACCCTAGGCTGATGTCACAAAGTCGGGAGAGTGCGTGAATCTTGTGCGCGTAAATCTGTGTGTTGCTGCAGTCAGAGCGGTGGAGGTACCAGTAATCGTTTGCAGCAACTGCAGTCGTGTGACTGAGGTAGGGGGACCGTGAGGTTTGTGAAACTGGCGCTGAAGGTTGTCATGCAAAATGACTGGGACTCTGTGGAAGTAATCCTACTTTACTAGTCACAAAATTACATCCATCCGTCAAGATTACCTCCGCTTGACGCTCGCAAAATTATGGATTTGAAGATATCTAATTTATTCCCTGAAGGCTATAAATGTTAATTACACACTCCCACTCGGGAACTATATTAGTCCAGGACCAAAACTAACTCTAGTCAGGATAACTGGCCTCAGTGCCGAGTATCAAACACAGAACATCACGAATACAAAGGAATGCTAACCCCTAGCCCCTGACGTTCCTTAAGTACTTGCAACATACCGTACAGTTACATACTTGGTATCGATTGATACAGAAGTTCCACGTCTAAACTTCTTTTTGTACTTAATTCAGCACACCGCCTTGAAAACATATGGAGAAGTGGAGGTGTAGCTCCACGCATTCTTAACCTCAGCACTAAACGAAAGTGCGTTGTCAGCTTCATGCCCCGCCCTATTGTAAAGCATGCAGTTTGAAGCCCGAGTCTCGCCCTCTTCACATTTGAAGACTGGTGTCAACTTGGTACTGGGTGCTTAGAATTTTACTTCACAATGACCTGTTTAGTGCATTTACGGACTAAGGACATTACTAGAAAAAGGTAAAGTTCACCCTAGAACAGGCCACGAAGGCCCAGAGGGGGAGTAGAGGTATAGCTCTACTCTTTCCTTAACCTCGGCGCTAGATGGGGGTGGGTAGTCAACGCCACGCCCCGGCCGCTTTACCCCCGGGAATGACCCGGCACCCATTGTACACGAGGCTGGGTAGGCCCCAGGGCCTGTCTGGACATTACTAGTTAGCTGGTTAATTATTTAGTCCGTTAATTACTTATTTAGGTATGTAGGGTACGTAGCTATTCAGTTCGTCAATAAGTCAATTAGTTTGTCATTCTGTTGGTCCGTCAGTCACGACGAATGCAACAAAATTACACCTTCGCGTTATATTTTAATTTACCTACCATAATTGTCAGAATTAGATACACTTACTATGATTAATATGAGAAATACAAGTCGTAAACTGGCCTTGGTGTCCCACATTCGGTTTTTATCTTTTGAAACTGTGTTGCAACTCCAGACTACGAGTACAAAAGAACTTACATTGGTTTCAGTGTTGGGAAACCATTTGTAAAGACTACAGAAAGCAGCTTCGTATTATCAAAAGGAGATCCTGACATATCTCACACAGCCCGCTATCTCATCACAAAGGTTTCTATCCTGCTTATATATTAGTATTATTAGTGTTGTTTTATGCAACTCTTGCCAAGAACTTTTTCCTTCAGTACAGATTCTATGTATGTTAAATGTGTGGGATATGATCTCAATGTTTCGCATCGTTGCCATGTTCGTAACCACTTGCATACAAATAAAATTTCACAGATAATGTGTAGGTATGTTTATGATGTATCTCCATACAAATTTCACATACCTAGATCTAATGTTTCATTAATTATTGCCATCAAACCGGAAGGTAAAGAAGACGTGACAATGGTCGCCATCTTGTTATTTTACATTCTACAGAAACATTTCTTTTAAAAAAAAGCGGCATTTTTTTTTAAGATTACTGCCACAATAATTTCAATTCAACTTAGGTAAGGGGTGCTAGTATCGCTCCCTCAGTTCGCGCGTCCGTCATGTTGTTATTACCGACTGTAGGAAATTAAAATGCACGGTGTTCAGGTTTCCGCCAATGGTATAATACATATCCATAAAACTTTTTGTGAAAATTGGTTCACTGAAATTCGGAAATGGGGACACGCATACAGACACACCGACGCAACTAATGATCCTTATAAGCCTGATTGTTTCTCTTGTAGGAAGGAAAGGCAAAAACTATACTGTTACTGCAATACATTTACATAAAGTTGCGTAACAAGTGGCACAACACGTTCCGGGCATTTGCGCAGTTCCTAGATCACCTTAACCCTTTGGATTGGCGATGCTTCTGCCGCTGTGTAATTTCGCCCACGTGTTCGCGTTCCGCGCGGTCACCACCCACACACTCATGTTCCACCCGGCCTTCTCATGATAGGTTTTATTCTGTAGTCGCAGGCAATACTTGCCACTACTGACCTCTGGCTTGTGACTTTAAACACTGTTCACCTTGTGTGGTCTAGACTTTTCCCCGCCGTATTTGGTAGCAAATGAAACTTTCTGACCCTGTTATGTCATAAAAAAAGGTCACTTTCAATCCCAGAAATTGTAATTCTTATTCTTCTTTGCTGTCTTCAATTGGATTTTCTGGCCTTTTCTGATTGAGAATAATGTCAAAAAATTACTTCTGCGACAGGAGACAGGTCTGTCTCTGCAAAATAACACACATTCCCTGAAAACGCCTTGAACGGGATTCAAACCTGTGATCCCAGAGTTGTTCAGGTTGGACAGACCGCAAGTTCACTATAGTCAGCTTTCATTACATTGCGTAGGCAGCATAAATTCAGATTAGGCATTTGAAAGGGCTCCCTTAAACGAAGCATGGCGAATTGAAAACCGATTACACGGGGAGAAAAACGACACGTGTTGAAACACTGCTCTCCTTTTAGTATTGCCCAGTATAGTATGTACACGGAATCTCTTTCTGGGGGAAAAGCGGCCGGGGCGTAAAGTTGATTACTCACTTCATACAGGATGTTCGGTAAATCAGGAATGATGTGCCAAATTATGAGAAAAGTCATTCATTTACAGAATGTGTTCAATATGACGAGCATTACGTAATGCGGGCGAATTTCCAATCTTCAAGCACATGACGTCGTAAGCGCGGTTCATATCGACAACAGAAATAAAAATCGGCAATAAATTATTTTACTTACAATTCCAGAATTACGGAACATTCTGTAAAGCGCCGAGATCTGCATAGCATGGAACTGTTACGTCTGCATGCTATGGTAGACCTATTTTATTAAACATAAGAACAACTTTTCTTTCATGGCTTGACAGCCCTAGTGTGCCTAGGCCTCCTCATTGTTGAGGTTTCGATACACACTCAGACACACCACACTCGGTAGGACTCCTCTGGACGAGGGACCAGCTCGTCGCAGAGACCTCTACCTGACAACGCACAACACTCACAACAGACATCCATGCCCCCGGCTGGATTCGAACCAGCAATCGCAGCAAGCGAGCAGCCGCAACCCCACGCCTTAGACCGCGCGGCCACTGGGATCGGCTTGGAACAACATTACTGTCCTTTTATTCCCATAATGATAATATTACTAATTAAGTTACTACACCGCAAGCTACATACTGCTCAAGACGAAAGGAAGACACATTACCCTATTCGTCCATACTAACCTTCACACAAGAAGGCGGATGGTTGCGCCAAGAGACAACTGCCAGTCTGCGGCGTGGCACTGTTTATAGTCTATACCAGTGGTATTCAACTTTTTTGCTCGCGTACCCCCAGATATAATTTCCCTTCAACTTTGTACCCCCAAAGTTGTTGGTGCATAATTCAAGTTATACATAGTCTATAATCTACATCTAAAATAAGTTAAGTAAATTACATCCAAAATAATGTATTAAATTATAAGTTTTAAATGAGAAAAAGGAGAGTCAAGCTATTAAATAACAAATATATTATTGCCTATCATATAAAATTAATAATGGAACAAAGGTATTTTAGCAAAGCAAAACTATATGCACTATGTAGAATAAAATGAAACTAGCCGCCCAGATAGGAATCGCATAAAGGAGAGAGAGAGAGAGAGAAATGGCGCTCCCAAATCGCATGTCCTTACGTCCGGGTCTCTTGTAGCTAACCCTAAATCTGGCCCTGATTATGCAGTGTTTATCATGAAATAATATATTTATATTTTTTAATTTACGTACCCCTTAAGATGTCTTCGCGTACCCCCAGGAGTACGCGTACCCCAGGTTGAATACCACTGGTCTATACCAATGCAACATCTGTGCGCTCTTGACAATTGGCAACATAGTGAAAGAGCACCCCACACTCAGCTTCCCGCTTTTAACATACAAATGCCTAAAAAATAAGCGTCTGGTTGTTTATGCGTGACCTGGGGGCTTGCTTTGCTGGCATTTTGTTTTCAAAATTACTACAAAACGTCATTGCACCGCACACTCCACAAACTACTTCAATCATTTTATTCTAGAGACTGCAAATCCACACGAAGGTAACATTCAGTAGCAAGAGCTAAGGTTGTCTCCAAGGCGTCGCTGGAGGGACGGGGTTCGTGGTGCGACGGCCTCTGGCGACAGAGTCCAAGGGCGGCAAAACGAGCAGGAAATGGGCGGAAAAATGAACATTTTAAATGAAAAAAACTGTGATTTTTGGCGTTCAACAAATTTAAATTGCTCAGATAAAATAAAAGGAAATTCTATAAATGTACTTTTTTAAAGTTCATAATTTCTGTTGGGGCGACCATTGTGATTACTCTCCCCGGCCTCCTAAAAACCTAGCTATGCCACTGGGTTGACTGATGCTGGTTGATTTGGAATTAGTAGGTAACCGTTCTTGAAACCACGCGCTTAAAGCGACAAGGTAAGTTATGCGGGGACTGTACTACGATCCAGTGAAATATTATCCTCCCATCGACGCCTAGGTGCCCCAAGTGGAACTTGCATTGATGTTTCCGACTGAAATGTTGCATTAATTCCTCATGCACTACGGGCCCCGCCTATCCTACGCGCCTTGATTTGATCACCCTACAAATTTGTCCTGTTGAATGTCTTTATATTCATAAGCCATACAGTCAAAATATGCAATTTAAAAAGAGTACAATCAACATATGTAATGCAACTGCTATCCCACAATTCATAACTGGGGCGACGTGGAAGGAAACTAAGAGGATTCGGTCTCCGGAGATGAAATTTCTACGTGAAGTGGAAGGCTATGCAAAATATGATTGGATTCTCAGTAAAGCAATTGGGAATGTACGAAAATTATTCTCAAGTGGGAAAGAATACAAGATTAGAGATGCAAATGGATCACGTGCGTCGAATATATAAGACAACGGGCTACCTGAAAGTAGATTAAAGTACAGACCCTATATGGAAGATGTGGAACGACGAAAACAAGCATTGACCGAACAGTGAAACTGGAACAGGCAACACCGTCAGCTCCATAAACGGAAGGGAAGGGCGAGAAAAAAAGAAGACGAATTTTTAAATTATCAGAATGTGGATTAGATACACTTTTCCAGTAAGTTTCGGTACACTCCTTCATCTTTTTCTTTTAGTGGCTTTGCAGCCCAAATCGGGCTTATGCCGCCTCATTGTTGAAGTTTCTAGATCACACGTAATTGGACACATGCAGCCGGTAGGACTCCTCTGAACGAGTGATCAGCTCGTCGCAAAGGCGCCGCTACCTTCACAACACACAACAAACACAAGAGACGAACACCATGCCCTCAGCGGGATTCGAACCAGCAGTCCCAGTAATCAAGAGTCTGTAGAGCTACGCCTTAGACCGCGCGACCACCGGGATCGGCTCATTCTATGTTTCTTTCCGTATGATGCATGGACTCCCGCCTTCCCGCAGAAATTCTCTGTTGCGTGAAACAGGCGCGTTCTGCGTATATTGCGATGCAGTTTTGTTCTAATTAAACCTTTCATGGTGGGCCGGAATAGCGAATCGCTACTGGCTGGACGGTCCGGGGATCGAATCCCGGTGGGGGCGAGATTTTCCGCACCCGTCTAGGCCGGCCCTGGGGCCCACCCAGCCTCCCATTCAATGGGTACCGGGTCTCTTTCCCGGGGTAAAGCGGCCGGGGCGTGGAGTTGAGCACCCACCCTCATCTAGTGCCAGGGTTAAAGAAAGAGTAGAGCTATACCTCTACTCCCCCTCTGGGCCTTCATGGCCTGTTCTAGGGAGAACTTTACTTTTACGTTTCAAAACTTTTCATGCCGTACTAACCAATCACAGTTGCTACTGCATTAGGAATTCTGAAACAGAAGTTCCCACTTACGTATATCTTGTTCATCCTTTCAAGTGTCGTTTTTTTATAGCACGAAGGTCGTTGAAGAGAAAGTTTAGGAAGGTCTGACCTAAACAATATGTTTACGTTCTCAAATATTAACAGAATCGAGAACCACAGCAATTCCTCACTTGGATTCAGCAAGGTCTTCGTTCGGTAACACCTAGACACTGAACACAAAGTTTACTGCTTTTCGGCTAGGCATCTGTATGTTTCATCTGCAAGCTACACCCGGCGGTAAGGAACTCCCACCTACGCTGTTAAGGCCAAAGCTTTACTCCTGAGTAACAACCAGTTGCTAGTCCGTCACAGAACTTCTCGCGACTTTTTGCTAATTACTGAGAGACAAAATTCATTCACTGAGTAGACAATTGTATGTCGAGATGCGCGTTCTCCTCGCGGTGTCCCTTATTCTTTCCTTAGCCACCTATTAGCCGCTACAGCGGCCTGAACGTGAAGCTAACCACTGACAAACAACTTATGCCGCGGTTAAGATGTGTGGGGCGTTCCCACAATTCCCTGTAACATATTAGCCTATACCTTCATTGAGTGGTGCTGGTCTATATGAACTTCGTGAGATAGGATATGGAAAAAACTTCATGAAATAAACATGTCCAGTAAACTACTGGAACCTTCAAATGCAGCAGGACAAAGTGTACACTACATGCATGTGTTTTTGCTTATTAAACTGAGCCCCTGGTAGAAAAGAAGCCCCATACGTGCTGGGGAGAATGGAGCTTGATGCTTCTCCTTCTCTCCCCAGCCCCTCTATCATGTCAACAAACCCAAAGCGCTTGTAGCTACTAATATTATCACGTGGTTTTCACTTCCAGCATTTGTGTGGACAGAATGGCGAGGCGACTTGGCGAAAATATAGGGAAGCACACTGCAGAGGGAGGCGTAACATCCTGAGAGAACTGTGGGGGAGTCGATCCGTGTGACTTCTTTCTGTGGCCTCAGTGTAGACCTAACATTTCACGTGGCATGCAAGTTCAGGCCTTTAACAGTCGTGGTAGCAGACCTGAAACCGATCTCCTTCCATTTTCCTGGTACCGAACGCCACTGTAAATTATGAAGTGGTTAGCACTTCTGTTTTGTATTGGGGATTTCCCCGACCCGAACTCGATCGGCAGGTCACGAATGACACAATAATAATTACGTTCTTGCGTCCCAACATAAAACATAGAAGAGAAGAAACCAGAACATGACGGCCTTCTTCCACATTCATTTTGTCACTTCTCAACACCATACAAACTTTTCTGTTAACATGACGTTGTTAAATGAACCAGCAAACAGTCTAGAGTAGTCATTTCGTCGTAACTCATGTGTTTATAACACTTGCTTTGTCAAGTGCAAGGTCTCACTGATTCATACGGCGGGAAGATTTCCATAACTTTCAACGCCAAGTTAATAAAAACGTACAATTAATTTAGTTTACTTTAATCAATGAAAATACATGATGTAGAGCTTCTATTTAGCCTGCATTTCGGAATGTTAATTGACATAACACCGCAGTTACACATATGAAATTTAGAATGATGGAAGGTAGCAAGTAGGGTCAATGTCTATTTTGTAACAAAAAGAAAATTTTACTGACCTCTCTCGCTCTCTCCCTGTCTCTGAAGGAATAATACACACGAAGATGTTTGAGGACAAAGTGTTGATGATCTAACGGGGTTAAAGACACATGAAGGCAGAAGAATCTGTACAATAAGGAAATTCAAAAGTCATACCCTTCCCTTAATATTGTTCGGATACATGACGGTATTCTTTTATGGAGAAGGGTCCCGCAGCAGATGCTACGGACGCATCGCAGCCTTAAGGTTTATTGTGCAACCCTGTGATGAAGATGAACAGAAGGATGATGATTAGTTTTTTTCATTTTTCCAAGTAATGGAGCACCGGTAGAATTAAACTGACAGGGGAAAACCGAAGTATTCGGGGAAAAACCTGTCCCAGTGCCACTTTGTCCACCACAAATCCCACATGGATCGAAACCGGGCCTCCGCGGTGGGAGGCAGACGACTAACCGCCTGAGCCATGGCACGGCCCTAACTGACGGTATTGTGGACAACAGACTGTTTTACGAATTTTTAGGATTCATTTCTACCACAAAACAGTTCAGTATAAGACTGACATGACAGAACACGGAAATTTGTATCTGCAACAAATAAGCAGGAACCAGCAGAGGAATACGGATCAGGAGATGCAGCGTTTTTATTTTCCTGACCACTCCCGCCCCTTTTACTGTCTCATTTCGCACTGATACGATCTGCTGCTGGTTTCCCGTCAGTCCTGGCGACACGCCTGCTTTCGGCTGCCGCGTTCTGTATTTCAGGCGATACTGCAATCCTCTGTGACGTGTTCTGCCATGCCATGATGTATCTTGGCCGAAGCCCACACTTGCGCCCTGTGTGTGTGTTCCCACGTGGGTGACATTCATCTCAAACTTTGCTCCTCTGTTCAAGGTCTGAACGGGCTAGCTGAACTGTGGGAGTGACCAAGCTCGAAAGAACATACGTACTGCAATAATAAGTCCTTCACTTAGGTAAACATGTAGAGGCTACCAAACCGACTGTAACTTAGAAATGTCGATATTTCCCAACCTCTTCTATCTCTGCAGAAAAAATCCCGCCTCAAAAACACTGTCGAAGCCACAGAACTGACGTGCGTGTTAAATGACTCACCGAAATGACTTAATGGCTGTGTTAAGCTGTGCCCAGACTAGTGGCTGGGCTCGTGCTGCGACTGTCCCCTGAAATGTGGACGGTTTCACGAGCCAAGTCCAAGCAACCTAGGTTTGAGTGATTCTGCCCAGAAGCGGTGCTTCCAAGAGCGGCTCACCAAGGCGCATATCAGTTTGGACATTTCAAGCCACTGAACGAGCAGTTCGTATACAACCAGCAACAGTCACTGCGAGTATCACGAGCACGCGCAGTCTGGACGCTGCTTACGATTCTCAACACAGGCATGGATCTATTGAAGATAAGGTGTTCTGCAGAATATCTGGACCTGACAGAGAATAAGTATGTCAAAAATCGCAAAATTAGAAGCTTTGTAATATCTATGTAGTAACCAAACAGTATTACTGTGATCAAAACAATAAAAATGAGAATCCAGTCATAATTTTTGTAACAAAACCTGCAGTGAAATACCACGTGAGAGGCCTATGCGTAAACGGGAGGTTAGTACTGTACAGTGCCGACTCAGCCTCTAACAGAAATGAGTACCAGGGATATCTCCTGGGTTGTACAGGCGGCCGGTGGGTAGGGCTGACAACCTTGCCACCATCATGTGTCCATTGTCTAGAAATCCTGGGAGCCTCAACCTCCTGGAGCCCTCAGGGTCTGCCCAGGTCTGTAATGGGAGAGCTAATACTGTACATTAACATTTATCAGAGTGCATGGTTGGGGATTTGATTCATTCGGCTCAAGTCTGGATCCAGTTGCCGGGTTCTTGTGAATACGGCAATGAATATTCTGTTCCATAACAGACGAGGAATTTACTGACAAGTTACGTAACTATCAGCTTCATAAGTAGGACTACCTTGGATGTTGCTGATTACTACACACTCAGACGGGCTCGAGGACGAGCATTATTTATAGTTTGTATCAGAGGCTCTGTCTGCAGGGTTAAAGCGGCCGGATCGTGAAGATGGCAATTATCTCTATCTAATGCCAGGGTAAAAATTCATATTGCTATATTTTATCACAAATACACGTAGTAAGAAATAAAGAATTTCTACATATTTATGAGCTGGACCAGTCAACAGACCTTCGGTATCAATAGTAGAGCAGTCTACACAAATATTTTTACATTAAGTTGCAATTTTGAATAAAACCAATAAGCTTGGTGTTTTTAAAATAAACAGTTGTGCTGACTGCTCCACTTTGGTACTTAATGTACGAAACACAGAGGGCTGTCCTTCAGTGATTAGCCTACGTGCTGGAGGACCGAGACTCGACTCCTGGTACCAACAACGGTTAATCTTTATGACATCACATCCAGACCAGCTCTAGGATTCACCCAGCTTTTTTTATCCAATGGATACAATGGATGAAGCGGTCGGAGCGTGAATATGAACACACCTCCGTCTAGTGCCGCGGTTAAGAATACGTGGTGGTGTATCACTAGGCATATTGCAATATTGCAACGCTGCAAAATTAGCACTTGGAAATGTCTTGACAACTCACAGGGCACGTGTGAGAAATTTCCGTGACATGCAGAGTAGCCAGTGGCTTTGAAAACAAGCGTCTGTGTGGGTGTCCGCGAACAGGGACTGATAAAGGCCAAGGTCTTGGTCTCCAATTGCACATGCGTACGGTCACTCCCGTCACGTGACTGAAATGTAATAACACCGCCCGCAGTTACTTCCGAACACAGTGCATGAGTGCCATCTGAGACAGATGACACTTCGCCACTCCTGTTTTGTTGTGAAAATCAAATACAGGGCAAGGAAAACAAACTGTATTTTATGAAGTACCGGACGTTCCTGCCCTATTTTACCGAACTGAAAAGTGTGTTTAAACAAAGACAGACGACAATATAACTCATCTTATGAAATGCAAATTTTCAGATGGTAAAGGTGGGATATCTGCTTGAGTGGGACGAGGCATAATAGCAGATCTACATAATATATATTCTGTTTGCTAACACCAATTAACTTCCCGGAAAATAGCCCTTCTTGACAAGCTAATCAGTATATTTCCTACCTTTCATGCAACCCAATGGATCATCACCGTGTTCTCAAGAGTCCGCCATTATATCTTACCGTGAGACACATTAATTCAGCGCACTGACTGGCCGTTGCTTGCAGCTTTCCAAAGAATCCGTCCAAAGTCCGTGGCCCTAAGTAACGTTCCGTAGTATATTACGATGGGCAGTTATTTCCGTCATTTCCCAGGTCAGTGTACCTCACCTCATCGGGGACATACGAGTTGCGTCCCACGGTCTATATAGTGTATCAGTTGCCGGATGGGACGCAAGACAGACAACCAAATGCGCATAAGCATAAACGGGCAGCATATCTAGACACTATAGCAGAAGAAAGATGATTATTAAAACATCAAAGCCACATGGAATATGAGACATTCATTCGCAGGGCTCGCGAGTGTTGGCCGACAACGGCTAAGACTTGTACTCGTACATATTCTTGGAATCCAGAAAATGAAGTGTACAATAAGGGGTCTTTCTTGAATTGTGGATAGTCCTTCAGCGGGTCAAGAAATTCCTTGGGTTTATAAATACCAAAGGTTCATCGCCGCATCAGAAAAACCTCCTACTGGATACTGAATCCATTCTGCACCGTGTCTTCTCTTCTTCCATGATAAGTTTTATTACCCTCGTGTCCATGCATGTCTCCGACTGGAGTTTCATTACCCTCCTGTCTAGTATGCTTACGTCTCCCACCGGAGTGTTTTATTACCCTCATATCTGCATGTTTCACACAACAGTGTTTCCGATCAACATTTTGTATTTTTGTTTTCTGATTTCCCCATGCGTGCTATATGCCATTCCCATTTCATCTTTCTTGACTTTATCGTACTTAATATTCGACGAAAAACACAAATTATAAGGGTGACGTGTATTTTTTTTTTCAGTTACTTATTACGGAAATTAATACAGATTATTTCAGGACTTCAGTGCGATTAATCTAGCATTACGTCGTAACCTTCTACGATAATCATATCAGTCAGTCACCCCAAAAATGTCTCAACACTGAACCGGCTCCTGTAAACTGTTATGGCCGTTTGTCATAGAGTCGTCCGGACCAAATTCTAAACAGTATCGTGAAGACCGCTGTTTTATTCTGAGTGTGAATGACAAATTGGAAATAATCTGTAATGAACTGTCCATGACTTCCTGAAGGTAACATCCCAACCAACACTCATCTTGAGGAAGTGAAGAAAATCGTGAATTCAGGACATCTGGCGTTCGGGCCCGAAAGGGAAGCCAGGAGGTCCTGAATATAAAGCAGGTATCCTAACCATCCAACCCTGACGTCCGTTGAAGGTCATGCTAACGTGAAGTCCTATTTAAGCTATATGTCTACGCACCTTGTAAGACTCAGGAGAAAATGTAGTGCATTTAACAGCAAACACATGACTATGGCGGTAACAGGCGTTTAATGGCCGTGCCATGGCTCAGGCGGTTAGTCGCCGGCTTCTCACCGCGGAGGCCCGGGCTCGATCCCGGGTCAATCCATGTGGGATTTGTAGTGGACAAAGTGGCACTGGGAAAGGTTTTTCCCCAAGTACTTCGGTTTTCCCCTGTCAATTTCATTCCACCGGTGCTCCATTACACGGAAAAACGAAAAAAACTATCATCTTCATCACAGGGTTGCACAATAAGCCTCAAGGCTGCGGTGCGTCCATAGAATCTGCTGCGGGGCCCTTCGTCACAAAAAAAAAGCGTTCAGATTTCATACCAGCATCAGTAAAACAACTGTTCAGCCATGAATAAATAACTGAAGCGTGTCACAACAAAATGTTATGCGACAGTATAGATGCCGGGTTGTGAGGCGTGTTGTTTTTTTTTTGGTAGTTGATTTAATGACGCTGCCAGTAACTCAGACTATGTGGTTGTATGATAGTGAATAATGAATTTGAAATGATTTGGAAGCAAGCGGTTGTAGCCTAATTTAAGGTACTATCCCGGTATTTTTCCGGAAGGACTGCAGAAAGCCATGACAAACCTCAGTCTAGTCGATGTCTCACCAAAATCTCGAAACGGGCGCCTCCCGAACGGCAGCCTAATGCCGGCCACACACGTTCAGGTAGGCCTGTCAGTTTTGCCTGCGCAGGCCGCCTGAAGTGAGGCGGCCGGATGAACTGAAGTCCCCACACACGTTCAGGTAGGCCTGTCAGTTTTGCCTGCGCAGGCCGCCTGAAGAGAGGCGGCCGGATAAACTGAAGTCCCCACACACGTTCAGGCGAATCCCGGTAGTCTTGATCATGGCCTCAACAGACGACGACACGCTCGCTATTGTTGGCTTGCTAATAGCTATGAAGAGTAAAAGTAAGCGCAAAAATAAGCGTAAAATGTGGTGTAAAGAGTGGTTACAAAAAAGAAACACGTATTCCCATGTAAATTTGTTGACTGAGTTGAAGCTGGCCCCTAAAGACTGGCATAATTATTTGCGAATGGATGAAGAAACATACTTACAACTCCTTTCATTAGTGGCGCCATTAATTGAAAAGAAAAATACAGTGATGAGGAACGCGATCCCACCCAACGAAAGGTTGACTGCAACGCTCAGATTCTTAGCTACTGGAAGATGTTACGAAGACCTCAAGTTTACTACCATCATATCACCTCAGGCTCTCGGCTACATTGTGCCCGAAACATGTGAAGCTATATACAAAGTTCTACATAAGGATTACCTGAATTGACGCCGTTCCGGCCGGCCGGCGGCCGGCTGGTACCTACACACGCTCCGGTACGCCTGCGCAGTCCTCCGGCCTGCCGATTGGTCGAACGAGTTTTCGTATTTGCTCCGGCCGCCTGTACAGTTATAACTGAAAGGTGTGCCGGACCCTACACACGCTCCGGCGGCCTGTCGCAGGCATAACTGTGCAGGCAGAACTGACAGGCCGCCGGAGCGTGTGTGGCCGGCATAAGAGTTGCCTCTAAAGCCAACATGCTCGATCCTGTTTGTCTGCTATAGTATGGTGACAATAAAAATGTGTCCTTTTGATTTGCGAAACTTACATTTGTGACACATGACGTGTACGGCACAATGGATAATAAGCAGTACTAAGAAACTGGTTAGACAAACCCTTTGTGTAGGAGTTCAAGATTACTGTTACGGTGAGCAAGCAAATTTGCATAAGCAATGCGACACATCAAAGGTAACTTTTCTAAACACGGGGAACAAACTTCGCATTGTTATCACTTGATCTCTTAGTAAGTACACCTTCCTTCTGTTCTTTTCCCTTTTTTGCCTGCTTTTTTCACTCTCCTTATCCTTGTGTCTTTTTTTTTCTTCACATTTCTCCTCTTGTCTTTACGAATTAGCTAATACTATACATGTGCTGTCTTGAACATCTTATTACAACCATACAGTTTCAATTCCGTGTTACCTTCGCTTACCAGTTTTGTCCGTTCCTTCTACATAACCTTCTCATCTTTATTTACGCGTAGCGTTCTGTTGAATTATAATGTACATCAACCGTAAGATTCTCACGTATTTCAGTATCGCGATAAACCTTCCAAGTTCTAAATTTGGCTACTTCTATTTTTTCGTAATACTCAGTGCCAATACATGAATAGCATGTTTTGTCGCCGGTTTAAATAATATTTAAATACTTTTGTGGGATATGGTTTTAGGTTATTTGCCTTTAAACATTACCATAAAAACCGTTTAGAAGAGTTTCTGCAGAATTCAGTGTAATTAAAATTTATACAAGCATATTTCGGAGTTAGTGCATCCCATCCTCTTGGGATCCACTGCAGGCCTATTAGTTACACTATTGAAAGTTATGCATTATAATGTTAAAATTCAGTAACATGCGTTCATTTATCTCCTATATTATTACTGGTTGTTATTAATTACGCTACACTATAATTTATATACGGAAAATATTTTGTATTCTTTAGTCTGCAGTGCGCGAGTAGTACAGTACAAACGTCTACCTATTGGAAAGAAGGTATGTCATATTAGACCGAAGTTAACAAATGCCCCTCACTTTCTTTTTTTGTCTATTCGCCCTTTTCCTTCGTTTATACATTTCTTTTCCCCTTTTGAGCCTCCCGTTTTTCTTTAGACTTTCCTGCTGGAAAATAAGTACTTCATAATTTAACGGTATATAAAGATTATGGGCTTCGTGTTCCAACTCTCGGCATATAAACATTACACACATAGTTTCGACAAGGATAAATTTTATTAGAGGCATACAGACAATTTGTACGTCCTTATTAGAGTTAAATATAGGCCTGGAAAGGTTTATAGCAATCTCGTTGGCTAGTTGCAGACACGGACTTAACCTTTGGAAAAACAAACAAATATACAGAGGAACCTTTGGCACTTGTGTTAAGTGGCAAATATTTTGCATCCCATGATCAAAAATTGTTTATCGTTTAATGCCAACATTAAAGAAAAGCGTGATTTTAAAAGCTATCTCTCTCAGCTGATTTGTGTATATTACCCATAATGTAGACGCCATCGGATGCTATAAATTAATTAGAAAAGAAGAGATTATTGCAGAGAAGAGAAAAGTGGTTCACCCAATGAAATACTAGTAGAATGGACAGTCAGGGGCTCCCAAAACTTGTACGTCGTCATAGATTAACAAAATACGCAGGCATTTATGTATGTACATCACACACGCACACACACATGCGTAATTCAACAGGCTTAAAGGACATGAGTGAACAGAATTGCACAGCTGACTGTGACGCTGAAGTTAAAGGAACCGACAGCGTATAGGATTCCTAGTACGTCTTTTTAAATACACGTTATACATTTCAATAAGCTGTTGCGTTTAACAGTACAAAGTTGTTAAACTGAAACGGAAATAGAGAATAAGCGAAATTCCGACTTGAGTCTCCCGTTAAATAATACGACACAAAACGACTGTAGTCATACATGTCGCTCTTCTCACTTTTACAGTGTTCGAAGCACAGCCTAAGTCCTTGTCACTTTACGACTGACGGTCAGTCAGTCAGTCGGTTAGTACTGGTGTCGAAATCCGATTGTGGTCTGCTTTGACAATTACAGTTTTGTCATTACGAGTGTCCAACTTGATGACAGTATCTTTGTCAATATTTACAAAATAACAATTTTACTTTAGCCTCAGAGGCTATTTTTTCTCTCAGGCCGCGCGTTGTCCTATGTAGCGAACACTTGCATTTATGTGACTTCGTATGACTTCTGCTTGTTGTCTAAATAACTTTGTGCGAAAGATGTGTCTGCCGTAAACTCCCAGGAGAGGTAGGCACATGTGATTATGGACCTAATGAGTTCTTCGTGAAGGATTAATTTACTATTAATTTCATCACTCTCTTTCAAACACGCAGTACTCGCACACTGTAATAAGTATTCTGAAGGCCTTGGCCTCGATCAACCTCTATATCTATAATATCCAAGTAATCTTCCTGTCAAAGATTACATCCAGATAGTTCGCATGAATTACAAAGGAAATGCTCCTTTGATCAGTGTAAACTGAGCATCAACCGGTCTAAGTCCGCATGGAAAACAGAAGGCAGGAGTATTATCTTCATTGTTTCGGCGGTCGGGCCACGACTCCACTGACATGAGGCGGCGCTCTGTCTGTCTGAGAACACAGCCCTCTTTGTGACCCGTGGCTTGCATAGAGATATTATCGCCAGAAAGGGTTCCATAGAATGAGGAAGAAGAAGAATTAAATAAAAGGCAGATAGTAAAAGACACTACATTTATTGAAGAACAGAAAATTTTACAGCTCTGAAGGATCACAGGTAGTGTCTTCTCGTCCATCTGGTAGAGGTAAATTGGAGGCAAGAAGGGGCGATGGAAAGTGAAGAAGGCAAGGTGGTAAAAAGTGGACTGTTGTGAGAATGGCGCAGAAGTTAGAAGCTCATCGGTTACTACGTTTTGTCTGAATGTTTATAATTGCACTGCGAATAACGGATTATGAGATAATTTTGATAACGTGAAGAGGGCTGCGTTGGGGATGAATACAAACTCTGTCTGGTGTTTCCCCAAGCGATACTCATGTTTCGTTTCTCGGGCACAAATCACCTAATTTTAAAAATAAAAAATCTCTGCAAAACGCGCCGTTTTGGAGGAGAATGGTGGGACGGACACACACTAGTCAAGTTCCACAATATTCACGCGGTACTCCACTGACACAGTAACCACAGACGCCAACATAACTAATTTGACATCACGCACAAACCAAGCTCTATTGTAACCAAGAGTGTGCTGCCATCTGGTGACGCTATGTTAACCAACTCAGACTGCGATCTGGTCTCCATGCAAGCCAAACACACCATTCTGCGAAGTCATGCAAAAACACAGCTATTGTAACGATGGCAACGGGGGTGTGTGACAATCACTCACTCAAGGCTATCATAGGGAGATGTAGGCTTGTGTGTGGTGTGTGGTGTGTGTGTGCACGCACTTTGAAGGTAACGTTGTCCCTCCGCTTAATTAAACACTAAGCCACGAAGACTAATAGATTAATAGAATTTTTAACCTTGACAGTAGATTGAGGTGAGCTTACAGCTTCACGCCCCAGCCATTTTAAATCCCAGAAATATTGTCCCCGTTGTCCGCTGAACACGAGGCTAAATACGTGTAGGTCCAATAGGCTACGTGGACATAGTGGCAAAGAAGAATAAATATTCCTGTCCCCTCTGGAAATCAAACCCCAGTCATCTAGCCCCAGCAGTCACTGTACCGACTTAGCTACTCGGCTCTATGTGTCGGTATACAACACAGCTCATCTCTTAGCGATTATTTTTTTAATGGAGGCGCACACCCAGAATTTTTCACTGGCCGGGGGGGAAGGGGGGGGGGGTTGACCCTGAGGCTATATATATAATTTATGTTTGCTTTTAAGAATTGTGTTATAAACATCATGTTGTAAGTACAACTGTAACACAGCACTGTTTGCAACTGCATTTATATACATACAAATATAACCACATGTACCATGACTCACTCACCTAATTTAAATCACAATGTCTAATCGTCTTGGTTTTTTAATGTCATCTAGACATCTTAAGTTTTTTATTTCACTTTTCAAAGTTCTAATGTACTAGTCATCAGTCGATTTCAGTGCCCGCTTTCGGCTGAACGGTAAAACACGCAAAACGTTTAACATCATCGTGTCTACAAAATATGTCTTTTTTAAATTTCAATTTGGAGGGGGGGGGGGCTGCAGCCCGGTAGCCCCCTTTGGGTGCGCCCCTGTTTTGGTGGCATTTTATCGGACAGCTCAGCGTGGCCACATGGGACCTCTGAGAACAAAATATGTGTCGATCAGATCAGTGGACAATGACAACTTTACGTTCCTCCTGCATCAGCTATCATCGAGTCAGAATTTAAATTGAAAATTCATTTTTGATTCCTTGCCTACAGCGCTATCACTGGATTTCTGCGTAATGGCCTGCCTGCACTCTTGTTTCAACCTAAACTCATAACCTGGCTTTAGGAAAATGTGTCAAAATACGAAAAAAAAAATTCTTGCGCCTCCCCTAATATTTTAAATTCTTGGTAAAACTGTTTCTAAACACCAAGAATCACACTATTACAAATTAAACATTAAAAGTGAATACAGCGAGCCACGTGTTACAAAAGTCATGCAATTCAAATGAATTATTTACATTCAAAACGTTACTGAGCTTCGAAGGAGATGCGAATTTAATACTGCAGTAGTAGTAACCCATGGGCGTCCAAAGTCTTTACGGCAAACGGCCACAACTGTTATTGTGGGATGGTTCGCGGGTCGCACGTGAAGAAACTACAAAAAGTGGTATACCTAATCGCCTAAATTATTGTGTAACTTTTACAGTATACATATACATAATTTACAAATGTGGCCGCTGGCCGCATTAACACAACCTGGTGGGCAGCGGGTTGGAGACCCATGACGTAATATATGGAAGAGTTAGGTGTATTAGTTGGCAATAAACGTTTGAAAATATAATGGACCTAATGACATTTATTGGAACTACACTGAGCTTCTTCGATGGCAAGATCCGTGACGGTAATTCCCATCAACATAAAGGCCAAGGTCGCTTGCCAGTGAAATTACAGGCATTATCTTTAGACCGTTCTGAAAAGATAAAACAGCACACTTCTCTCCTTTTTTGTCTGAATTTAACAGCAGCGTTCGAACACAATATGGCATCTGAACACAACCCACGTCCGATGTATGGCTCTGGTGTTCAATTGTATTTCTAACCTATATATAAATCACAATACCGGTACTTAAGTACTGCAGGATATGAGAGCCTGTAGCATTAAAATATTACCTATTGTTTTGTATGGGTGTAAAACTGTCTCTCACTCACAGAGAAGACTACAGGCTGTGGTTATTTGAGAACAGAGCACACATTAAGTTCTTGGCACGTTTCCGGTTATTTGGATTGACATTTGTATCCATATTTTTGTCAGAAGCTGTCACTTGCCTAACGGTTTGTATTGACAGAGCAGCTTCCGGATTCTGTTTTAGGTAATACTCTTACCTAAAAACGGAGGATGGGGAGGAGTAATAGGAAAACGAAGTAACTTATATTTTAAAAAGCTTCGCGATTGTATAATCGTCACCTACAATTGTTACGGAGAATAAATCAAGTAGGATGAGCCGCACACAATATGAGGACGACCATATAGCATGCATTGGAAGAATGAGAATTGTATTCTAGTTGTCGGAAAAACTCATGAGAAGAGGTTACGCGAAAAACTAAGCGAACAAGGAAGGAAAACACTAAAGGAAACCTTTGAGAAATCTGGTCTGAGGATAAAAATTGGACTGAACTGGCTCGGGCCAGGCTACAATGGTGGATATTTATAAACGCAGAAAATATCTGGTAGAATGTAGGCCTACATATATACGTAAGGCGTGTGTTTATAAGGTCCTGAGCTCCGAGCCGAAAACTAAAACCAGTACGCCTAGAATACAAAGCAAGTGTTAACCAATGTGTGTACAACGTTTCAGAATCTGTCTGAAGTAGGCGCAATCGCAATAAATGCACGCGCAGGCCCCAAACAACATGTTGTTCACACTAAACAAGGAGTCTGTGTAAACAGTTATACTATGGATTTCATTTAACAGGCCTATATTGAAGGTTGGTGGGACACGCTGTGGCGCAGTTGGTTGAGGCACTGCACAAGCCGGAAGGTCGCGTGTTCGATTCCCGATGGTGTCACTGGAATTTTTCACTGACAGATTCCTTTCGGTCGCACTATGGCCCTGGGGTCGACTCAGCCTCTAACCGAAATGAGTATAAGGAATATTTCCTTGGGGGTAAAGACGGCCGGTGCGTAGGGCTGACAACCTTACCACCTTCATGTGCCGATTGTCTAGAAATCTGGGAGCCTCAACCTCCTGGAACCCTAAGGGCCTGTCCAGGCCTGTAATGGGATTGCTTTACCTTTACCTTATATTGAAGGTTGTGGTTGTCCACGATGCTTACTATGCTCCTCGGCCGTTGACAGTGGAGCTCTGTTAGGAGCAGGTACAATGGGACTGTATATTCTGTTCGAAATATGCATGAAGGAGGTATTTGGACATGACGTCAGATCTATACAAAAGGACGGTCATCATGCTAAATTGTCTACAATGATAAATAATACATGAAGTTGTCATCTCTTTAAAACGTGGGTCTATATATCGCACTGTTTAAAAGAAGTTATTTACATCTCCCATACCAAAGCCCGCCGATCCCAGTAGCCGTGCGGTCTAAGGCGTGGGTCTGCAGCTGCTCGGTTACTGGGATTGTGGGTTCGAATCCCGCCAGGGGCATGGATGTCTGTCTCTTGTGAGTGTTGTGTGTTGTCAGGTAGAGGTCTCTGCGTCGGGCTGATCACTCGTCCAGTAGGAGTCCTACCGAGTGTGGTGTGTCTAACAGCGTGATCGTGAAGCCTCGAAAATTGAGGCGGGCTAGGCCCCCAAGGGGCTGTCGAGCCATTGAAAAAAATACCAAAGCCCACCTTTGTACAAAACCCATCCTCATATAAGATCCATCCTAATCTTAAACTCCTTTTTTACTTTAAAATTGGCTGTTTTCTAGAAGTTTCCCTTCGAAAATTCTCTATTCCTTTCTTTTTTCCTCCATTCTTACCACATCCCCAATTCATCTAAGCCTCCTAGTTCACTGTACCCTAGCATTATTAGATAACCTGCATAGATAAAGTTCATCGTTACGCAAGATTTACACTGGTCACTTCATCTGTTTCACACTTGTTGGGTCCGTTATTGATAACGACATACTACGAATTTAACACATATGCACATGCATGTAAAGAAGCAAAGAGTAGTTCAACAGAACGCAAATTAAAAAGATTCGGTAAACTATTCTACTAACTGAAACTGTCCTCATGTTGTAAGGTCTTTCTTGAAAAGTTCCATATTACTCAACCTCTTCAGAAGTTCCAGCTGATAAAGAAACAGAAGATTCATTACTGTTTCCAGAAAATTCTGCAAATTAACTAAATGATCCAAATCGCATATCGTTTGTGCTATTTTTGTAACATACTACGTTTTATGACAAATAGTTATTGCTCCATTGAGTTAGTTTTTAACCCCACGCCCAACCCCCAAGTTGTCTGTTACCCGCGGTTGATTACTAAACACAATGGCAGCTACTCGTTCTATCTGCAAAACCGGTTCATCCATCCGCAACCTGCGAACGCTGCCATGCCGTGGTGAAAAGGTACACGAAAAATATTTCACTACATTCGCAATTTTTAAAACGAAGACAAGACGAATCTCGGTTTGCACTGCAGACAGACTGAGTAGGAAACACTTACTGAAAGGAGAAAATACTCACATAGACATAAGATCCCTATCCAAAATTAATTCCGAAACTTAACATAAACACAAATGTGATTAACATTTGTACCTTCATTCTAACCATTAAACTGCTAGCATTTTCTTCACACCGCATTTTAAATCAGCATTTAAATCAGTAACTCCCATAAAATTTAAAGGGGTATTTTCCTTATGCCTAAACACCATTTCATGAACACGCATTGGAGGAGGGGGGTGCAGAGGAAAAGATCCACTCATTTTAGACATCAGCTCTAGCTGGAGATGGACGATCAACTACACGTTCCGGCATCTGTAACGCCGATACACACTGATCATGACGCTGGGCTTGTCTACGGGTTAGATGTGAACGTGTTAGCGGAGAGATAAATAATTGCCACTGTCCGGAATCGAAACACGATCGTCCAGCCCGTAAGCTCATTTTGCTAAGTTACCACTGCCGGGACAGCTCTGTCAGTAGAGTTACTAGGCTTCGGGAAATCTGGATTCGATCGCCAGTGGAGGCGAAGATTTTTCTTTGCATCACCGCATTCAGATCAGCTCTGGAAACCATCCAGTCTCCTATCCAACGGGCAACCGAGGCTCTTTCCCCCGGGGGTAAAGCAGCTGGGGCGTGACACCAACTATTCATGTCTATCCAGGGGCAAAGTCTGTAAAATCCCAGAGTTATACCCTCGCAAGAAGGACAAGGGTCATGGTGTTCTGCCAAAGCTTTGTACGTTTTCGAGAAAACACAAAGCCTGACTAACCTTCGTCCAAAGTGTGGGTTAAAAGAAAATAAATATACCAAAGCCTAGCACAGTATCCAAATACCAGCCTTCATCAAAATACGTTCAGTAGTGTCAGAACAGAAACATTCGGACTGGCATGGCCTTCCCAATTAAGCTTTCATTTTACATACGCATAATAAAAATGTGCAAAACAAATACGAGTTATCGTAAACAGACACCAACAGAGCACTGAAGTCTGTCACGTAGCCGAGGTCACGTAGGCTATTCCCACTAACGATGTGTTTACACCGAATTGCAAACATTAAGAAAAGGACAGCATTTTGCTTCTTTTGTAGACCAATATGCAGCGTATAAAGGGAAAGGAACCGGACACGCAAGTCTTACGATAGATGGCCTAAATGTACATACTCGTAATCCACAAAACAACAAATTGGCTGCGGGAGTCTTGACGCAACTCGTAATCAATGCGGCTTAGCATGGCAAGCACGTATGAACGCGGTAACGCGACTTCGGGTTGCACGTATAAACGAGGGGAGGGGGAAGGTCTCGACTACCTGAGCGACTACCAGCTTCCCAAAACTAACTCCATGGAGCAGAGTCTTTCTTGAGAAGCTAATAATAGTTCCTCAGCTAGTCAAGAAGATTCCCCGCATCTTGTGGAACCCGAAGGTTCATCGTCGCGTTCACAAGAGCCTGCCCACCACCTGTCCCTGCCCTGCACCAGATCAACCCAGTCCACGCCCCCTAACCTATTTCTTGAAGATCCGTTTCAATATTATCCTCCCATCTAGGCCTAGATCTTCCAAGTGGTCTCTTTCCTTCAGGCGTACTACCAAAACCCTGCAGGAACCTGTCCTCTCCCGCCATACGTGCTACATGCTCACCCATCTCATTCTTCACTCGAATTGTATTTGGTGAGGAGTCCAGCATCATGAAGCTCCTCATTAGGTAATCTCCTCCAGTCCCCTGTAACCTCGTTCCCAAAGACCGTAAAATAAATAATATTAACTAACTCCATGGAGCAGAGTCCTTCCTGGGAAGCTAACAGGTCGTCAGCTAGTCAAGAAATTCCCGTCATTTTATGGAACCCGAAGTTTCATTACCGCATTCACAACAGCCCGTCACCTGTCCCTGTCCTGGGCCAGAGCAATCCAGTCCATGTCCCCCCCATCCCATTTCTTGAAGATCAATTTTAATATTATCCTCCCATCTAGGTTTAGATCTTCCAAGTGGTCTCTTTCCATCAGGTCTCCCCACCAAAACCCTGTATGCCTCTCTCCTGTCCCGCATACGTGCCACATGCCCTGTCCATCCCATTCTTCTTGATTTGATCACGCGAAAAATATATGGTGAGGAGTACAGAGCATAAAGCTCCTCATTATGCAGTCTTCTCCACTCCCCTGTTACCTCGTCCCTGTTAGGCTCAAATATCCTCCTCAGCACCATTCTCGAACATCCTCAGCCTATGTTCCTCCCTCAAATGTGAGAGATTACGCCTCACAGCCATACAAAACAACAGGTAAAATTACAGTGAAATAAATAATCTTAGACAAAAATAAAGCAGAAGACAGTTCTGTATGGGCTGTCATTCTGAAGGAGGCACTGGTTAAACTATAAGGACCGTGTGCAAATGAAGAAGAAGAATAAACAAAGAATAAATATTACCAGGGTATCTGAGATAACATAGGCTGGGAAGACGTAGTCGGTATAGGGACTCGATACGGGCTGGACGTTCCGGAGTTCCATCTCCGGTGGGGGTAAGGGATTTTCTCTTCGCCAAAACCCGTCCAGACCAGTCCTGGGGCCCATTCAGCCTCCTCCAATGGGTACCGAGGCTTTTCCTGGGGATAAAGCGGCAGGGGCGTGGCGCTGACCATTCACTCCCATCTAGCGCCGCGGTTAGGACAGGTCTCCAAACTTTTAATGGCAAAGGGCCACATCTGTCATTGTGGGCTGGTTCGCGGGCCGCACGTGGAAAAATAACAGAAAGTGATATATCTGACCGCTCAAGTTTTGTGCAATTTTTATAACATATACACATTTTACAAATGTGGCCGAGGGCCGCATAATACAACCTGGCGGGCCACGGGTTGGAGATCCATGGAGTAGAGCTAATACCTCTACTCCTCCTCTGTACCTTCATGGCACGTTACAGGGAGAACTTTACCTTTATCGGCATTACTTAAGAGATTAAAGACGGGATCCTGAAACTGGGAGCAGCATGCCCCGCCGAATGGTTGGTATTCAATGGTAAAACTACACGAGACACACCACCGTGACGACCTCAGATCGTATATGGGTAAACCAAGGTTCTAATATTTCATAACTTTTCAAATAGAACTGTATGACTATTGTAAATACGACGTATACACAAAAATTAATTTTAACGACTTTACATAAAGCACTGACTGGCGCAAAAGCACCTGTAAAACAAATAAAATAATAAGAGTAGATAAAGGAATAACGAAGAAAGATTGTAAGAGACATAGCTTGATAATTAAAGAAGTAAAAACCGCTGACACATCTTTATTTGTAGTATTTATTGCAATATGTTTCAGCCCTAAACGGTCATCATCAGGCTAAATACTTGTTAAAGCACATAAAAGGCTAGACAATTCGAAACACAATTGGAAATCGCCTGAAGACAGCACTACGTGCCGAAATAAGTGAAATTATTTGGCACAGTTATATTAAGACTAATTATGTGAAAGGTTTAACTAAAGCTTATGGTAATTAACATAAAGGTAGGGATGAAATGTAAACTTCGCCACATTATTTCATGAACGTTAATCAAATTTAGAAGAGATTCCATTCCTTGAAAAGCAGCCTGCTCAATTCGGCATCCGTAGACCCATGCCCAAGATTCTATCAGATGTGTTGACTTATGGAATGTAGTTATTCCAGTTGTGTCAGAGGACACGGATTGATGTAAGCTGTGTTCACATTGATAATGTAGCACACAGATGAGTGAAGGTAGGCCAGCTCCGGTTGAAACATGTTGCTTGTGCAAGCTACAGCTGTATGGCACATGTGTTCAATTACACCTATCAGGAACCACTTACAACATCTCTCTTCAACTCGCGGTTACTCATATAAAAGAAATATCGTAGTATCCACTTCAAAGGCTCATTAATTTTCGGGTGTCATTTATTAATCGCGTTTCCAAACAGAAAAGACAGACATATGTCACTGAGTCTGATTGACCTATCTCTCTATCTAAATAAGGATAGCCCTATTTCAAAACGTATACTTAATCAACTGGTCGAATGGTCTTTGCAGGCCCGACAATCCAATGCTGTGTTTACTAACAGTCCGCAATTGGTCCCTACCCTGAGCTACATGAATACAATTCACACCTCCCATCTTATTTCTTTAAGATACATTTTAATATTATCCTGCCTCCTAAGTCTGAGTCTCCTAAGATGTCTCTTCCAATCAGACATTTCGATGCGCATGTCTCTTCATCCCACGCATGCTGCATGTTCCATCTCTTTGATTTGGTCAAATTATGAAGCTCGTCATTATGTAATTTTTCTCTATTCTCCTATAACTTTTCCTGTCTTAGCACCAAATATTTCCCTCCCTGCTTTGCTCTCATACACTCGCATTTCTCATAGGTTACTTGCAACTCTGTTGACACTTTAGAATCGCTACTAATATAAATAAATAAATATATATATATATATATATATATTCGAATAAACTGGGGGGAAGTGTGAATCGGAAAACCCCATAAACCAGCCGTTCGGGGTTCGCATCTATAGCGTAAACTAGAAATTCAATATTTTCTTCATGGCGCAACAGCTCCTAGTGGGCCAGGCCTCCTCACTGTTCGAGGCTTCACGATCACACTTCAGACACACCACACTCGGCAGGACTCCTCTGGAAGAGCGACCAGCCCGACGCAGAGACCTCTACCTGACAACACACAACACTCACAAGAGACAGACATCCATACCCAGGCGGGATTCGAACCCGCAGTCCCAGCAAGCGAGCGGTCGCAGTCCCACGCCTTAGACCGCGCGGCCACCGGGATCGGCAGAGATGCAAATAATCGAACCTAATATTTTTACACAAAAACAATATGTTATATAATATAATTTTGATATATATGAATAAAATACGCCCTAAAACATATTTAAGGCCTAAATACGTATGGGGAGCTTCCTCAGTTAACAAAATTTGACTTGTGTCACGTAGGCCTATCTACGCCCAGGCTAGCCTAAATGTCTTCGCTTAGTACATGTACTTCTGTAGGCTGCATTATTGGGCCCCACAAATATACGGTATGACATATTACATAAATGATGATACAGTTTTTACACACAAATAATTCTGAATCGCTCCTTGTTCGATGGGTCGGAACTGTGAATCGGTTAATGCGGACGTCGGTTCATCAACAGTCGGATGACAGAAGGTTTACTCTGTGTGTGTGTGTGTTAAAACATAATGGACATATTTCACCATACTGAACCATATGAAATGTTTTTTGATCTCAGAGGACATTTTACCATCTTTCTGTGCTGTTGTAGAACTGTCACGACATAACATTCGCGGAGTTGCGAGCCCTCAGTCCAATAAGCACGAACAAATTCGCACTTCTTTCTACTGGAACTCACAAAGGTTGGAATTCCTTTCAAGGTCTGTGTGGAAACATCCGATTGTGTCGTTTAATCACAACATACTTATATAACTGCTGGATGGTACTTACAATGGACAGGCCTGAAAAAAAAGGCTCCTAATGATGCTGTTCGCTTTTGAAACAATAGTGGTTTTAAAGCATTAGCAAGATAAAAAGAACCTTTGAAGTAAACATCGCTAGCTACCAGGATGTGCGAAATGGTTCGTGTAACGGGTCGACCCACGTTCTCAGTAACTTGACGCGGTTAATAACAAACGAGAGTGCACTGGGAATAATTTGGTGCTTTCTTCCTTGCAGTGTGTTTGTTTTCTAGTTCATAATATTTATAATAAGTTCCTAATATTTGTATGGTGCATACAGCTGTGTTTTATTACAATGAAACAAATCAATGAAGACCCAATTACACAGCTGTCATAATACAGTCAAGTAATAGTATTTTTAGCCGATCCCAAGACTGCGGGCGCTTGATGGCTGGAATCGCGGGTTCGAATCCCGCTGAGGGCATGGATGTTCGTCTCTTGTGCTTGTTGTGTGGACAGCGGCCTCTATGACGGGCTGATCACTCGCTCAGAGAAGTTCTATCAGGTATGTGTGTGTGTCTGTGTATGTGTGTGATCTAGAAACCTCAAAACGAGGCGACCCAAGACCGATTTGTGCTTTGGCGCCACAAAAAAAAAACATTATTATTAACAGGACTGTGGTCATACAGTCAAGTAATATGTATACTAACACAACACGGTAACACAGTCAAGTGATCATAGTCCTGTTAAGACAGATACTACTGTACCGCATTATAACGGCAGTGTAATTGGTTTTTGATTGACTTGTTTTATTATAAGTTTATAATTATACAATTGAGTGATGCGTTCGTATAAATAATTTCGACTAGAAGGCCTAATAAGTCCCTCTAACTTAAATCTTAATAATAGGTAATACAGTCCGCATAACTACATTTGTACTCAAACTTACATCAGCCAATATAATACTGTTAAAAGGAGGGGCTAAATTGCAAGTATTTTTACAATAAATATAGTTGTGCTGACTTCATTAATTGGTATCATTATATTATTTACCCTTTAAAGACTAAACTTATGTTTTATATAAGGACTCAGTTCGTACCGCGCAGTAAACACTCTCCACCTCGGTTGTACAAAACCAATCTGTATGTTGTTTAAGGCAAAATTCGCTGTTTGTTCTGAGATCCATATGACAAACATAGAGGCAATGTTAGAACAGTGTAGAATTTTTGAATGTTAAACCTGGTGGTACGTAAAGTAACCGCTAGGCTTAAAGGTTAAGTTAAGCAACACAATGCGATGTCTTATATCAAGATTACATTAAATCTGTCTGATATACATATCAAAGTTTAGACACTGTTGTTGTTTTTGTTGCTCGTAACGTATAAAAAACCACAGTAGGCCTATAACTCTAAGCAAATCTTTCTGTTTACGATTTATCTCCATGTAAAATATAGGACACGTAATTTTACTTTTCAGTATAACTGGATTAAGCCGAGGAATAACCACAAAGAAGTTCGTACATACCAAACGAAAACACAGTCTTTGGAATATTTCGCAACCATCTGATTTCACTGCACGTTCCTAATTCACAGCTATTTCTCACACGGGACGCGCGAAGTAATGGCAATATGCGCAATTTTTTTTTCCTATGGCTCAACAGCCCCTCTTCGGGTGCCTAGGCCTCCTCATTTCGAGGTTTCATGATCACACACTCAGACACACCACACTCGGTAGGACTCCTCTGGACGAAGGACCAGCCCGTCGCAGAGACCTCTACCTGACAACACACAACACTCACAAGAGACAGACATCTATGCCCCCGGTGGGATTCGAACCCACAATCCCTGTAAGCGAGCGGCCGTAGACCCACGCCTTAGACCGCACGGCCACAATATGCGCAAATACGAGTATAAATTTACAAGTCAGACCCTCTTCCCTAACCTGCCCTGTTATCGATACTCCACGCTGGAGTTTACTGTATTTATTGACTTATTTTGGTTTGTAAGTAGAATATGGACTACCTAAAGGACTAGCGACTGCCCGGTAAAAGTTGTTGGGGACCTTTGTCTACTCAAAGAGATATGAAAATTATAAAGGCCGTGCCATGGCTCAGGCGGTTAGTCGCCGGCCTTCCACCGCGGAGGCCCGGGTTCGATCCCGGGTCAGTCCATGTGGGATTTGTGATGGACAAAGTGACAATGGGACAGGTTTTTCCTCGGGTACTTCGGTTTTACCCTGTCAGTTTCATTCCACCGGTGCTCCATTACTTGGAAACATGAAAAAATTAATCATCTTCATCACAGGGTTGCACAAAAAGCCTCTAGTCGGTGGTGCGTCCGTAGCATCTGCTGCGGGACCCTTCACCACAAAAAAAATTATAAGTATTGTATTTAATACTATTTTGCCAGTTTTGTCATTAATGTACCAAAATTATATCTTTTTCCCTCAAACCGTTCATTTGTTCTCCTGCCTTCCTTTCTTATACAGAGTTTTACAGAATAACACAAAATGAAACTGGAAATTCAATACTTAATACCGAGTCTTCCGTAATAAATAAATTCGCATTTACTAGCTTCGCACCTAACGCCCCAATACAGTGATTGGCAACTCCGCTTCATATGCGAAGAACCCAGGTTCGAACCTCTCTCATGAGATAGCACATACTAATTGTGATTTCCGTGGTTTTTCTCGACCCCTCATGATAAATAAAGACAGCGATAGCTTCCCTCCACATTCTCCCCTAACATCCTGTCATGCAATTCTAAAAATGTCTAAATCATGCAGTGCACAAAGTGTTGTTAAACAAACAAAGATATAAACATATAACTAGCTTCATGTCGTCTTCAGTCAATGTTAACACGCCCTCGTGTATAAATAGAAAAATATAACGTAATATCGCATATTTATTCATTGCGTTATAAAGAAAATGCGTAGGCCTCCAGTGCTCACGCAATGGCAAACACGTCCAGCAAGGTCAGACCCCACACAAAGTTCTGTCATGTGTTTACATAAAATTCACAACAAGAACTGAACACTTTTTACAAACGTTAACATAAATATTAGTGTTAATGTTTAACGGCCAATTCACTTTGACACAAAGCTGCGAGTGTGTCTCTTCAAACGTACATCTAGTAGGCAGATCTGTCAACTGGTCTCTTCTAACGTACATCTAGTAGGCAGATCTGTCAACTGGTCTCTTCTAACGTACATCTAGTAGGCAGATCTGTCAACTGGTCTCTTCCCCTTTAGTTTTCCGACTCGAATTCTGTATACATGTCATATCTCTCCCATGCGTGCTTCATGTTCGCCCACTTCATCATCACTGTATCTGTCACCCTAATAATATTTCATTGCTGTACAAATTATTAATTTCCTCGCTATGCGCTTAGGGTCAATTTCAGGATCTTATTCCTGGGGTCAGTCCCAGCCAGAAATATCATATAAATATAAGTTAGATTTTCACCAGTTACGGAACTATAATCCGTTTAATTTCGAGGGTCAGGTGACATTTACCTACAATTTGTGCAGAAGGAACTTAGGCTGTGCTCGTGCTCGTGATAGAGTGACTTGCTCGCTGTGTACTGACTGCTTCTTCAGCGGCGCCACCCGATCCATGGGCTCCGGCTTATCGCAGTGCTTCTTGGGTTCTGGATCGTCTATATTTACGGAGACACCAAAGCCTAAGCATCAGCCCAAGCCCACACTCGACTAACCTGGACAAGTCTTTAAACGATGTATACCTGGCTTAATTCCACAAAGACTCCAGCTTCAGGCGCAGGTAACGTTAGCGAGCCTAGGCCGATGTCACAAGTCGGGAGAGTGTGTGAAGTCGTGTCCGCGTACATCAGTGTGTTTCTGCAGTCAGAGTGGTGGAGGTGCCAGTATTCGTCCGCTTACGTACAGTAGTAGCTACAATCATGTGACTGAGGTAGGAGACCGTAAGGTTTGTGAGACTCACACTGAAGGTTGTCATGCAAAATGGTAGGGAATTTGTGCATTTAATCCTGCTACACGTTTGGAAATGATTGCGTTTACTTGTATACTTGCAACAAGACGGAGCGCTTCCTTGTTTTGGCCGTCAAGTGAATTACACATCAAGATCATCCTTACAGTTGTGGTGATTGTTAACACTGGCCACCTACAGAGTACATCACGTCTTGGATGCTGAAACATGCGTTAAAGGACAAACCCGATGAACTGATGCGAGCTACAACATCGATTCAAAGGCGTGCCAGAATGTGTGCTGAAGTTAAGGGTAGACATTTAGAATATTTATTGTAAATAAAGCAATAAGAAATAGGCGTATTTGCTCGCTTATCCCTACTGTCTTTTAACATTCGGTAACGATTAATCCGTAACCCTCGCATTCCATACATTCCATACTGGGATGATTCTCCGTAACAAGCTCCTGAATTTAAGACATCTAGTCATAAGTCACAATATACGACTACATTACAGCTTCGACTTCGTAACAAATAATTTTACTGTAGATCGGATACAGATAATCTGGAATTCTCTTTGCGAGATTTGCATTACTGCAGCACTTTCAAGAACGGAGGTGTAATAAAGCTGACTCAGTGCGACTAAACAAGAAAGAAACGATGTACTATAGTGCGGTACACATATTTTCGAAATGCTTTCTTTGCATTCTTTGTTCTCCTGTTATGTCCTAATGGAAGAGACTACTTGGAAGACTTAGCAGTAAACAATGGAATAATATTAAAATGATTCTTAAAGAAACAGAGGAGCCGAGGTAGCGTATTCGGTGACTAGGCTAAGACTGGACAACCAAGGAATCGCAGTGCTATTCTCGACAGGAGCAAGAAATTTTTCTCTTCTCTAAAGTGTGCAGACCGGCTCTGGGGCCTAACCAACCTCCCACTCAGTGGGTACCTGGTATTCTTCCGCGGATGTAAAGCGGCTGAGGCTTGAAGTTGATCACTCACCTCCATCCAGTGCCGAACTTAAAAATGAGTGGAGCTGTAACTCCATTCCCCCTTAAACGCTTTCCTGGCGTGCACAAAGAAAACTTTACCTTAAAGAAATAGCGTGTAGGTGTGTGGGCTGGACCGGACTGGCTCAGGACAGTGTAAAGATAAAGTGTCTTGTGAACACTACTTGGGGTTCTATCCAAGAAGGGAAACTTCTTGAACAGCTGAACGATTATCAGCTCCTGAGAAGTATTTATCTCATAATTCTGCCGACATAATCACAGTGGCACAACACACAGCGACAGAAATTTAGCTCAGTTAAATTATGAAGCACTCTGAACCTCACACTCGTCATACACAAGTTGGATCACATTGCTGGTATCGGACATTGGCAGCAAGTTACCTGCACCTACAGACGTTTTTACTTCGGACCTTCATTACATTTATTTTACATGCTGAAGTTACCAGCCCCTTTGTCTTCAACCTCAAGGATGACACCAGAACATCTTCAGCAGTTGCAAAACAACGTAACGGAGATTCTGCTAGACTCTGTATAGTAAAGTAGTAAAGTAAAGTTCTCCCTAGAACAGGCCATGAAGGCCCAGAGGGGGAGTAGAGTTATAGCTCTACTCTTTCCTTAACCTCGGCGCTAGATGGGGGTGGGTGGTCAACGCCACGCCCCGGCCGCTTTACCCCCGGGAATGACCCGGTACCCATTGTACAGGAGGCTGGGTAGGCCCCAGGGCCGGTCTGGACGGGTGCTGAAAATCTCGCCCCCGCTGGGATTCGATCCTCAGACCGTCCAGCCCGTAGCGAGTCGCTATACCGACTGCGCTATCCCGGCCCACAAGACTCTGTATAGGACAGTGATTATTAACTTTTCCACGTCGCACACGACATCTCGCGGCACGCCATATCAATTATTCTGTTATAGCTTAGTATTAAGTATGTATATGTACATAACTCTAGGATAGCGAAGTCGGGCTCAGCGGTCCAGGGATCGAATCCCCTTGGGGGCGAGATTTTCCGTGATGTCCAGACTGGTCCCGAGGACCACCCAATGGGTTCCGAGTATTTCCCAAAGTCGCCGAAGCTTGGTGCTGAGCACCCACCTCCTTCTAATGCCGGGTTGCGAATGGGCAGCATCCACACCTTCACCTCCCCTCTGTGCCTGCATATGCATGACGTGGGATGACCTTTACCTATATCTTTGCATAAACTACGTTGCTATGAAACTTCATACCTTGATTCTATGTTTAATTAATATTTTTAACGACACTATATTGAACTGCAGGTAGGGTCAAATGTTGAAAAAGATGTGAAAGGAAACGCTCTTGACCTACTCAGAGGTATGATTTAGCATTTTCCTTAAAGGACTGAGAAAAATTATCCAATTCAGGGGTGAGATTCGAATCACGGACCTCCACAATAGCAAGGAAAGTGCTAACCATTACCATAAGTGCTGTGTCTGTGTCTGTGTATGTGATAATGTGTTATGTTCTTTCTGTGATTCATGAATACCTGTTTCTGTATTAGGCATTATAGTTCGTACAAAACTGTAACAGAATAATAGCGTAATTGGAACGAATAATAAATGGCAGACAAATGAGAAACTCCATGGAACAGGGATCTCTTCGGAAAGCAACAGTCGCTAAGCTAGTCGAGAAATTCTCCGCATTTTATAAAACGCAGAAGCTTCATTGCTTTTTTACAAGTGCTGGACACCGGTGCCTGTTTTGAGGCAAGTGAAGTCAGTCTACAATCTCACATTCTGTTTCTTCGAGATACAGATGCTATTATGATGCAAACACCTAAAATTCGTGTATGGAAACCAAAAATGGCTATTGTGTAGATCGCAGTATCTATGTGAGTGTATCGGTATGTGGCAGTCTAAGTCATCAGAAAATAAAGATAGCATTCTGAAATACTGGTAGCAGTTTAGGGCAGATTAAGAGATCTGCCGTATCAAATGTAATCAATATCTGTACACACAATTTCTATCCCGTGGAATGATAAATTAAAATTTAAGTTAAGCAAAATGGGTTAAGACGCACATGCTTAGCGAACCACAAACCATACTAAAACACGGCAATGTTTACTGTCAAGGACAAAAAATAATTCGTAAAAGGATTAGTTCGAGTTGAACCTTATATGAATTTGCTCGCTCCCTAAAACCAAGAACTCAAAAGTGGGGGGGGGGGGGGGGGGGCTAAAAAGTAACACTTCGATTTGCGCATTTTTCGAAAGGCATCAGTTTGGCAAATGTCTTTGCCATAATTTGGCGTTTTCGTCTTTGTTCGCCTGTAAAGGGAAATTCATGCTAAATTCCAGAGCTTGGTTTCTGTGAAGTCAAAGCCCAGTTTTTAGGGTTACGATAAAGATTGGTTTGTGAGTTTTTTTTTTTATTTATTGAAGAGCCCCGCAGCAGATGCTATGGACGCACCGCAGCCTTGAGGCTTATTGTGCAACCATGTGATGAAGATGATGAGGTTTTTCTGCTTTTCCAGTTTAATGGAGCACCGGTGGAATGAAACTGACACAGGAAAACCGAAGTACTCGGGGGAAAACCTGTCCCAGTGCCACTTTGTCCACCACAAATCCCACATGGACTGACCCGGGATCGAACCCTGGCCTCCGCGGTGAGAGGCCGGCGACTAACCGCCTGAGCCATGGCACGGCCCTTTGGTTTGCGAGTTAAGTCACAACGTGGAACAAAGAGAAAGCTTTTTGCAACGAATTCACCAATCGTCATCAATCAAGAAAGGCCAGGTGAGAGACGGCCTTCATTAGAGCGTCAATGTTATGTCACCCCGTCGTATAATGGGACCATGCTTAGGTGCGTTCGTAAAATTGCGAAAAGCGACTATCAGCTTCGTCATGTCTGTCTGTCAGTCTGTCCGCCCGCATGGAACAACTCGGCTCCCACTAAACGGATTTTCACGAAATCTGATATTTGAGTATTTTTTCAAAACTCTGTCGAGAAAATTCAATTTTCATTCAAATCTGACAATAATAACGGGTACTTTACACGAAGACTGTGTACATTTATGATAGTATCTCGGTGAATTCTTCTTAGAATGTGAAATTTTTCAGACAAAAGTTGCAGAGAAAATCAAAACACAAATGTTGTGTTCAATAACGTTTGTTCTGAAAATCGTGCCGTTTATGAGATAATGTGGAAAAATATGGTATAGCCAGACAGGCTACAGATGACAATATAATACGACGCATGCGCTTTGCATGCTGGATAACTACGGCTACAGACACACACTCATAATGTGTAATACTTATTGCTTTTCCACGGCAACAATGGTTACACGAACGTGCCTCACTGTTAGGTTATTACGTAAATTTCCTCTATTGTTTAGTATTACAATAAACAGTCCTACAAGAGACAACAACAGTAGAGACTAGTGTGATGACAGGACAGGGTTGAACAAGATCTTACTGCTGTCATGACACGTTGTTCGGTGTAGCGCATTGGAAAGCATTTTCATTTACAGTGTCTCGGCACACTAGTTGAAAAACACTGACATAGTACATTTCTGGCGGGAAAATATTTTCTTTTTGCGTTCACAACTTTGACCTTGTGCATACAAGATAACTGCCGTGTTCCATTTCTTTATTAGCAGACAGAAGCTCCTTTGTGTTCTATTTTAACATTCTCTGACAGAGTCTGTGTTGATGTGAGAAACAGTGGCGCATTTAATGGCCAAATGCAAGTGCAGGAAATGTACGTGTGCCTGCAATAGTAAGATATGTTCTGTTACCAACGGTGACCTGTACTAACGCAGAAACAGTGAATGGTGATTTCTTCTCAAATATTAAACAGGAAAAGAGAAGATACTGGAAATTGAAAGAGGAAGCACTAGATCGCACTCAATGGAGAATTCGCTTTGGAAGAGGCTAAGGACCTGTCGCGAGACAGACTACAGAATGAATGAATGAATGAATGAATGAATTAAACAGGTAAAAGAGAAAGTAAACTCTTCCCTGTCCACGCCATGAAGGCACATACAGTATTCTTAACCTCGGCGCTACATGCAGATGGTTAATATCACGCCCCGACCGCTTTACCACCAGGAAAGAACACCAGTACCCATTGGATACGAGGCTGGGTGGGCCCCAGCACCGGTTTGGACGATTATGAGAAGACGAAAATCTCTTGCCCCTGCTGGGATACGAACCCCGCATCGTCCAGCCCGTAGGCTACACACTATACCGACCATGCAATCCCAAGTCACCTTCTCAAATAGTGCATGAGCCTTAGCATGCAAACAGTACACAGTGACCTGTCTGCAACTAGTAACAGTCACTAACACATAAATAGTAAATAGTAGCTAGCCTCAAATATTACATAAATAGTAAATAATGATTTGGTCCCAGATACTAACCGCGTATTAACACAGAAATTGTTGAGTAATGACCGGATACTGAAGACAAACAGTAAACAGTCGCTTGGTTTCAAATAGTAACCCTGCACGAGCACCAAAAATTGTAAAAAATGCCTTTTCTCAGCCAGTATGTAGCCGGGCCCTAGCACAAGAAGAGTACATAGCTGCCTGTAGTTAATGCTAGTGTTGAAACATATAGGGGTAGTCACTGTATATTAAACCAACGAAATGCACCTTCACTGTCAAATTTTAATAGTAATATATAACTTTCCCTACATATGTTTCGGTCTGCCTAGACCATCATCAGGGGGTTCAAACTATATTTAATTCACATCCATAAGTTCACTGTGTTATCACACTCATTATACGATTATTATATTATTATATTTATTATATTTATATATATCATTATTATATTTAACGTAGACAACCCACAAGACAGGCAGACAGTACACTTCACAACTAAAATCACTTATTTAACGTAGACAACCCACAAGACAGGCAGACAGTACACTTCACAACTAAAATCACTTATTTAACGTAGACAACCCACAAGACAGGCAGACAGTACACTTCACAACTAAAATCACTTATTTAACGCAGACAACCCACAAGACAGGCAGACAGTACACTTCACAACTAAAATCACTTATTTAACGCAGACAACCCACAAGACAGCAGACAGTACACTTCACAACTAAAATCACTTATTTAACGTAGACAACCCACAAGACAGGCAGACAGTACACTTCACAACTAAAATCACTTATTTAACGCAGACAACCCACAAGACAGCAGACAGTACACTTCACAACTAAAATCACTTATTTAACGCAGACAACCCACAAGACAGCAGACAGTACACTTCACAACTAAAATCACTTATTTAACGCAGACAACCACAAGACAGCAGACAGTACACTTCACAACTAAAATCACTTATTTAACGCAGACAACCCACAAGACAGCAGACAGTACACTTCACAACTAAAATCACTTATTTAACGCAGACAACCCACAAGACAGGCAGACAGTACACTTCACAACTAAAATCACTTATTTAACGCAGACAACCCACAAGACAGCAGACAGTACACTTCACAACTAAAATCACTTATTTAACGCAGACAACCACAAGACAGCAGACAGTACACTTCACAACTAAAATCACTTATTTAACGCAGGCAACCCACAAGACTGGCAGACAGTACACTTCACAACTAAAATCACTTATTTAACGCAGACAACCCACAAGACAGCAGACAGTACACTTCACAACTAAAATCACTTATTTAACGCAGACAACCCACAAGACAGCAGACAGTACACTTCACAACTAAAATCACTTATTTAACGCAGACAACCCACAAGACAGCAGACAGTACACTTCACAACTAAAATCACTTATTTAACGCAGACAACCCACAAGACAGCAGACAGTACACTTCACAACTAAAATCACTTATTTAACGCAGACAACCCACAAGACAGCAGACAGTACACTTCACAACTAAAATCACTTATTTAACGCAGACAACCCACAAGACAGCAGACAGTACACTTCACAACTAAAATCACTTATTTAACGCAGACAACCCACAAGACAGCAGACAGTACACTTCACAACTAAAATCACTTATTTAACGCAGACAACCCACAAGACAGCAGACAGTACACTTCACAACTAAAATCACTTATTTAACGCAGACAACCCACAAGACAGGCAGACAGTACACTTCACAACTAAAATCACTTATTTAACGCAGACAACCCACAAGACAGCAGACAGTACACTTCACAACTAAAATCACTTATTTAACGCAGACAACCCACAAGACAGCAGACAGTACACTTCACAACTAAAATCACTTATTTAACGCAGACAACCCACAAGACAGGCAGACAGTACACTTCACAACTAAAATCACTTATTTAACGCAGACAACCCACAAGACAGGCAGACAGTTTACTTCACAACTAAAATCACTTATTTAACGCAGACAACCCACAAGACAGCAGACAGTACACTTCACAACTAAAATCACTTATTTAACGCAGACAACCCACAAGACAGCAGACAGTACACTTCACAACTAAAATCACTTATTTAACGCAGACAACCCACAAGACAGCAGACAGTACACTTCACAACTAAAATCACTTATTTAACGCAGACAACCCACAAGACAGGCAGACAGTACACTTCACAACTAAAATCACTTATTTAACGCAGACAACCCACAAGACAGCAGACAGTACACTTCACAACTAAAATCACTTATTTAACGCAGACAACCCACAAGACAGCAGACAGTACACTTCACAACTAAAATCACTTATTTAACGCAGACAACCCACAAGACAGGCAGACAGTACACTTCACAACTAAAATCACTTATTTAACGCAGACAACCCACAAGACAGGCAGACAGTTTACTTCACAACTAAAATCACTTATTTAACGCAGACAACCCACAAGACAGCAGACAGTACACTTCACAACTAAAATCACTTATTTAACGCAGACAACCCACAAGACAGCAGACAGTACACTTCACAACTAAAATCACTTATTTAACGCAGACAACCCACAAGACAGCAGACAGTACACTTCACAACTAAAATCACTTATTTAACGCAGACAACCCACAAGACAGGCAGACAGTACACTTCACAACTAAAATCACTTATTTAACGCAGACAACCCACAAGACAGCAGACAGTACACTTCACAACTAAAATCACTTATTTAACGCAGACAACCCACAAGACAGCAGACAGTACACTTCACAACTAAAATCACTTATTTAACGCAGACAACCCACAAGACAGGCAGACAGTACACTTCACAACTAAAATCACTTATTTAACGCAGACAACCCACAAGACAGGCAGACAGTTTACTTCACAACTAAAATCACTTATTTAACGCAGACAACCCACAAGACAGCAGACAGTACACTTCACAACTAAAATCACTTATTTAACGCAGACAACCCACAAGACAGCAGACAGTACACTTCACAACTAAAATCACTTATTTAACGCAGACAACCCACAAGACAGCAGACAGTACACTTCACAACTCGCGATAACACAAAGTACACAACAGCAAAAACAATAAAACTTCAAATGATGCAAAACCATGAACAAATAATACAACAAGCCAATTGTGATACCCAGGTTGACGATTTTAACTTTTAAACATTGACGAGCCTTCGAAGTCTTATATACAGTGTGTTTTTATATATGACACTATATACGTTAAATAAGTGATTTTAGAAAGTGTTTTTATACAGTGATCTCACTTACATAAACTTCGAACTGTAATGAGTGTGATAACACAGTGAACTTATGGATGTGAATTGAATGTAGTTTGAACCCCTGATGATGGTCTAGGCAGACCGAAACATATGTAGGGAAAGTTATATATTACTATTAAAACTGACAGCGAAGGTGCATTTCGTTGGTTTAATATACAGTGAGATTAAAATGCACGGTGAAGGTCATATAAAATGTATATTGGGGTAGTGTTTAGAGGAGGGATGAGTTTTCAAAATTATGAATAATCTCTAGTACCAATCACCCCCCCCCCCCCGCGCACACACACACACCAGTTTCAAGGACAGATACCCTGTTCGTTCCTGGTTTCTAATCTGGTGACAGATGGGAAGAAGTTCCCGTCCCTCTTTCGGAGTATGGCGCAATACGCAAAAACTTTGTCTGGTCCTTGGCCAAGTTTGCCGCTATAGTGTATGACCCCCACCCACCATCAGCTCCGGGCGACAGGCTGACAGCGTTCTGTGGGCCGTGACACAGCAGCTGATGACCCATTCCCTCCAAGCCATTTATCTTGCATTATTACTTCATACTCAACGCAGCACATCACAGCCAGCGAGGGGTCCAGCTGACTCCGCAGTGATATATACCCCTCAGTCGCGTGAGAGTATTCTACCTGACATGGAATATTACACCTGCAACTTTTCAAGGATCTTCTTAAGTTATATATCACTAGCACTGTATCTACATTTCCTCAGGCTCTGCGCTACTCTGCCATTTATCTCAGCTAAGAACCTTGGTATTCGTTTTCGTAAACTTGATGGTGCTTGATTTACGTAATAATGGATTTTCTTCGTCGTGGCTAGTGGCATGATAACAAATCTTGTCGAGGCCACTACAGATTGACGCGTTACCCTGGTGTACAGCACGCAGTACCCACCAAATCGGACTCGACTAATTTTCACTGCATAATTTGTCCTCCCCCCCCCCCCCCCCCTCCAAAAATGCATGTATTTAAGAATAATGGGAAGCCCTGACCGTCTGCGGCATGGTTCAACTGCTGAACACATTTTGATTAAAATTAGTATTACGAATTTCAATACTCAGATCTAAAGTCTGTTGTAACCATACAGCATTGGTTTATATATCGTTCAAATATATGCGTGTTTCGTACTTTATATGAAGTTCAGGTCAAACTTTGCCCATTTCAAGACAAACAGAGTGCGGGCTGTTAGTACGAGTACACAGCACATGACAGATAACCTAAAATACAGACCCCAGTACTACCCAGAACTTTCTCTTTCTTCGCCTAATACTTAATCTATCATCTCGGGTTGATAAGATTAGAAAGGCCTATATCAAAAGTGGCTGCTTAATATGAACGTGCTTTAACGTACGTATGAACTGCCGTGTCTGAGAGAACAAGGGAGCAGGTAACAGTCGACTGAACAAAACTACATAATGAGAAGCTTCATAATTTGCACTTTCCACCACATATTATTGGGATGTAATGAGCAGAACATTGGAGAAACTAGAAAAATACACAAAATTTTAGCCGGGAAAACTTGAATGGAAGAGAACGTTTAGAAGAACGCGTAGATGAGAAGATAACATTCGAAAGGATCTTACAGATATAGCCCATGGAGCTGTGAACTGAATTCTTGTGAACAGTGGCGTTCTCTAGAACACGGCCATGAAATTTTGGGTTCCACGAAAGACGGGAGTTTTATGACGCGCCATTAGCTTCTTACGAAAGACTCACCTCCACGAAGTTGGTGTTACCAGCTATACGTTCCCACAACAGCTAGATCATCTTATCTGAAACCCCGAAGATTATAGGTCAGGGCACACAACATCGAACCAAACAGAACGGAAACGACACGAAAGTGCAAAAATCACCAAAATGTTATTCTCTGAACTGCTTCGAAATAAAAGCTGGATTCAGGGCGGCGACATATTGTTAGAACAAGCTGTTTGAGGCGCTTTCGGCACCCCCAAAAGAATTTAAAACCTGAAGGACATTACTTAAATGTTTAAAAAATGTGATTTTTCTGTCAGTGTAGCGTACACTAGCAGGAACCGACACGCAACGAAATCTGCGGGAAAGTAGAAAAAACATATTTTCGCCGCGGTTCGTTTTGGTGCGGTGCGGGGCGGTGTTTAACCGTTTGTAGCGTAGGTGGAGACGCAGAAAAGGGTTACTTCGGCTGTCTTCGGCGGAAGCCGAAAGCGTTGTGACGACACGATTATTAAATGAGCTATTGCAAGGAAAAGTGGTGTAAGTCAGTCTTTCAAGAAAAATTACATAAGTGCTTATGCTGTGTCACAGCACGGAGGTCTATAAAGAAGCAAAATTGTGTAAGTTATAGTTATTCATTCACCCCACAGAGCACAGCTTATATCAAGGTAGATCAATATTAAACCCACCTCGTTTACAGCACAGTGGTGTAAGTTCTCTAAATGAAGAAACACGACTTTCAGGGACTAAAATAAAATGTATGGAAGCAGACGGGTAAAAAAACTGGAAATACCTGGTAAATTATAATGCAATAAACACGTAATTGATAATAACTAAAATTGATCCTATGCACCCCGGTACTAGCGGTTAGTTTCATGCCCCGGTCGCTCTATTCCCGAGGGGAGGACCCCAGGTACCAACTGAACTGGAGGCTGCATGGGCCTCACATCCGGTCTGGAAGCTTCGCAGAAAAGAACAATTGCTTGACCCTGTCACGAATCGAACCCCGGGCTCAAGCCAATAGCCTAGTCACTACGCCGACAACACTGTCACGGCTCCCACTGAAAATAACTAATTAATCATTAACTGGTACTATCTACTTGAAAAAATTTGTATGTATTTGAAGATTTAATTTAAAAAAAAAAGAGAAATATAAAAGGTATCCGACCTCAGAAGAGGTATAACCGTCTGATGTAGGGCACGAAGTGTAACTGTTGAAACCAGTTTATGTAGTTATGGAGAAGAGTATAGTAAGTTTAGGGGCTGCAAGTGTCTGGGCTACCCTAACGGTTGGTGTACAACATTAGCTGAAACTCGCCGTGTCAGTAAACTGCCTTTTAACCATTTTCATAGCAATTTTTTGTAATGGGCTAAGCGCTAGGGCAGACTTTGCTTGTTGAAATGCAGTCATTAGTGTTGTACCTGCAGCGAACGATGCAGTACGTCGAACGCGTGAGTGCAGTTGGTGTGAACAAGTCTACAGCGAGGGGTAGCTCCTGTATTAATCAGTGCCTTCTGCATATTAGTACTCCATGACCAGCACCAGAAGTAAAATTTGCGTATGTGAATTGTACCAGCTAATAATCTATACGAACTAGCGCAAATCTGCAATAAAACCTGGAGCAGTGATCAAAAGAAAGCAACTGCTTGTCCTTGATTCGAGAACGGCTGGATATCTTAAGAGAAGTGTTAACACTCCCCTGCATCATCCCTGATAAAGGACCGTGCCTTTTCAGTAACCGACGCCGGGAGTTCAGAATTTAGAGGGCGGTTACAGAGTTGTGTATCACTGCGAGGAAGGAAAAAAGATGGCATAAATTAAACACTGAGATTCATAACTTGTATTCTTCGCTTTAAATTGTCAGACTGATTAAATTATGATGGACTGGACATGTAGTAGTGCGGGGAGACACGTGAAAGGCATATAAAATCTCGGTGACAAAGGACGAGAGGACGACGAAAAGGTTGGCTTAGCCTGGAAAATAATATTAAAATGGATACCGAGGTTATATTTTGTGATTTTATGAACAGGATTCGACTCACTCAGGATCGAATCCCATGGACATATTTTGTGGATACTGTAATGAACCGGGGCGCGCGGTGGCGTAGTTGGTTGAGGCACTACGCTACAAACCGGAACGTCGCGGGTTCGATTCCCGATGGTGTCATTGGAATTAATTCCTTGACATAATCGTTTCGGTCGCAATATGACCCTGGGGTCGACTCAGCCTCTAACAGAAATGAGTACCAGGAATATTTCCTGGGGGTAAAGGCGGCCGGTGCGTAGGGCTGACAACCTTACCACCTTCATGTGCCGATTGTCTACAAATCTGGGAGCCTCAACCTCCTGGACCCCTCAGGGCCTGTCTAGGCCTGTAATGGGGTTGGTTTACCTTTTTTTACTGTAATGAACCTCTGTATATCAAGACGATAAACGTGTTGACCGCCTGAACAACTTGTCAACTATTCAAGGTCATTTCAGATTACGTTAATTCGTAAGGATTCGTAAGAAAGCGACAAAACCTGTATTCCTTGTCCGCAGTGAGAGTCGGGAACACAGCCTGACAAAGCGTGTTAAATTGTCTGCCAAATATTAAAGTACTTATTCCATGCTCCTCTGAGAGATTTCTATTGGTTTACATTAAAAGTAATGCATATTTATCCTATTCACATTGAAAATCGTCACACAATTTTACTACCGTGTTTTACCTTTATAAGGAAATGAACATAGAAGAGCATCACCAATACCGTATTACTTGACACTTTAGGAACTATGAAAGTGTTTCTTCTTAAATGTAACGCCGTATAGTTTGGTTTAAGGGAATCCTACTGCCGTCATCATCTACTCTGTTGTTGAGGGCGGTAGGATCGTTTGAAACGTCGGCACAATTACACCAGACTCTATACCGTCATATGGCATAAGACAGCAAGCTTTATACCCTATCGTTACTTCTCATCATTTGTGTGCCTTTGAGGAAAACCAATTATGTACGTCGCTATTGCCCCTCTCTTAACTAAAGTTATCAACATGTGTCTTGAGCCTACTTTCCTTATATCACACGAAAAGATAAACATGTCATGTTAAACGTATCTTGAACCTATTTCCTTCATTTTTAAGAACAGATAAATATGTCATATTTATCTTTTCGTATACCTATTGTGTGTTATCATGCCCATATGTCTTGTCTGCCTTAAATTTTAATACAATTCAAGAATTTTCATGAAATTATGTATGCACATCATGCCACTAGAGCAGAGATGGAAAACCTTTATTGAAAATGAATTCCCTAAATTAAATAAATTTATAGCGTGCCGCAAGGATTATTGAGGTGGGGGAGGGGTGCTGGAGCTGGAGGAATTTTAGGTAGCAGTTTTTTTACACACAATTAATACTGTTTCACAGTTTCGATGAAGTAAACTTGTTCAGAAGAAAAATACATATTGAGCAGAGAGCAGCTACAGAAACTATGAACTGCAAAATGATAAAAACAACAATATCGTAAAATGAATACGGTAGAGTCAGTTGAACCTCTACCACTCCAGGAACTATGAACATTTCTTTGCTGCTTTTCACTCGCAGCAATGTTCGTGTTTATATGAAAATGGGGTGGCGAGTCTAACATGCAAGCAAACACGTTTCGTTTTTCCATCATCAATACCAGCAACACCGAGGCAGAGCGAAATTCAAAAGTGGGAGGAACATTAGTGCCACTTCATTTTTAGGCCCTCTAATGTTGCGTGGCAGTGGACTAGCTAGTAGAAAATTATTACAGTTTTGCCATATTTTCATTTTGTTTAATAGAATACAACACGACATCTGCACGAAATCTCAACTTAACTTACAGTTTGATGTGTTTAGTTAATGAACCACTGGATATAAGCATGTGGAATTCTGTATTTACCTACAGATTCTCTATGAAATATTTTAAAAGTTAATATCTACATACATGGTGAAGATGCGAAATTTTGATGTTGTACCGTATCTGACAAACTTCGTGTAATAATTTAACATTGTATTTACCATGCATTTTTCAATTAAGATATATTCATTAAACACCAACTAATGCAGATAAACTTTATTCACAATAGTTTATTCTTAAAATTCCCCTATACGTATTTCGGTGGTTTAAACCACCATCTTCAGGGGGTCGTAGAGATTATTTAGCATAGACCATACAGTTATTACGTATGTGGTTACATTCGTATATGTAGAATATGAATGCCATTAATTTTCTAATTTTCTTATTGACTACAAGCTATGTAATCATTTTAGCAACATTTTACTCCTTTTATAATAACTTATTTTACAATACTGTAAGAAGTAGACAATATTAGACCACTCATATTCTACGGATGTAACCACATACGTAATAACTGTATGGTCTATGCTAAATAATCTCTACGACCCCCTGAAGATGGTGGTTTAAACCACCGAAATACGTATAGGGGAATTTTAAGAATAAACTATTATGAATAAAGTTTATCTGCATTAGTTGGTGTTTAATGAATATATCTTTCGTGTAATAATATCTACACTAGTATAAACTGTGTAGCTGGTCATTAAGTGATATAAGTGCATATAATTCCCTACAGTCTCACGATACAGACCGAAGCATTTAAAAGAAACCAAGAGACATAATTTCTTCCCAGATCTGATTACATTCCGTATCTTCGCCTGAATACGATCATGTTTCGGAATGAGCTGAAATCAAGCGCGTGCGGTTTTCAGCGCTTCAGGTGGAGGAAACACCTTCTGTATAGCCTGTAGAGTATAGCCATGTTGCAATATTTGAGACCATATTCAAAACTGACCGAAACGTTCTTGTTAACTCCTTCAAACTCCGTAGTAACTATATGCACCACATTCCTAAATATTTACTTTCTCATTTATTTACAAATTATTTAACACGTTTAGAATTTCGGAGGGTCAAATGAGGTTGGAAGATAACCACAAATGGCGAAACTTTTTTAATGATTTAGAAGGGAGCGGTTGTGCCTGTTGCAAGACAGTTTTACTAACCACGCATGAACTGACAGATACAGAAAAACCACAACATACTTCAGAACAGTCGGTCTTCCGAACCCTTTTCCTACCGAATACAAATGTAAAGTTTCATCTTTCGGTCACTTTAACGTTCAGTAACTCTGAATCTCGTCCACACATATTTTTTGTCTACGTGTGGTTCTTAGAAAAAATAGCGACCCTGTATCAGAGGTGCGGTGCGTGCCTGAACAAGTGAGGCTCGAAGATGTAAATGTTATTTAATTGAGCTTCTTGCTTGAAAGGGCTAAATAAATTTCCTTTCGGTTGTGAAACCCACCGTTGACAAGTTGACAAGTCCGTTCTTCTGGGATATGACGCTGCGTGGGTAAACGGATCACGACGTTTCATTCTTCTTGGACATCTTGACCGCTGAAGATGAGGTCATTACGTTGCGTTTATCACCCTGGACGCAACGCCATATTCAAGAAGAACGGAATCTTCAGGCACATTGCTGCGAAACCCTCAAAACTCGCCAACCTATTGTTGTATGTCCACCAGACCGAAATATATTTTGGAATAAATTTTGTACATCTCGATGATGATGATATGATGATAATGACAACAATAATCTGTTGGTACAAGCAGTAAAATTTAAAGAAAATAACTGTGGAACCAGATATCTTGGCTGGTAAAAACAACAGCCGATCACAGTAAGAGTCTGGAGATTCTTCTTCCGAAGTCTTCGGTTGTCGTGTGGCTGTCATGAGAAATAATTTGTCCCGGACAGCCAATGTATTGCAGTGTTGTCACATTTTTAATTTTAGCCAGGCAAAACAAATGGTTCGAAAAACGCTACACACTTGGTAGCACTTGTCAGTTCGGATCCCTACCTCGTGGCCCGACCGAAACTGTCGAAAAGCAGACGACTACATTAGGCCCGCCCCATCCTGGTGTATAGTATTATTCTGACTGGTTTTCGCTCACGCTTCGTGAGAAAAAAAAACAGGGCACAGTACTGAGGTCTGTGTACGATTCCAAATTCTTAACAAACCTTGACATTAAGCAAGAGGTTGAAAACCCCTGACCTCTGAACTACAGTATCTTCTACGTACAAAAACGTTAATGCATCACGTAGTGGAACGTCGACACGATGGCTACAGGTGGTGAAGAGTGGCAAAGACAGTGAAAGGGGATAAATATACAGGCGTATTCCCACAGAATATTCACGTATCCTGGGGTGACCATTAGCGGATAGTCACGAAATGTACACACATAGGCAGCAGATACATTTTGTAACAAACGTAGCCTGTCTGAAACATCAAGCAGACAGACTAGTTAGTACAGGTAAGAAATAAAGCACCATTCCATGAAGGCATATGGAAGAATGGACGTTAACTCCAAGTATTCTTAACCTCAGCGCCAGAAAGAGGTGAGTGGTCAGCTTCATGAATCAGCCGCTTCACCTCCGGAAACGAGCCTGCAGGCTGTGTGAGCCCCATTCGGCTTAGACGCTTTAGAGAAAAGAAAACTCTCTTGACACAGCCGAGAATCAACTCCGATAACTCGGTCACCCACCGAACGTCACGGCTGAGGCGATTTGCATTTAAATTTGGCAGACTACTTGAAAACGTCTTGTGTTCGATCTTGGCCCAGAGATCGATTATCCTGATTGAGATTTTCATATTTTCCAGACCCTCCAACAAGCAAAATATGGGATGAAAGGCAAGGGTAGAGCTGTCTCTGTGCTTAGTTGTACACCACGCCAAGAAGAAGTATGGAGGAAGGAAAATATAGTTCCATGCATTCTTAAACTCGGTAGAAGGTGGATACGCGTGATCAGCTTGACGCCCCGGTTGCTTTACCCCCGGGCAGACTTCCCGAAACGTACTAATGGACGGACGGGTGCACCCCAGAGCCGGTCTAGACACGGTGTTGGAGAAAAGAACCTTTTGGCCCTGTCGAGAATGAACTGTTCAGTAAGCTAATTTGAGAAAAGCAGCTGTCGTTTCCTTTTGCATCCTTTCCATCAGTCACACACCGTTCTACCACTGGATTCTACATAACCTCACGTTATTGTGGACTAGATTACAGCGACAACGTTGTCTTTATGAACGAAGGGGCCTTCGACTTCCTGACTAGCAATGCTGTACAGTACAGTCCGGATATTTAGACCGCAACTTTTGTTACTCATGAAGTAAAGAGCAAAAAGGGCCTCCAACTCCTAATATATCTGAGATCCATAATAATATCCACCATTCAAAAAGTATATCTGGAATAATCATTCCAGTCAATAAGTTGAAACCTTTAGCTTTAGGACAGTGGTTGCCAACCTCAGGTCACGACCCAAATCAGGGTCGCCGGGGGTCTGACGTAGGGTCGCGAGAGGGTTTTATGGAGAACTCGATAATTATGAAAACAAAAATCAAAATGTGTATCTAAATTCATGTACGAGTTATTTAAATAAAGATCTGTTTCTTGCACGTTTTGTGTATTTAATATTGTTCAAAAAAATATTGGATTTGACAAGTAACATTAAAAATGTAATATTTTTTTACATAAGTGGCAATGTTATGTAGTGTTCAATAAAAGGCAATAGTATCATTCATTTATTGTAAATATCACTGACTACTGCCGTTTCCATGCTAGCGTCGCGGGTCACATACCATTTGCTACTTTAGGGTCACACACATACAAGGTTGGTAACCGCTGTTTTAGGTGTATTTTACGGGCATTTGTCAGTTTATATAATAATACTTACTGAACTGTGTGGATGATTGTGAATTATATACTGGGAAGAATACGGAAGGTGGCGTGCACGGCCTGTGTGAAGTGGCTGTCTCAGAATTTGCCTACAGAAACTGAGGTAGACCAAGAAAAACGGAAGTGAGGATAGCTAGCTGGCGCCCGGCATGTCCGGAGCATGAGTGCTGACGTCGTACTAGACATCCTTTCCTCACTCTGTTCGTTGCTTCTTTCCCCCCTCTCTCTCTCTCTTGCTTTTTAGGCCACCGCAGCAGATGCTACGGACGCACCGCAGCCTTGAGGCTTATTGTGCAACCCTTATGATGAAGATGAAGAGAAAGGTGATCAATTTTTTCATTTTTCCAAGTAATAGAGCACCGGTGGAACGAAACTGACAGGGGAAAACCGAAGTACTCCGTGGAAAACCTGTCTCAGTGCCACTTTGTCCACCACAAATCCCACATGGACTGACCCGGGATCGAACCCGGGCCTCCGGTTGCTCTTGTTAGTCCCTCCAGGCAAATACTGATATTGATATAGCCGGTGTTACTGACAGCGTCGTTAAATAATCAACAACGAGATAAATGAGTATTGACAACTCAACCACGACAACCGATACACAGTTGGGAACCACTGTCTCCAGGAGTCTATATGACGCATTACAAATCACTTCTCAAAACAACCGTCAGGAAGGGGCGGAGTACGTATGATGCGATAATATATGCCCATGGACTCCTACGGCGACGAACTACAGGTCAGCTGACAGATATGTTGTCTTACAAATTACGTCACAACCTTGGTTTGCTGGGCTGGGTCTGTATTTAATCGGATTACAGTGGATTAATCTGTAGACATACGGTGTCAGCAACAAAATGGCGCATGAGCTGTCATGGAATGTTCGTACTGTTCTGAACTGACATACACCGACTTCATACTGGACGCTGTAATCCGGAACAAAAAGCACTCTGCAGGAAGCAGGCACACGAAAGCCGTCTCAGCCTCTTGTGCTCGGAATAGTAATTTGCTTTAATTTAAATAATACGTTTTAAATGTTTCTATTCTTGCAAGCATTGCCCAGGAAAGCCGCAGCCGTCACGATTGCCATGGAAAGCATTCCCATGGATTGACCTCCACATCTCCGTTGAGATGTCATGCATCCCCTTTCTGCATACTTCCTTCTGTTCTCTTCCGGCCTAGCCATTCTGTTGGTAGTGACAACCACGTGATAGTATTCAGTAGCGACAAGCGATTTGGGCTCATTGATATACGAGAGAGGGGAACAGAACAGCACGCAGAAAAAAAACATCTCGAGCGCAATCATCTCCACCATTCACGGAACTTCTTTCCGTGGTCTCACTACAGTGCAACGACTACGAACGTTTTCCGAAACGAAGAAAGAGATGGATTATGATTTGCTGTGTAATTGTATGTTTCTCACGCTGTCTCTATGGAAGCATGCAGTTTTCACAAACCTGCGCAGGTGGCAATTTTATATTTCAAACTATGCTACTGAACAGCTTGTTGTGGTGGTAAGCTCTGTTCTTGTATTCGGGGATTGCACGGTTCAAATCTCGCCCGGGACGCCGTCTATCCTGAGTGTGGGCTTTCGTGGCTTTCTTAAGTCTCTCCAACCACAACCGGCCAGGCTGTGTTATATATATGTACATACGTATACATACATACTGTACAAAGTACACAACAATTTAAGCGGTTACATATACAGCTTCTTGTGTTTCTAAACTTGCGGCCCGCGGATCAGCCGACAATAAAGCTTGTGGCTCTTTGTAAAAAATGTTGGACATCCCTGCTCTAGGCAAATGCCGGGATAGTACTTTGACGAGGCCACGGTCATTTCCACTTGATCATTCAGCAGTCATCCTGTCAGCGATGCTATACGGTGCGAGAAGCTGACAGCATAGTAAAATCATCCACAAAGAACATCACTGCGCCGTCGGAAGGATAACACGTCCATTTTAAACCACACGAATTCACTTCGATTTGGTGACGTTTCGCTGTGACCGATTAGACTTTCCTTAGACTTTAGAATAACATAAACACCTTCCATCGCGTTTCATTTAAAATACATGCGCTTCTGTGGTCTCGGGATTCGTCACGTTTTTTAAAACCAAATGGATTCCGGCAGCAGAAAACGTTTGAGAAACACTGGTCCAAAATACGACGCTAAGTAGAATTTACGCATTAATTAAGTCACAAGGCCACCGATTGGGAAACATTGCTCTAGTGCAACCTGATATGAACTAGCTGTCAACATGTTCCTACCAATTTCGTTGTAACTGAAATTTTGACTAATCTTTCCCCAATAAAACGAAAAATCTCTCCTTCAACTGCATTTTCTCCATTGTTAACTACGCAGAATCGTGGTACCTATTTTAATATCGATACTGCCAATCTGCAGAATTTATCACCATAATTTTAACATTGAAGGAATTAATGTTATATAAACATTACACAAGCTTCCTTTGTTTACGTAAGCTTATTTATTTCACATTTATTTAACGCGTCGCAAATTACTTCCAGTCTAATCTAGTTAATAACAAACAGTCATAATACACATTATTATACAAATGCCCTTAATTAACTAGTATTTTCGTATCAATTTCCGACAATTTTCGATCCTACGACCACCATGAAAATCATTTCTTGATCGCAGTCAATGGAATAATACCGAAGATTATAACAATAACAATTGCAATCATAACATACGGAACATGAGGTACGTGTTCTTAGCAAAGAAACAGTTTTTATAACTGAGAAAATTTTCACTGTGAAGCACGGCCTAAGGCCTAAGAAACAGTTGAGCATCGAGCAATGTAACAGAGGACAACTAGATGGTAGCACAACGATAGACGAAATTAGCGCTTGGGTTGCTCTAAGAATAAAGAAAGAACGAATGAAAAAGGCCATGGAATAGTGTTTGAATATTACGGCAGCCCGTCATATGACGGAGACGTGGCCAGTCCTACGTGTGGAAGCCAATTTCTGTGTGCAACGCTGAGACCTTTTCTTCGTTCAGTATCCACGGTGACGATACAGCATTGTTTACCCTACCACCGATTCCATGTTACATTACCCACAAAATATTGGACATAAATGTGATGAGTATTTGACAAACTGATGGCAAACACAGGTACTAGAGTGCGTGAAACTACAGACAAGAGCGTGCATGTGACTGATGCAGGATGGTGCTCCAAAACAGTTTAGCATCGATGTTAGAATACTTCTTAAAAGACAAATATCGGAAACGATAGGTACACCGAGGCGGACGAATTGCACAGCTTGCCAGATCACTTGACTGAAAGCTGCTGGATTTATATTTTTTGGGCCACCTTGAGAATATTATACAGCAGCTGACGTGGTGAAACTACAACAGAGGACGGAAGGCGGAGAGGAATTAATTCGAAACACACTTGCAATTTGTCAGCACGCGTGACAATGTTGAATGTGATGCAGCGTGATGTGTGTAAGCACAAATGCAGCACCTTGAGCACTCTTTTTTGTAACTGGTTTTGTCAAAACAGTACTCTTTAACCTTGGAATCATCGACTTATAATTAAAACTTTCCTGCGGACGGATTTACACTTCATTTTTTTATCCTTCTCTTTCTAAAATAAATGGGTTCTAACTCAAGGCGAAGCTTCAAAGCACCCATGTCTACACAGACGTTTCACGTTGTCTGTATTCATAGGACACGCCCATAAATTGGTTGCGTACATTTGAGAAACATCCTGTATAACGACATTCTTTTAACCACACAGGTGATGTGGCTTTAAATATTTTGTATTTGAAAAAAATGAGTTAGAAAACTGTGGAAAGAGAAGGTAGTAATATACCAGCAGAAACGGAGAAAACCAAGAAAATCATCACTCAATAAATGGAGTCTTCGGATTTTAATAAGATAAGGTACCACCACAGGGAGTACAGCGATGTTGTTGTAGCGTGTCTGTGAAACCAGACTCACAACACGTTAGAAGCTTCAGGTTCCACAAGCATGTTAATAAGTTTGTTGATTTACTACGCACTGTAAGTCGTGGTGTCTTCGCTTCAATTTTCACATAATAGCAACAACAGCTGACAATTGTATTGACACCTAACGTCTTGTCCTAGCATAATGGATACAACAAACAAGTGCCATTGGTACTAAGTGAAAATATGGAGTGGATTAATTTCTCGAAGTACAGTAACCTTAAATGAGAGTAGGAGACAAAGCACTAAAAACATCAATACGATAATTACTTATTCAATTGCAAGTACATGATAATTACAAATTCGTGGAAAACCGTATGCCACAAAATTTCATCGAGACACCTGTGCATAAATTTGGTACTGTCAAAGAAATTCCGGCACATCTGATCACCATTGTGGGAGTCCTGCTAAGGGTGTGGAGTTAGTCCTTGATGCCCTAGCCAGAATGTATTCACACAGAAGTTTCTGAGTGCCTAACTAGCTCCATTGAGTAGTGTCAGCCTTGAGAAAGGAATAATCGCCCAGCTAATCCAACCAACGAATCAATCAATCAATCAATCAATCAAAACGTTAACTAGAGCGGAGACACGTAGATACCTCGACCCGTTCTGACATTCCTGCATGTGACAAGCATAGCCGGGCTATAACACGGACATCTTACAAATAACTATACACGTAATGGGAATTGTGCAAAAATAAAGAATTTCCCTTCTTGACTGTGGGGCCTGACGTGGTTTTATCCTGGATGCGTAACTTGGTGGTTATGTATGACAAACTGAACGTAGCTGAATATAAAATATAATAGGTCTGTATACATCGACCGTGCCATGGCTCAGGCGGTTAGTCGCCGGCCTCCCATTGCAGAAGCCCGGGTTCCATTCCGGGTAAGTCCATGTGGGATTTGTGGTGGACAAAGTGGCACTGGGACAGGTTTTTCCCCGAGTACTTCGGTTTTTCCCTGTAAATTTCATTCCACCGGTGCTCCATTACTTGAAAAATGAAAAAACTGATCATCTTTCTCTTCATCTTCATCACAAGGGTTGCACAATAAGCCTTAAGGCTGCGGTGCGTCTGTAGCTTCTGCTGCGGGCCCCTTCTCCACAAAAAGAAAGTATACATAAAATAAAACTACAGTAATAATAGTAAGAGCTGTGTAAGACTAAATAACTAACTAACTCCATGGAGCAGAGTCCTTCTTGAGAAGCTAACAGGTCCTCAGCTAGTCAAAAAATTCCCCGCGTTCTATGTAACCCGAAGGTTCATTACCGCATTCACAAGAGCTCGCCACCTGTCCCTATCCTGAGCCATATCAATCCAGTCCATGCCCCCCATCCCACTTCTCGAAGATCCATTTTAACATTATCCTCCCATCTACGCCTGGGTCTTCCCTCAGGTCCCCCCACCAAAATCCTGTATGCACCTCTCCCCTCCCCCATACGTGCTACATGCCCAGCCCACCTCATTCTTCTTAATTTGATCACCCGAATAATATTTGGTGACGAGTAGGCCTACAGATCATTAAGTTCCTCGTTATGTAGTCTTCTCCACTCCCCTGTTACCTCGTCCCTCTTAGGCCCAAATATCCTCCTCAGCACCCTATTCTCGAACACCCTCAGCCTATGTTCCTCCCTCAGTGTGACAGACCAAGTCTCACACCCATACAAAACAACAGGCAAAATTATACTTCTGTATATCTTAATCTTTGTATTTTTGGATAGCAAACTGGAAGTCAGAAGATCCTGCACCGAATGATAACAAGCATTCACCGACTTCAATCTGCTCTTAATTTCTTCCTGTATGGAATTTCGATCCGTTATGGTTGTTCCCAAATATTTGAACTGTTCCACCCTTTCAAACGATTTATTATCTATCTTTAAGTTGTGATTTTGTCCTGCATTCTGATCTCCAGACATGATCATGTACTTAGTTTTCTCAGTATATACTTCTAGACCAATCTCCTTACTAGCGACTACTAAAGTTTTTGTTTTTCTTTATAGCATGTATGCTTCCGCCCAATATATTAACATCATCTGCATACACTAGAAGCTGATGTGTACCATTTAATTTCAATCCCTCCTGGTTTGCCTGAACCCTCCTAATGGCATATTCCAAAGCAAAGTTGAAAAGCAATGGCGATAAAGCATCTCCTTGTTTCAAACCATTCTTAATAGGAAATGTGTCAGACAAATGTTTGCCTACCTGGACTCTGCTATAGGTTTCATTTAGACACATTTTCACTAGCCTTACTAGTTTCATGGGGATACTAAACTCAATGAGACTATTATACAAGACCTCCCTCCTAACTGAATCATAGGCTTTCTTGATGTCTAAATACCTGATGCACTGCCTCATTATATTCCCATTTTTTCTCAAGTATTTGAGGAATGCAGAATATATGATCAGTAGTCGACCTGTTACGTCTAAATCCACACAGATGCTCTACAATAATTTCCTCTGCATAAGGAGTTAACCTTGACAGAAGGATGTTGGATAGAATTTTGTATGTGGTTGACAAAAGTGATATGCCTCGATAATTACTGCAATCTGTTTTATCACCCTTCTTATAAATAGGTACAATGATTGACTCCTTCCACAGCTCAGGCAATTCCTCTTTATTCCAAATAGAATTAATAAGTTTATGGATCTCAGAACGAATTGTCCTACCTCCTGCTTTAATCAATTCTGATGGAATTTGATCAGTACCTGGTGATTTGTGCCTTTTTAACTTTTCAATATCCATCTCAACCTCAGAGTCACTGGGCTCAGGCACCAGTGGCTCTGCTGTAAGTATTTCAGCCTGCCTAACATCATTAACCCCATGTACATTCAATAGCTGAAAGAAATAATTCCTCCACCTAGCCAAGATACTGTGGGAGTCTGCAACCAGATCACCCTTCTCATCCTTTACTACATTAGTTCTAGGCTCGTAACCCTTCTTAAAGTCATTGATGCCCTTATACAAGTCTCTGATATTCTTGTTCTTACTGTTTGTTTCGAGTTCATTAATTTTAGCTTTCAGATATTCCTTTTTTTTTTTCTGAAATGTCTACTAGCTTCACGTTTTACATTTTTTTAAAGCAACCCCATTACAGGCCTAGACAGGCCCTGAGGGGTCCAGGAGGTTGAGGCTCCCAGATTTGTAGACAATCGGCACATGAAGGTGGTAAGGTTGTCAGCCCTACGCACCGGCCGCCTTTACCCCCCAGGAAATATTCCTGGTACTCATATCTGTTAGAGGCTGAGTCGACCCCAGGGCCATAGTGCGACCGAAACGATTATGTCAAGGAATTAATTCCAATGACACCATCGGGAATCGAACCCGCGACGGTAGTGCCTCAACCAACTACGCCACCGCGCGCCCCCCTCACGTTTTACATTGTTCAGATTATCTACATTATTTTGGTTTGGATTCTGTAACCACTGCATTTTAGCCTGCTTCCTTTGATCTAAAAATCTCGAATATTCTTCAAGCCATGGTTTATGCTGCTTCCTTTCATACAGTCCTAGACTATATTTAGCTGAGATTTTGATACTCTCTTTAATGTTTTCGCAAGCCGTATTTATGTCCTCACTAACATTTAAGTTCTCCAAAGCTGAAAACCTGTTTGAGATCTTTATCTGATACTGTTTCCTAACCTCTAGTTCACTTAGCTTCTTGAGATTAAATCTCTCCGCATCAAACTTTAGTGCTGCCTCTTTATTTACCGCCAGTCTTTCCCTAACTTTTGCAACCACCAGATAGTGTTCAGTATCACAGTCAGCTCCCCTGAAAGATCGCACATCGAGTATACTTGAATACCATCTCCTAACTATCAATACATGATCGATCTGATTATGAGTCTTCCCATCAGGAGAGGTCCAGGTGTATTTATAAAGGTTCGGTGCGGAAACATCGTGCTCTTGCTCTTAACAACTACATCTTTTGATGTGGCAGCTGTGTAGGACTAAAAGTTTATATACAGGAGAGTAGGTTGTAAGTATTCTGCCCAGAACCTCGTGTTACTCTTGGTTCCTTAGACTTCATAGCTTAGGTCGTGACCCGCCTGTGTGTTACTGACGTGTCTTAAACCAGAATCTCTCGACACCGTACTGTATTTACTGTTTTGCCATGTACGTAGTTACAGGATAGAATAATCTATCTTGTGACGTCAGTACGTACAGTATTATGATAATAAGTAAGATCGGCGCTAATTAGCACTTCAGTATTCAGTAACTTATTATGTGTGAATTACAGCCGCACATAAACAATATTATGCAGAGTGGTTCAGTGGGAATCTCCAGAAGGCCACATACGTCACCGGTTCTCAAAACGTTGACCGACACCTTTTTAAATCTGTTTATTCCGGTTCATGTTCTGGCAGGTTTATCCCCGAAAACGAGCCTGCGGTACACAATGGACAGAAGGGTGCGTGGGTCCGAGAACAGTTGTGGTTATGGTCACGAAATGTATTACGACAGATCCTTACACCTAGCAAACTTGCTCAAGGAGTATCGTTTCTGACTTGTACTGGCGAGGTGCCCTGTTAGAATCTTGACCGGGACAAGGGCTAACCGGGCTAAGGGTTGTCGTGGTTTTGTCAGTCTCTTAATTAAAATACTGAGCTAGGGTCTCATATATATAGTGGTACAGTGGTCCCTTAGTAACCCGGACCCCGGTAATCCGGTCCGCCGAGTGGTCCGGACAATTTGGAGCCAACTATGGCTCAGTACTTCCCAATTGAAAATATTATTACAGTACATGGCTCTGGCAGTCACATCAGGATCGAGTCGAAAAAGCGCGGCCAGTGAGCTGGTCCCTCACTGCCGCAAATGCACAAAGACCTCGTAACCTCGGAAAGAGGAGGCCCAAGCCCATATAGGGCTGTCGAGCCATGGTTATTATTATTATTATTACATTATTATTATTATTATTATTATTATTATTATTATATACTGTTAGGTACAGTATTTCCGCTTTAAGGAGTTTTACTTTAGCACTGAGTAATGATTTTTTGTATGTTCTATACCACGCAATTTCAACTTGGTAATACGTATTCCAGGGTAACCCGGACCACCTCTCCCACCATTCAGTCCGGATAAGCAACGGACATCTGAATATATATATATATATATATGTATATATATATATATATATATAATATATACATACAGTCGAACTCGCTTATAACGGCATGAGGGGGACTGAATATTTTGTTTCTTTATAAACGAGTGTTATTATAACCGAGTAGTGCAACGTTATGGTTAACAGTGAGGAATTAATTGGTACCACGAGGTGTCGTATAAACCGATGTCGTTATAACCGGGTTCGACTGTATATATATGTAAATGCCTAAATCCACTTTCTTTCGCGTTTCTTCAAATTCACCAACCACTACCGTCCAATTATTTGACGCTATCAAGAATTAGTAACAGCGTCCGTTAAATAAATTACACATAAGGAAGTAAAGAGATAAATAACAGAACGAAACAGCGCCTCACGAAAGAAACGTACAAACAAAGAAAGCATCGTCAGTTTCCACGCTTAAATGGCAATACTTTACGGCTAATCATGTAATAATCGATAAGACTAACAAATACTTGATCGTGATGATTCAGATGGAACGAGGCATGAAAAAATTCAATGCAGTTCAAGTTACTCTGTATACAGGTGCATTTGATCCATTTTTGAACAAATTGTTTCCAAATTAGTTTTATTTTTCTCCATCAGCTCTCGTGTTCTCCTGCCCTCTTATTTCCTCTCCCCCATCTTCTCCATCTACTCAGTCATTGTGGACCTGGGATCAATTCCACCCCTCCAGCTACTAACACGACAATTAGGAATCCAAAACAAGATAGGCAATGCATGTATAACGTAATATTGTGGCGCGTTCGCGTAACCGTTTTGCATTGGAAACACAACAATGTGTTCTGTGTGTGTTGTTGAGTTCCATGTCTCTGTCAACTACATAAAAATATTGAGAGTTTCACAATGCTTTTATGATAAATTTATGTTACCAGCATGGCACAATGCAAATTATACGTACCAGTTTTTGACATAAATTATATTCCGACAAATCTGCACTCTTTTCACACGTTATATATAAAAGCCGCATTGATACAAAATAATGTTCGTTTGCTCATAGCCCTCTTTAGACGCACAATATGGCTAAACAGATCGTAATGACAGATAAGTCGTTTGGCAGGTTCTCAGTTTTTGTAAGTGTTGCCGTAAAACATTTTACGAGATCAGACGGAATTAATTAATCATGAGGCAATACTAAATATTTTGAGCGCGTATCTGTATTCTTGCCTTAGTTATCCGTCATGCTCGGCGTATCTCTTCTACGCAGCATTACGCCTATATTATCTATGGCCTGTCTGGCTCTACCATAGTTTTCCACATTATCTCACAAACGGCACGATTTTCGAAAAAAAAAGTTATTCAACAAAAAATGAGTGTTTTGATTTTCTCTACGACTTTTGTCTGAAATATTTCCCATCCTAAGAAGAATTCAGCAAGCTATCATAAATGTACATAGGTCGTAATGTAAAGTACCCGTTATTCTTGTCAGATTTTAATGAAACTTGAATTTTCTCAACAGATTTTCGACAAATCCTCAAATATTAAATCTCGTGAAAATCTGTCCAGTGGGAGCCGAGTTGTTCCATGTGGGCTGGCAGACGGACGGACAGACAGACATAACGAAGCTAATAGTCCCTTTTCACAATTTTGCGAACGCGCCCAAAAACCATACATATGTCCCCCTCCCCATGTTTTACCACGATTATTCACCATCAGCTTACGCCGTCTTCTTGCAAACAGCCACATTCTCTCTACTGTAATTTCCTGCATCTTCACACACGTCTGCTCTTAACCACGTCTGAAACGCAACTCCGCAAAGGCCTCAATTTTTTTTTTCCAGGGTGTATTTTTCCATTAACAGAATGAGATGGATGGGACGTCGAAGAAACGAGAACCGAACTCAAAATTTTCCTCGAAGATTCTCAGGCAAACGGACTATTTGAGAAACCTAGCAGTAAACGAAATTATAACGTTACAACGGGTTTTTTTTGGTCCGGCTGACCATAAGCTACGAACGCAAAGTCCAACACGAATTCTACAAGAGCTCACCTGACAGCACCATCACACGCAAGGACATCACAGAACCGGTTTCTGAAATAAACGATTAATGAAACGTACATACTCTGATTTTCTTGATTTTGAAACTCACTACGTAGTTACGAGTACTTTTGGGATGTTTTGTTATTAATTAGACACTTGTAAAATTATGGGAACTGAAAAGGTTCTTATATATAGGAAACATGACATAAAAACTGCGAAAGGGAAATTCGTACACAATCAGGCACGGAGACGCCAGGCCTCCGAGTGACTCATAGTCATGTGGCACTACGTCTCAGCACGTCACGACGGGCAACAGCAGGTAGGGAAACATAGGCGGCTCTGCCGTTGACTACGACTGGACATGTTCGGACCTGCACGTGTTTGAGCGTAGAAGTTGCACGGAGCAAAGAATTTCTTGCATGTTGAAACGTCAGTGACTACCAAAAGAAGAAAAACAGTGATCGATCAAGTCATTATTACATTCTGCAAAACGCGAATCTCAGGGTTTGAACAGGATCGGCCTGTAAGACAGAGCAATCAGGGTTCGAATCCCAGCAGGGGCAAGGGATTTTCTCTTCTCCAAAGCGTGCAGACAGGCTATGAGGCCCACCCAACATCATATTCAATGAATACTGGTTTTTCCCCGAGGGTGGGGGAGCATAAAGCGGCCAGGGCGTGAAATTAACCACACACCTCCATCTAGTGCCAAGGTTAGGAATGCACAGAGTTAACCTCCACAACTTTACGAGGTTTTAGGCTTTCGCAGCGGTGCAGTTGATGTCTCCGTTCTTCTAGAACGTGGCGTCGCGCCATTGGTTGATTGCTGCCCGACGTTTCGAGACAGCATGGTGGTCTCATCTTCAAGGGTCGAAATGACCCCCCCCCCCCCCCGGCGCGAAGAATGGAGACCTCAACTTTGCTTTAAAATTAAGTATTAAAAATACCTTCGCCACCGGCTATTAACACATGTTTATGATAAATTTCGTAAGGGTGACACATTCAGATGTAATTCTGACGGAAGATGCCTTTCATATACGATTAATTCTTCGTTTAACGGCAGTTTCGACCGCTCAGGTTACGGGGTGGGTCTGAAACTTGGCCTCTCACGTGAAGAGAAGAAATGGAGGGTAAACGTAAATGTTTCTGATCGTGGCGTGTTGCAGTAAACATAACTATTATCCACTGACCATGCTATCGGGGGTTTAACACAACATTTCGAAAACTGGATATGATTCCGTCAGCAGAAGTAAAGACTCCTCCACTCAGCTGGTTGGGTAACCACAACGATAAAGTTTATACTTTGAACTCAACAAATACGGCAAAGATAAAGTTGCCTCTGTGAATGCCATGAGGGTGTGTGGGGAATTCTGAACCTCGGCACTAGATGGTGGTGAGCTTCGCGCACCGGCCGCTTTACCCCCGGAGAAAGAGCCCCCGGTACCCATTGAATAGGAGGCTGCATGGACTCCACAGCCGGTATGGACGTTTTGGTGAGGAGGCGAAGAATCTCTTTCTCCCTGCCAGGAATCGAACCACAATTCCTCGGTCGTCCAGCCTGTAGAGTAGTCACTATCGGGGTTTACTAGTTGCGTCCCGCGGTTACTTTTCAGATAAGAGCTGTGTATCAGTTGCGTCCCGAGTTGTCAACCCCCCCAGATAAGGCAATGTATTAGTTGCGTCCCGCGGTCAGTTTAAAGGTACAACAGTTGTGTAGCAGGCTACTGAGGAAAAACCGAACGGCTGTAGTGTCGAATCGGGTCCAGGGTGCCTTGGTTCAAAGTCCGTCTGTGACGCTGTACAGTGGGTCAGATTAAGCGAGACCTGGCCACAATTACAATTCTTCGACTTCCACAAAATGCTTAAAAATCTACTTGAGGGGCAACAGGAAGTTATCAGGGTAACGTACGTTTTATGACATTTGGGGTGGATATATTTTCGGTAGAGGCAAACAAACAGAACGCTCTATACTTATAGTCCTACAAATGTACATTTTATTCACTATTAGTTGTGTAACACTGTCCTACATGTTTCTAACCATATTCTGGTTCATCCTCAGGGACTCAGTATTTAAAATTACACATTTTTACATCAATTGGTACAATTGTTTAAATAGTAAAAACTGAATAACATGGCTTTTCTTTTTACAATCGTGTTTATACACTGGTTCAAATGTGAATAGATGTAGCTGCTGTTTATTTCGGTGTTATAAACCAAGTCTTATACGGGTTAAAATGTTAAAAGTTGAATAATCTGCGTTGTTATGATATCCTGAAACATACAATATTTAAGATAAAATTGATAGTCGTATTTATGTTAATGTAATTTTTAGTAGGTTGTAAATTGTTGGATGTAGAATTGTTCTAAGGTATTCAAATATCCATATATGAATTGTTCTAAGGTATCCATATATCCATATATGAATTGTTCTAAGGTATCCATATTTGAATTGTTCTAAGGTATTCATATATCCATATATGAATTGTTCTAAGGTATCCAAATATCCATATATGAATTGTTCTAAGGTATCCAAATATCCATATATGAATTGTTCTAAGGTATCCATATATGAATTGTTCTAAGGTATTCATATATCCATATATGAATTGTTCTAAGGTATCCGTATATGAGTTGTTCTATGTATATATGAATACCTTAGAACAATTCTACATCCAACAATTTACATACAATAACAAACTAATGCCAGAACAAAATACAGCAGACTACAACCCAATATTCCGCTTTATCTACGACAACCAAAAACGTCACTCCCCCACGTGACAGTGACCTACTTAAATACCGGATACACCACTCGATAGCCAGTACTGTTCTCATCACGTAATAGTCAAACAACTCCGATAAATAGGTATGTACAACGTTGACTACTTCAACTTACGTTCTACCTACTAAAAATCACATTAACATAAATACGACTATCAATTTTATCTTAAATATTGTATGTTTCAGGATATCATAACAACACAGATTATTCAACTTTTAACATTTTAACCCGTATAAGACTTGGTTTATAACACCGAAATAAACAGCAGCTACATCTATTCACATTTGAACCAGTGTATAAACACGATTGTAAAATAAATCCATGTTATTCAGTTTTTACTATTTAAACAATTGTACCAAGTGATGTAAAAATGTGTAATTTTAAATACTGAGTCCCTGAGGATGAGCCAGAATATGGTTCGAAACATGTAGGACAGTTACACAACTAATAGTGAATAAAATGTACATTTGTAGGACTATAAATATAGAAAAGAAAATGTACGGAATGAATAATATTAAGTTTTTAAACAGAGCGTTATTTCAGGCTTCCGCCGCGATGTTGATGAGATCTGCGCCCTTCTGGGGTATTACGCATCGTCGAGTGGTAATCTTTACCGACGTTTCAGGACAATGTATCGGTCCCGTCTTTAAGAAAGACTTCTTGACCCTTGAAGATGGGGCCGATATTGTCCCGAAACGTCGGTAAAGGATTACCACTGGACGCTGCGTAATATCCTAGAAGAGCGCAGATCTCACAAAGAGAGCGTTGTTAGTAGCAGCGGTTCGGAAAGGTACTTTGTACGCAAACTCCAGTAGTGGTTTATTAATTATTTTTACAGTGACAATTTAATTTATTAAGTTAATTGATCACGGTGCAGAGCAATAAAGTTAAGTAACGTGTGAACTAATTAAAAACGTAATATTTCAAGAGAAATAAATAATTTTTATGTCAATTTAAATTATGCTGATTTTTTTTCTGCATAAAATTTGAAGTTTATTATTTACATAGAGCTGTAAAATTGATCTGAGCCGATCCGGCTCCGTTTCTTGCATTATTGTATAGCTTAAAACTTTATTATTATTGTACAAAAAAATTAACTGCTAATACATGATACTCTGCAAGTTTATTAACGATTGCATAAGGTAGAGTCATGTACTTAGAGAAGTTGATCTTGCGGTTTGACATGTAATCTACCATTTTGAGTGTCCACCTTCGATTTTATAAAAAGTTAGTAGAGTGTACATAACTAACCAGCTTACACATTATGTATGTTATGTTTATAAGTATACACTTTATATTCTTAGACATATATATGTATATATTTATTGTTATACATTTTATAATAAACTATGAAAACATTTCGCACAATTATTTAGAGATGAATAAAAATTAAAGCACAAGGAGTTCTTTAAAATTTGGACACAAAGGAAAGCACAGCAACATAAAGAGTGAAAACGTTAAAAAGAGTGCCATAGGGATGTACAGATCTCTTTGTTTTCAATTAAGAATCTAGATACCACGTGAAACTTTTATTTTATAAAAATTAAACCGATATTAATTAAACATTAATTGCTTTATTTTCAATTTTCAGTGAGTTTTTATTTTCAGTTTTGTTAATATAATTATTATTTTACAGCTCATTTTCGGCCTGAAGAAATTTCCCCAAGCGCATTAGCGGAAATAGAATATATCTCATGCTGTACTGGATATTTGAAAAGAGTATTGATACAAGAAGAAACCAACAGTACTGTGTATCAAACAACACAGAATCGTTTGAGAAAGATGTCAATTTACACATTACAGTTATTGCCAAAACATATGAAACATTAGAAATTTTACGTTGTATTCACCGTGCATCTTGACATCAATTTTCAATTTCTTCAACCAACTAATGCACCTTTTTTTCTTTTATTTTTTCATTTCTTTTCCTTTTTTGGTTCAAGAAATTGAAAGCTTACGAAATGTCATGCACTTCAGGTATACGTGGTCGTCGAAACCGTCGACAACTTAGGAGTTGGGTGGTGTCTGTGTGTGTGTGTGTGTGTGATGTCCCTCGCTGCTCTGCGGGTTCGCTTCCCGGTCTCTTCTGGAGGTTTGGTCATGTCTCTGTATGATACACATGCAGCAGAGACCTTGGGACGCAACTGATACATTGCCTTATCTGGGGGGTTCACAACTCGGGACGCAACTGATACATTGCCTTATCTGGGGGGGCTGACAACTCGGGACGCAACTGATACGCTTTCTTGACCGCGGGACGCAACTCGTACGTCCCCCGTCACTATACCTATTACGCCATGCCGGGTCCTTCTTCAAGAAATGGGTACTCAAACTAAGGAGGATGAGGTGAGTGGGTCATTTGTCTTCACTCGTGGGAGGAGTTGAGAAAACCCATTTAGCATTTAAATTGGATAAACTGACGAAATAAGACCATTTGGGAAGATAGTATCAAAGTGGGTCCAAAAATCCAGTGGGGTACGAGGCGGTGCAGTTGGTTGAGGCACTGCACTACAATCCGGAAGGTCGCGGGTTCGACTAACTTAATCCTTCCGACGCACATGACCCTGGGGTCGACTCAGCCTCTAATAGAAATGAGTACCAGGGGTATCTCCTGGGGGTAAAGGCGGCCGGTGCGTAGGGCTGACAAACTTGCCACCTTCATGTGCCGGCTGTCTAGAAATTCCGGGAGCCTCAACTTCCTGGAGCCCTAAGGGCCTATCCAGGCCTACAGGGATAGCTTTACCTTTACCAAAAACACAGTTGGAGGGTGTATATAAGGTATACACCATCTTGATCAGGGCAGGGACTAATGGTGGTCTTTTGTAGACCCGTTACTGAAATTTCAGGTTCCATATTAGGCACGGAATTTCTTGAGCAGTTTCCCCAAAACAACTTTGCTCCATGGGCTCAAACAGAAATTAAAATACTTATATGATTAGCAACAGTTTATGGAGCACCACACAGAGAACACTGCCTACGATGGCTTGGATTTGTATTTCTGTTCACAGTGAGGTCAAACACGATTCAGTTTTATTATCATGTCCTATAATTTGAGAAACCGACAAGAAAATGTAGGATTTAGTCTGTCAATGTTAATTTATGTAATAAAATCTTAAAATGTTTCCTAACCAATAAATTCACATGGGGTGTCATAGATTCAAGATCGAAAAGGATTGACACCCCGGACAGACAAATTGCAGAACTTCCCAAATAAAGCCATTTCACGGAATGGCAAGGGTGTGCCCTAAATTCAAGTCATTTCCAAATAATTAATTCTAACTGGTTGAAATTTAGCGTAGCAAGTTCATGAAACTTTATACTTGCTAAAAACGAAATAAATTATCACGTTTACAACTGGACTCCCACGCAAGCATTTCTCCTAAGTGTTCAACCTTGGAATATGTTCAGTAAATAAGTTGGTCTATATTTGTTGAAACCCATGCCACACAAGTTAATTGCTCTGGACAAACTTATCCACTTACGTTAGCCTTAACCATGAACCCCGTGAATACGCTCTACTGTTCTTTCAAGAAAGCATGATGTTTAATACTAGAAACTGGTAAATTAAAACGACTTTCTGAAGAGTGAATATAGTAACTCCCGAAACGTCATATACATCGAACACACCCCCGACCACGTCCAACATAACTGCGTTGTGAAGGAATATGTTTCAAGAACAGGCCTATCTGTGCGGACGAAGCTACGTTATTCTTCGCTCCTTCATGTTATTTAACGAGGCACAGTTTATGTAGCCTCATATTTGACGAGAGGAATCTATCCAAAACTGCCATCCCATAAATACCTGGAAGGTTTGGCGTAAAACGAAAAATCCATAGTCAGGATAACCGATGCCCCAGCTGAGATTCAAACAGGGCACCACCCCAGTGCAAGACAGATACACTGCAGCTTGAGTTAACCTAGCCAGCTGCAGCCATGTTTCTTCAGTACCCCCAATTAAAGAACAGTTGCGTGACTGCTTTATGCTGGCGATGGTAAATTTCAGAGCAGTCATTACTGTTCTAGTGGCGAACACTGTGTGCCAAGTTCCGCCTCACACGCTCCAACTTGACCGAATGCCAGAACTTAACTTCACTGGCTTTGTGTATGAATAGTTTTACTGTCCAGTTATATTACGGTGACCTTTGGTTTGCGCAAAAGCGGAATAACAATAACAGAAGTGGGGGAAAGTAGGACAGATGGAGCAAATCAAGGGAAAGGCTATCACTATAGCCTACCTATAGACATGCTGGTAAATAAACATTTGACTATTATGTGAATCATTGACGTACAGAGGGGCCCATGTAACATCTTATCGTGCTGTCATAATATCTTGTATTGGAACGACATTTTATTTGACAACTTGCATAACTACTTCACTCAGACCGTTTTGCGTGGCGGCAGCCAGGGCAGCATTCGCCGCTCATCCAATTTGCCGTGAGTTGGGGTCCACGCGTTTTAGTCCAATGTATTGCAGTTAATATTAGTTTTTACGCACCATGTTAAAGCAGGTGCTGGAAGTCTTTTTCTACGACTCGCAAACACGCATCACATCTAACACGCACATTGTACATTGCACGTCATAGTTTTATAAGTTAAGCGAGCCAATGGGAAGTGACTTACGACAGTTGTCAGATAAAATATGTCCCTATACCATCCCTTTCACGCGCACGCTTCACTTGGGAAATGCACACTACGACAAGAGAAAGAAACATCGAAGGCAGAATGTTTGTACCGAAAGTACGAAAGCCAACCTCTCCTCATTCTCCGAGCCCCCACTTATCGAACAGGCAGCTGAGAAGTTAAATCGGCCTAGTTCTAACACTGCACACTGCCGAAGGACCACTGGTAATTCCCTCATTTGGCTGGACACAATTTTGTCTTCCAGTAGGCATCATCTAAGAACTTGCATTTAACTCTTCACTCACACGACAGGTAGATACGTAAGAGAGGACTGGACCGTGATTACTCAGCCGAAACTCGGAGGCCAACATGAAAGAACCGAACTGTATTGCCGATATGTGCATGCGTGGCGACTTGTGTCACTGCCAAATGGAATAATTTCGAATTTCAATTTTCCCCACTGGTGAATGTGACAGACGTCAAAAGATCGTTCTATAGTATCGTTTTAAATTTGGCTCAAGGTACTGTTTCCCAAAGTTTTGTTGATATAACCTAGTGTCAGAACGACAACAACAATTAAGAGAAAACATATTTAGTCTACTCGTACGTAGCACGCACAGGTACAGCCGTCATTAAGCGTCAATCAACCAACGCCTTGTAATATTTTGTTTACATCAGTGGTACCCCCATCCAGTGAGGGTCAGTAAAATATTGCAGTGCCCTAGGTCGGGCTGTGACATATGGGTCCTGAACCTTCAACCGAAAAAACGGAACAAAAACTACAGTTTATAGCACAAACATCACTTCGCGTTGATGTTGATTAAACAGTTAATAAAATAGATCGTAACATTTTCTTGCTGAAACAAACACATTATTTTCGAGATATGAGGGTCTCACAGCGGTGTTGGTGAAGTGTACGGTTTTTGGGAAATGACGCAACGTCGATAGGTAAATAATTACCGGTTTTTTTTAAATTGAAGGGCCCCGTAGCAGATGCTACGGACGCACCGCAGCCTTGAAGGCTTATTGTGCAACCCTGTGATGAAGATGAGGGGTTTTCTGCTTTTCCATTGTAATGGAGCACCGGGTGGAATGAAATTGACAGGGGAAAAGTGAAGTACTCGGAGAGAAACCTGTCCCAGGGCCACTTTGTCTGCCGCAAATCCCACATGGACCGACCCGGGATCGAACCCGGGCCTCCGCGGTGAGAGGCCGGCGACTGTTTTTGACCCATCAACCAGTCATAGCGTTTTCCCATTAAAATTAATGGGCCGCGAGCAGGAAACCCATGGCGTGGACCCAACTTCGCGCTTAAAATGCTGTGTAGGTCCACATACGAATATGCGGTTTGTACGAATAATTTTGATCATAAATACAGGAATATGCTTTGTGCAATAATTAAACGAAAACTGTTCAATTGTAGTGTATTTGCGAGACAGCAAAGAAAATTGGGCGGCTGTTGTGGAAAGCCCCCCCCCCCTCCACATTTCCACTGCTTTTTGCTGTCAACAGCCTTATAAATTAATAAATCAAATAAGAAGTGAGTCACAGAAATCACGCCGACCACCTTCGTAAGTTAAAACAAACGCAACCTTGGGAGACCAGCCACCTGCAAGCTTAATAGGACCGTCTCTAGCAGTAGGCAAATACCAACGTAACCTGCGCCTAGGTATCATTACGCGTGAGAACCAACTGCACCTCCCGGACAGGTGTTACTTGGAACAGCCTAACACAAAGATTCTTATGTCGTAAATTCACATTTAACGTTATAATTATTTGGGTTTATATGTGTTATTTGAATATGACAACGGCATAAACAACAACAAATAAATAACAATCATTATGTAACAGATTTTAAAAGGCACGAAAGACAACACAAATTAGAATTCATAAAATATTATGCGAGTTTTGAGGTTTTCGCAGCGGTGTAGCTGAGGATTATGCTGCGTCAGTAAGTAATCGGATCCCGACGTTTCGAGGGAACGTGGTACCCTCACCTTCAACAGCTGAAATGTCTGACAGCCTATGACCAATCGACCTATTCCAACACAGAATCAATCAGTGTCATTGTCCCTCTCGGAACCATAACAAGGTGGTATCAGTCACTGACATCGGAATCAAGTGACAACGCACAACTGAGGTACCTTGGCTAACGGTTTTTCATAGTCCCAGATACACAAGCTTTCACGAACAGTGAACTGGAGAGAAAACGTGTAGTGACAAAATATATTTTCGGGATCCATTATCGAGAATGCCGAGTACAATCAAACAATAAAGGTTACTGACACTAAAAGTTAACAAAGCAGCAAATAAACAAGGGCGTTCTATTTAAATTTATGTGGGAAATTCGAGAAACATTGATTTAACAATTTTAGTCACTATTTTGTTTCATTGATTCTTAAAAGAGTGACCCTTTTGTGCCCACGTTTTAAGCACTCAATAGCAAATATTAAGAACTGAAGTTTTGTTGTTTTAACGTAAAATATAACAAACATTTAAATTCTGTTTCACTTTCTCTCTTACATATAGAGGAGATAAAATTCTCATGAGCGCATTTTAAGCACTCGTCTCAAACATCACTAATCCACAAATCCCTTTATCCGAAGCAGCAGGGGGGTTAAAATACGTTTCTTCCTTAAACTTTTCTTTTCGACTTGAGATCTAGAAAAGGGAGATCCAACTCGGTCAACATTTTGCGACTCAAGAAAACTGATACAAAGAATTTACAGAAACCCAAAATCAAAATGGGAAATGGAACACTGGATGTACATCCTCGACTCGCTACAATCGACACTGGTATCGATACGGATAGATATTCTGGTAAAAGAAAACCCCCACATTAGAAAGTAATAATAATAATAATAATAATAATAGGACTACTTCAACAGAAACATAATGCATAATTTTCATCTTTAATTTAGAGCATGCACTTTCCATGAACTTTTGGAGGAACTACATAGACAGATTCCCTACCCCTTACTGTTACCAGGGTTATCTCCTGGGGGGGGGGGGGTAAAGGGCGGCCTCTTTATAGGGATGACAAGTTTGCCACATCCATGTGCCGATTGTATAGAAATTCTGGGAACCTCAACCTCCTGGAGCCCTAAGGGCCTGTCCAGGCCTGTATTGGGATTGCTTTACCTTTATCCATTACTGTACCAAAAAATAATATCAGAGTTGCTCACTGCACAAGAAAGCTCCCCCCCCCCCCCCCCCCCCCGCATCAATATACCTTCCTGTCGTGCACCGAACAACTTTACCTTTCCTTGACAAGGATCCTGCTCTGTTACAGCCTTCTTAGACCCATAAAGTGTACTAGCTAAAGTTTCCAAGTGTCATAATGTAAGAATCATCACATCAATACCCTCATATAACATGTTATGAAATATTATTAAGCGCCTCGGACTTGTGCACCTGTGAAAAAGGGTAATGAATCGTACGGAGGATATCTTGACTAGTTGGGGACTCAGCTCCCCAAGAAGGATTGTTTTTCTGTGGTTCACGTAGTTATTTAGCTCGTTCGGCTAAGCACATGCAGAGACGATACCTTGAAATCAGGTCATGGCCACACATTTAGACCTACTCAGCTTTTGGACTTTGTCCGTCTGGGCGCTGCAATTGAGAACAGCCCTAAGTAACGGGCCTAACTGTGTAGCGCCTCCACCCTTTTTCGCCTGAGAACGGAAACAGGTCCAGTTTCAGAAATGTTGTATCCATTTTCATCTGTATTTCTGAAACAATGGATGACGGACAAAGTCCAATAACCTGAGCGATTCTAAATGGAGAATGACCTTCGTCATCTGGACGCGTCACGCTATGGTCAAGCAGTCTATTTTCCGTGTAAGTTTTGTTTTCCATTTCCGTTCCCGCGTAAACATGTTCCACTTAAAAGGGGTCACACTAGACGAACGTGAATTGGTTTTAATTCTGTATTCAAATGCTTGAAATCCTTAAGTTTCTGTTTAATCCCGTTCGGATTTAGGCAAGATTTACCATACGTTGTTTGTTGTGCCTACAATTATCAGAAATTCTATGTTTTTGTCTCTAATGGTGTACGAATAATGGTAACTGCCCCAATATTTTTGTTCCGCAGTATTGCGTCACAGGACACATAACCAGTCACTTCTATGGAGACAGCCTCGTGAATGCGACAGGAAGAAGTCTGATGTTATCACAGTAGATGTGAATTACAGACAGCAGGAAACATTTCTATTTACATTATAATTGTGATTGTGTAAGCAGGAAGGTCACTTCTTTTTTGTTCTCTCTACATGTGAAATGCAACAAAATTATATTCTTCTCCCATGAAAAGGGAGCAGTCAAATTTAATTTCAAGGAAAATACACTTTTATTTAACTCTGAAGGAAGGAGTCCATCCAAATACTTGACGAGTTACGTAATGTACACATAGCTTAACAGTTCTGAAAATTTCGCTCTCCTTTCTTTAATTACCCTACTTCGAAAGCAATAATAATAATGTGAAAAATGTTTTATGTGTTTAATTTTTCTCGACGACGTTAGAGATCGTTTTCGCTTCAACAAATATTTACCGATTTAAGGCGGAGAAGTGCGCACAAACGCAAGTGTTTTTCGTATAGTGCTCATCACTGTTGTCCGATTTTAACACATTGGAATACTATGTCAATAAACTTTAGCAAAAGTCCTTACTGTCAAATCCATTGAGCAGTGCTAGAGTTCCATCATGCAGACACACGGAGAGACAGACAGACAGACACGGTAGAGCTAACAGCTACTATAAATTCAGTTCTTACCTCTCAAAAAGGCATTAAGTCTCCAGTACAAAGATAAAATGATTTAGGAAAATAACCACTGTTTATTTGGAGAATCATACGACAAATACACTCTGCACTTTGCGATTATAGGGTTAACCAGAGACCCACACAATCTAGTCAGTGAATCAGTAATGCCAACATTTGGACTGAATGATTCATTCTTACGGTACTTAACAGCTCTATCTCACTTTCAGAACTTACATGTTACATTTCATGTCGTTGTGCTATCTATCATTATTGTAAGTTACAAACACTGAAACACAATATTTACATAAATTTTGCAGTTTCTTATCAAAAACTCAACATCTTCCCACGGAACTTGGCGATCATCAGGTGGCTTCCTTACACACAAATGACGTCATTTTAGCATCAAAGACATTCTTTGCCGACTGCTTTGATTGCTGCTTGAACAAGCATAATACCAACGCTGAAAATGGATTTTTTAATAAAACTGACACGGCAGTTATGGATTTGCAGCCTATTTTCCTCGTTTTATACGGAACGGCAGGCTTATGGTATATAACGATGCGCGTGAATGCCCCCATAAATAACTTTTGAAACAATTAACAAAATGCCATGACATTTCCTGTGATCATTGTGTTAATCTATCAGCCACATTCATTGCTTTCGCTCATTCGAATGCATCCGGTAGTTAAAAAATTCTGATATTCCGTCGAAAGAGAAAGGTCCAAATATATAATACAGTACGAATCTCGGTTTATTTAACAACGCTTTTACAGCTGCTTATGTCATGAAAATTCGAATTGAAGAAAGATTTGTGAATTGTGCACCGGGGCCCCTCTCTTTTCTGGCTACCCCTCTCTGCTATATCTGCTCTACTATGCTGGGCCCCGCAGATAAGCCGAGATGAAATTTAGATGTTACTAGTAGACGGCTAGGTTCAGAGTACTTCCACAATCACGCACAGGTAGGAAGTAAACTCAGGAGAGGAGGGGAAATGGAGGGGAACCAAGTAGGAGGGGATTGATGCGCGCGACGAAAGTCCGTGTTTCGAGTACCGCAGGGCGTGCTGGGAAAACTCCCGGCACAATTGACAGAAATTAATGAACAACCGGGTCAGTCCATGTGGAATTTGTGGTGGGCAAAGTGGCACTGGGACAGGATTTTCCCCGGGTACTCCGGTTTTCCCCTGTCAATTTCATTCCGCCGGTGCTCCATTACTTGGAAAAACGAAAAAACTAATCATCCTCATAACCATCTTCATCACAGGGTTGCACAATAAGCCTTAAGGCTGCGGTGCATCCGTAGCATCTCCTGCGGGGCCCTTCACCACAAAAAAAAAAAAACGATCACCAGCATCCGGGCCAAGATTTGAATCTAGGAGCTCCAGTGTACGAACCATATGCGGCAGTAGGTAGACTGTAACGGTTAGATTACATGGTTCGGTTAAAACTGACATGTTTAGATATCCCTGTAAAGAGTTTAGATATCCCTGTAAAGAGTTTAGATATCCCTGTAAAGAGTTTAGATATCCCTGTAAAGAGTAACATTACTAAAAATAATGTGTGTTGCCTGTCTGGGATTACTTTCCATGCATGTGTAGTACCACATTGCGAAGATCTTCCTGGCACGGTTCCTCTGTTCTGGGAAATACTAATGGTCTGGAATTGGGTTTCTGAGTGCAGACGAGAAAGACAGTTGACATCACTTCAATTGGAGCACACACAAAAAAGGATGCGACAAATGTGTTAAAAAGAGCGCACATGGCGCCAAAGTAAGCGATGTGACAACGTCGGCTGTTGTTAACTTCGTATCCAGCCACTGTATCATTCGAGGGGAAACAAAGAATGGGTGTCGAGCCCCACACGTCTAGCACTTCCAGCGTTTGTTGCTGTATTGCGGATGTGTGTCTAGGTACGTTATCATATCTGCTATCTGCGATTTGACTTAATTATTGTACCGTAGGTCATTAGTTGAGGTTTGCGAAAGACACGTGCATTCTCCCTCAAAAATACCGTAAAGAGAGGCCTTAATAAGAGAGATTTAAAGTTTTTACAGCGGTGATGATGACAATTCAAGTCTTTTGGTAAGTGGTAAATAGTTCCCCCCCGTTTCGGAAGAACTTCCTCCATTTTCAGGATCTAAGCAGGAACTATATACCATTCGTCACGGCGTCATATCTCAGAAGACTCGGAATATCCAGGTCTCATTCTCTTGGATATTATACAGGGCATACACAAAAGAATGGTGAGGTTTCAAAAGTGAATAAAAAATTTATTTCTCACCTTACACGGGCAAAACATACACCGTCAGCGGCGGCAACTGTCCAAGTTTCTTATTTGGTAATTACAATCCTTCAATGTGTGCACCCTGGGTAACACGACACACATCCACACGGTAATCAAACTCATCCCAGACCCGGTGTAGCATGTCCGCTGTAATGGCCTGCATTGCATGCGTTATCCGATCTCGAATTTCATGGATGGACGTGGGAAATGGTGGTACATAAACGCTGTCTTTAACGAACTCCCAAAGAAAGAAATCGCACGGTGTAAGATCTGGCGAACGGGGTGGCCAAGGGAGAAGGTTCTTGTCTCCATTTGCAGCAGCACGTCCGATCCAGCGCTGTGGAAGAACACGATTGAGAAGCACTCGTACATTCCTGTGTAAGCATGAGAAGCGAACTGCTGGTAGCGCATGAGAAACTTGGACAGTTGCCGCCGCTGACGGTGTATGTTGTGCCCGTGTAATGTGAGACATAAATTTTTTATTCACTTTTGAAACCGCACCATTCTTTTGTGTATGCCCTGTATATTTACTCTCGTTATTCTTGCTTCCTTCGCTCTTTCTGTCCTTTCACTGCCTCCATTATTCTGCTTCTGTAAACATCCATCTCTCTGGATTTTTCTTTCCTTCTATCTTTCTTGAACACTTATCACCCACAGGAACTTCAAAATTCAGCAAGCTTTTTTCTGCCTTCAGTGTGCTAGGAAATAAACAGCTGATAAAGCAAGTGACCTAAATCCAGAGACAAAATGGTTACACCACTTAGAATAAATTTTTCATTGTTCTTATTCAAGGGCTGCATACATGGCACGAAGACTGTTCCGGAGGAACTGCGAACTCTGAGGCAAGCCATACTAGAGGTACGTCGTCAACTAATTCTGCACCGCAACCGGCCACTTGTCGCTACAACTTTTCGGGTTCTGGGTTTACTGTAGGACAGTGTTACTCAACTGGAGGTCCGCAGTACAATTTATGCCAATCTGCAGATGCTAGTGGCGAGTATTTTACCGGAAGTGCACAAACTGCTATTTTATAAATACCGGCAGCGACACACAGTTGTTCGTTCCCTTCTAGATACTAATGGTCTAATGTAGGGTATGTTGAACACTGCTACAATTCCCCCCCCCCCCCCCTCCGCCCTTCCTTGGAGACTCTCATGGTGTGGCACACACGAGTGGTGAGGAAGACGATATCGAGGTCTGATCGTGCATTGCATCCGTCAGAAAGAGGGATGCTGGTTATGAAAGGTCTCCAGCATTAAACTGGCAGGGTTTCTTACATCCCAGCGTTAAATTTTAATCGTGAACGTTCGGTGTTGCAGATTATGTCGTCCCTTCTGTTGAATACCGCATAGACATGCTAATTGTTATATTGTAAACAAACAGACGCCGACGTGCTACTTTCTAAAATATTCTAGCGTTACATAGAGGAAAGGTTAAGTTGTCCCCGTGAACGCCATAACGGCATATGAGTGGAGTGAAGATCCTCGGCACTACGTGGAGGTGAGTGGTCAGCTTCACGCCCAGGCCGCTTCACCCCCAGAAAAAGAGCCTCCGGTACCCATTGAACGGGAGTTTGGGTGGGCCACAGAGTCAGTCTGGACGTATGCCAGTGAATGCCACTAACACTTGGATAATGAAATTTGGAGTAGAAACATTTTCATACTCTTTATTGTGGGAAATGCTACATAAATTTGCCTAACACTGGCGCTAGGGTATGACTGTTAGGTACCCTGGTAGGTACCCTGTTAAACACAAATGAGTCTCAGTTAACGTCCCTCAACTGCTTCTGAACGACCACTTCGCAATGACAGAGACCGAGTGAACACAAATACCAAAGCCACTTTTAAACAGCTGGCGCATTATTTTGATGAGTGCATTTGTTAACTGTGAAAGATTCAACGAGCGGTTTATTGAAAGGAGCCGATTTCTCTCTTCAGGCTGTATGTACGTGTTGTTAGCAGCGTGTGTAGTGTGTATGGTGGGTCTACCTTGTTCTCTGGAAGGTATGATGTGTGCCTACGATAGTTCAAAATCTGCTGTAAAGAATCTGTTTGTTTTAAAGGTTAAAATCAAGTGTCAGTTTTATCGAACGCCGGGTTCAAATCTTGGCCTGCAGACCAGCTTTCCTGACAGGTTTTATGGTTTTCCTCAGTCCCTCAAAGAAAATTACGGGCAGTGCATTAAATTAGGACATGGCCGCATTCTTTCACAATCTTTTAAATTATTATTCACTAATCATCCTATCATTCGACGCCGTATAATCTTAGTAATGACGAAAAGTAATCCAAGTATTAATAAACATATATCAGCTACATTTTGTATGCTCTGATCTAGCCTCATGAATGGGATCCTCGATAAGTACGAAGCCAGAATCACTTCTGTCGCACAACTCAGGCAATTACAAATTCTGTTAAAAATACGCGTTCGGAAAGAGTATTTTATTTAACATTACGCATTTGAAAATTTATTTCGAAAGACCAAAGCTGCTTGCACCAATGGAAATTACAGACTCTAAAGCACACAGATGAAAGATTCTTATTGTCACTAATGATTTAAACCAGAAAACTGTTGGTCATTCACACACGTTAGTTAAGCTCGAACCATACAGTGCACAATATCTGTACGTCAACTGATTCACATAAACCTCGAATTGTAATTTTTGAGATCCTCGAGATTTTGAGCCACTGACAATGTTCAGAGAGACTTCTTAACATACCCCTCCCATAAGATTTTCACTAAAAAAAACTATTCCCTATCACACAAAAATGGACCAAAAAACGAAAAATAAAGAAATCAAAAGACAAAATGAAGAAGAAATAATGATCTGTAATGTTAAATGGCCGAAAAACATTTTCTTACCCAACTAAACACATACGGAGTTACACCTGTCTCAAAATCCGTCAATCCCACTGCCAAAACTCATCCAACTAACGCTTTCGATTACTGCAATATATTTTGCATAAATGACCCTCGTTACCATTAACCACATCGGACCGTATGGTGTCTATACTATATCCACTTCAAAAAAATTCTGTCATTTTACTCTTTACCTTAAAAAATCTTTATTAATCCAAACTGTTGTTATTATATTTCACAGCTACAAACTCGCATGTATCAGAATGTTTGACTGTGTCTACTCCCCCAAAGACACATCGCCATGTACTAGAAGACTTGATGTTTTGAGACAACTTTTGTAAGATAGTTTTATTTACATCGCGTACTGGAATATTATAGTTATGCAAAACGTCTACATAAGACTGATAATCAGTAACAAATTCAAGAACTGAATACAAAGAGATAATAAAAGGAAACCTATGTCAGCTATAATTATCGTATTCATCGCGTAATAATATAATCATGACCACCGTAGTACTCCTCACCGCACAACACGTAGTACACTCCGCTCCACGCAAAAACATTTCATATGCTTTTAATACCACACGCCAGCAGTTCCACAATCTACCATCTACAGTGCTTTTATAATTTTACAACTTTTAGAGAATCTTTTTACAAGATTTTAACTTATGTTTCAAAGTGCAGATAGAATATTTTAAATCATGTGTTGAAGTGACTGTAGCTTTTAGCAATAAACCCCCCTGACGATGATCCTAGGATCGAAACACGTGTAGGGGTACAATTTTAACAATTTTATAATAAAGCTACTTAAAATGTGGTTTTAGTGTGCATCGGTTGGTTTATAACTTAATTTAATAATCATCATCCTTACGCAGTCTGCCTTACGACAGGCCCATAGCCCCTTCCAAAGCGAGTTCTCCACAGAGTGCAATCTAGTGTTTCCTCTTTCAAGTTACAGTATCTTCTCGTTTCTTTAAGATCATCCAGTAGCTGCTTACGTCTTCTTCCTCGTCTTCCCGTCACTTCTAACTTTCCTTCAATAACGTGTATTAGAAGGCAGTTCCTACGCAAGCTGTGTCCAATCCAGTTAGCTGTCCTTCGTTTTGTTTTATATAGGATGTTATTTTCCTCTTTGACTGTTTGTAATACTTCTTAATTTTTTACACGATCGGTCCAACTGATCTTCTCCATCCTTCTCCAGCACCACATTTCAAAATTTTCAACGTACGTCGGATCCACTTTCCGAAGCTGAACACGTCGTAATGATATACAGTATAAGAAATTGAATTTGGTACATGTTTACATTATTCTTATCACATCTCATATTAAATTAAGTTCATTAAAATATAACTGGATGATTATGCCTCCACCGCATGGTTAATCTGAGTAGAAAACAGACTCAATGAATCACATGCTTTTCGAAGTAAACCACTCGGCGGCCCTCATGACACTTCTCGGCCTGCGAATATACGAGTAGAGTAGAGGTGCGAAAATACTGAATAAACAGCAGACGGCTGACAGGCGGTTGTCTTCCATTTCGGTGATTAGACGGGACCAACAATTCCTCACCGCAGACAACTAGCACGTTAGAAAATGTTACATAGGCCTCGAATGTGACACAGGTTTACGCAGACAGTACGATAATATCTTAAGAAATAAAGGGCCAGGTTGTGGACCTTCGTTTATTTCAAGATAGGGATCACAGAGGGCTCTTGTGGACACGGCAATGAACCTTCGGGCTGAAGTTACAAAAGGCCGGGTATGTTTGATCAGCTGAACGACAATTAGATTTTGAAGAAGGAGTCTTCACCATGGAGTTCTTTAGAAAAGGGGTAAGGTAATGGTAAAGTTCTCCCTAGAACAGGCCATGAAGGCCCAGAGGGGGAGTAGACGTATAGCTCTACTGTTTCTTTAACCCTGGCACTAGATGAGGGTGGGTGGTCAACTCCACGCCCCGGCCGCTTTACCCCCGGGAAAAATACCCGGTACCCATTGTATAGGAGGCTGGGTGTGACCCAGGGCCGGTCTGGACGGCTGCGGAAAATTTAGAAAAGGGGTACAATATTATTTTTAAAACGCGTCTACTCGAAGGTTTGTTAATTTAACTTCCGTACAAGCGGGGGGGGGGGGGGGAGGCTAATGTTTCGCAAACGGTGCTAGGTCAGACTTTACCCGAACAGTTGTGAAGTAAGCGTTGCCTTCAAAATACGTGTCACAGGTTCGCATCTTCGAAGTACATGATAGTCACACAGTTCACTGTTAACAGCTTTCCTGTGTCCTTTGAATCCAGTTGGAAAATAAAAGTTGTGTAAGAAAACTGATAAACCTCAAAAGAAAACAAAGTAAGCTTAAAAGGCGATAAGATGAACACGACTACACGTGACAATACCTGACAAAGAGAAAGGAAGTCCTGAACAACGATATGCAGGGTCCATGACCCCATCAACTGTTGCACAGCACAGCCAAGGACTTAGTACCTTCGGCACAATAAACGCTTACTGTTGTCAATGTAATGACATTCATCATTCTAGAATAGAGTAAATACAGTGTTATATACTGGGGCGCGTGCACGTAGGATTTCCGATGGCACTGGGACAGGATTTTCTCCCAATACTTCGATTTTCCTTGTCAATAGTCATTCCACCAGTGCTCCATATTGCTGGTATATCATCCGGGATTGGTGCAGTATTATACGTACAGTGGCAGCCACCGTACCAGGGGATTCAGTCTCATCGTCCCTCAAGAATAAAATGTTTTAGAAAAATACAGCCCTTACTGGACAGAGCAGGATGATTATGAAGGTGGCGAAATAAACTGTCGCGGTCTTGCGGCGACTGCGAATTTGTGGTAAACTGGGTTAGAATAAGAAACGTACCCTCAACAGCAGTTTGTAAATTCAGTACGGAATTTTATATAGATTATATAATTAGTTTATTAGTTCACTAATTAATATTCATTAACTCACGCGAAAATCATATCATATAAAAATGATATCAGTAACTAAATAATACAAGTAATTGCAGACTTTTATTACATAATATAATTAATATCAAAATCATATCAATTTCAAAACAGCAGAACTTGTGAGTAAATAAATTCACGTGGTGTTTATGTATAACTATTACATTTCGTTATTTTTAAAATAATGACACTAATGCCACATATACCAGTCTGGAAATGTTATATTCTGAGTACTGAGGAAAGAGTTTTCTGAGCGTCGAGCCCCCCCCCCCCCTTCCCTTTTGGACAGGCAGAAAGAAACGCTGTCAGTCACTAAGATTATATGGCGTCTGTGGTATAAGAATGACATACGAGTGTGGGGCACTGCCGGAATGACGTCTACAGGGAAATTTGGAGGAAACGCCAACAGAGTTAAGAGCTTTCCACTGGGGAGCAGTTGATGATTCCGTTCGTCTGGGGTATACGCTGTACGACGGGGTGACCACGTCCCGACGTTTCGAAGGAACGTACTGCCTTCATATTCAAGGGTCAAGAAATCTGGGCGAACTTAATCCCTCAAGCAGGAAATTCTCATAAGTTAACTTGTTAGTCAAGAGGCCCAATTTTCTACATTGGTAACCTACACTTACAGTATTTATCAACCAGGACAAGTTTGTTACAAAGTACAACTCCGCCCAACTTACTCCATCTAGCCGGACCCAATTTACTATCACACCGGTCTGGCTGAGGCCCGAAGAGGCTCAAGGAAACAATAAAAATACGCCATCAGTATACTCAGCCCTACTGCCGGGATTCGAACCGCCATCTCGCGAGCACAAAGTAGGAGTGCTCACCACTGCGCTCAGCGTTCTATCAGTCGGAGCTAACATCACCTCCGCAACAGCCGAACATGTTCAGCCATAGTATTTAAAAGCCTCGCGAAAAGAATGTGCAACTTGAATTACCTTCAACAATCAGCTTTACAAGTACAGACACTCCCCACCTTACGCAATTTCAACTTACCCAAATTCAGACTTACGAAATTAAAAAAAAAAAAAAAACTGAAATAATAACACTTTTGAAACGCGCGCCGAATTTTTCATTTCGGAAATAAAAGCACAATGAGATGAGGGTGGAGGAAGAATACTGCTAGGCGATAACACAGGTGGCGGGTCGATCCGGTTGCCGCGTGTTGGAGCTTGGATTTCAAATGGACGCTTAAGTTGAGGGTGTGCGTGTGTGCGTACACATATATATGTATATTGTATAGTTCACCATATGTATACTCGATTCCAACTTGCGTACAATTCAACTTGAGCCGGAACTTCCGGAACGTAACTACTGCGCAAGTCTCGGAATGTCGAATGTTAAGTTACGATGTTTTACTATTATTGCTGTATACACCATAACCGGTATATTACTGTAAGCAAATGCACATCCTGAAGTAAGTCTCGGAATGTCGAATGTTAAGTTACGATGTTTTACTATTATTGCTGTATACACCATAACCGGCATATTGTAAGCAAATGCACATTCTGAAGTAAGTCTCGGAATGTCGAATGTTAAGTTACGATGTTTTACTATTATTGCTGTATACACCATAACCGGTATATTACTGTAAGCAAATGCACATTCTGAAGTAAGTCTCGGAATGTCGAATGTTAAGTTACGATGTTTTACTATTATTGCTGTATACACCATAACCGGTATATTACTGTAAGCAAATGCACATTCTGAAGTAAGTCTCGGAATGTCGAATGTTAAGTTACGATGTTTTACTATTATTGCTGTATACACCATAACCGGCATATTGTAAGCAAATGCACATCCTGAAAGCGCACACATTATACTGAATAAAGAAATGACGTTATAACGTTTCCTGAAACCAAAACGGGGCGTAAAATGAGAAGACTGTGTACAACGAAGCACTTATAATCTACATGCATGCGATTCAGATTGGTGAGAAAATCCAACCCGCCTAGCGGCGAAATTCTGATAATAATGAGATCCATTAATAAATTGTACTTTCTACCTAAGACGTATGCATATTTATTATTACGTTATTTATTTATGGGGTTGTGACACCGTACAGTCCGAAAGAAGACACTACTCTTTTTGGTTACTACTGCGAGAACCTAAGATCTCATACACATACGGTTTGTTTAACTACAGGATTATTGCACGTACATAGCCTATTTAACACACGAATACAATACAATCTTCAGGATTCATAACGAAAACTTTTATTCATATGTTAGCTGAATTTTTCTAAAAATTTCTAACTGGAATGTAGCTCTGCAGCCCGCACCTGAATATTACCTGTTGTTTTGTATGTGTTTAATACTCGGTGTCTGATGTCAAATTGAAGACCACACATGAGGGTGTTCGAGAAGAAAGTGCTGACAGGAAGTAACAAGAGACAATTGCACAAGGAGGAGTTTCGTAATTTGTAGGCCTACTCTTCGCCAAATAGTGTATGGACAGTGAAATCAAGTAAGATGAAATGGGCGGAACATGTAGCGTGATCAGAAAAATATAAGAACGTTGTGGGGATTATACGAAACATATAAATACATTATGTGTGCAAAATGTAAGGATTTCGAGTATGAAACCTGGTGGTACATATACATTGAGCTTGAGAGGTTGAATATTTCTTTAATTATGTACCACGTGGTGTCCAAATTTTACGAAAAATGTTGAGATCTTAGGTTCTGCACGGAAATATTGTAGATACGTTGTTATGTTTCGCGAATGACGAAAACGAATATTTATAAATAAACAATTTAATCTGACTTTTATTTAAATGGATTTATAGTGGGTAACTATTGTAAAACTGCGGAGACCTTACGTTTTCCACGTGACTACTGTTGATGCTTTGTGATTGGTCCGGACTGATGAGTACGAATGTTTACAAGAAAATAATTTATTTTAATCTTCCTTCGAATGTTTCCTAAATGAAGTGCTGAAAGTTTCTGATCGCTGCCGACTAGACTAAACCACAGGCGGTCTATTTAAAAGCGTGTTCACCAAAACGGTAACACAAAACTTAACAAACTTTCTTTCCACTGTAAGCACAATGGTAACTGTCAGGATTCTTTGTTGCTATTTTAAATATTATTACAGAAGTGTAAAATTTTCAACGTTGTTCTGAAAAAAAGAATTCACATACCTCACGTGCTGCAGTGATTGTACTACAGACACAGCGTCACTTGCACATCAACACGCCCCACACCGACCACTCGTCATCAGAGACCTAAACCGCACATAAAGACATGCCTTGTGTGGATGAATGTGGGATGGAACAGATTGACCTGCGGTTCTCCCTCCTATTAATATCACGTAGGCGTTTTCGGTGACACTAAATAATGTCGGTTTTTTTTTTTTATAAAATATCAGTCGACAAGAAATGTACAGGTGACAACGGAACTGCAAATGGCTAGATGAAAGACTGGATGTGAGTTCTACGTCCATGCAAATGTGTGCCATTGTTACTACGTCCCTCGTCTACATGCACCAACTCTGGTAACAGAACTCGAAGGCTAGTAAGCCCGCCATCGCACACCATTCTGAGCCATATCCATCCGCCTCCCATCCTTACAGCTGATGTCCCTGAGATACATAACCATACGGGGGTGTACGTAACTTACGTATATGAATACTGGGACGCATGCATGCCCACGTACTTTCATATGCCGGATCTTAGACATGGACGATACATACATTACAACATGAATAATCTCAAGCATGCACACACACACACACGCACAACACACACACATATATATATATATATATATATATATACATATATATATATTTTTCCAATGGCTCGACAGCCCCTTCGGGGCCTAGGCCGCCTCATTTTTCGAAGCCTCACGATCACACTTTAGACACACCACACTCGGTAGGACTCCTCTGGACGAGGGACCAGCTCGTCGCAGAGACCTCTACCTGACGACACACAACACTCAAAAGAGACAGACATCCATGCCGTAGGCGGGATTCGAACCCACAATCCTAGTAAGCGAGCGGCCGCAGACCCACGCCTTAGACTGCACGGCCACTGGGATCGGCCATATACATATATATATATATATATATATATATATATACATACATAGGAAGAATTTAAGTTCAAAACATTTTTGCTCTGTTTCTCAGGTGTTCGTTCTTACGCCTGTCTGCATTATGTGAAAAATAACACCTGTACAATACATCTTCTTGCGTCTGTTTTGTTTACGTATTTGAAAAGGGAAAGGGAAGTTATAAAGGTGTTCAAGGTGGAATTTGCAATGAGATTTGTGTTGAAGCTGCAGAATTAATTCGTCCTTTGTAAAACATTAAAATGTCATTATTTTCATGGTCTAGTAAGACCGTCAGTCATGGCCATACTTCCAGCACTGCGTTTAACCCGGGGTCATTGCCGATGTCATTGTGGAAGGCCAACACTGTATCAGAAGTGTATATAATTACAGAATTAAAATACGTGAATTATTGACCAACTTCCGTCACACAGAACCTGTCTTTGTTTATGCTTAATCACAAGCAAAATTAATGACAATGCTGCTACTGGCAGGAAATGCATAAACAGTATGGCTGATTACGTCACACAGCGCCTTTTCGAATCTACTTTAATCCGATGCTGAATATTACGGCATGACGCAAGAAACAGGATAACTACAGGATGGATGTGGGCCCCACAGACCTGTGGAGGTGAAGCCTGACATTACAAACTTCTGGAATGTGATACCGTGCAATTTGGTAGATGGATACAAACATTTCAGAGGAACCTACAGCCTTCATATGCAGGGTAGAAAATGAGGGCAGACATTTCTCCAAAAGTTAGTACTTATCTGCCAAACTACACGGCGTCACATCAGCAAAGTTAAATAGTTAAACCAAATTAATACAGAACCAAAGGCTCAGAACTGTTAACGCTTGTAGCCATTAAACCCTCTCCTGAATACCTTCAATCTAATCAACAATGTGGGCCGGGTTAGCGAATCGGTATAGCGACTAGCTACGGGCTGGGTGGTCCGGAGATCGAATCCCGGTTGGGGCGAGATTTTCCGTACCCGTGCAGACTGACCCTGGGGCCCACCCAGCCTCCTAAACAATGGGTACCGGGTCTCTTTCCCGGGGGTAAAGCGGCCGGGGCGTGGAGTTCACCACCCACCCTCATCTAGTGCCAGGGTTAAAGAAAGAGTAGAGCTATACCTCTACTCCCCCTCTGGACCTTCATGGCCCGTTCTAGGGAGAACTTTACCTTTATCTTTACCTAATCAACAATTCTACACCACGAAGTGCTGTATGTCTCTCTTTATTTTATTTAAAGACGTGTTATCCGTTTCACATATACTATACACCATAAAATGTGAGGACGACTGTGAACGGTGAATTTAAACATATAGAAAGAAGCGGTCGTGACCTGTTTTAGACCAAGTATTTTTTTTTTCATGGCTCGACAGCCCCTAGTGTGCCAGGGCCTCATCATTGTCGAGGCCGATGCCAAGGACTACCCTTACATTTTCCTGGAGGGGGGATAAGAAAAACTATGGAATAAACGGTCAGTATTGCCAGCCTTGTACCTCAGGATATAACTGCTAGCCTTACAAACGCACTGAGTACGCAGAAGCAGCAGCAGCAGCAGAAGCAGCAGCAGCAGCAGCAGCAGCAGCAGCTGCTGCTCAGTAAAAATGTCCGGTCCTCTGTCTCTAATATCCACGTTTGTGTTACCATTCCCCCTGTGTCTGCTCTTTTCCAGAAGGCTTTTCCCCACAACAGAATTCTGAATAAACACTTTGCTCCTTTGACGCATACTACGTTTTTAGCCCATCGTACTCCCCTTAACAGGCAATATAAGGGCAGTATCTCATATTTGTCTCATTTTTCCACACTGCTTTACTGCTGTTTTTGTTTGCTTCAAATATTTTATTTATTGGTAGTTTGTTTAACGACGCTGTCAGTAAATCAGGCCATACAGCGTCGAATGATCAAATGGTGGCAAATAAGAAAATGGAAACTAAGTGGAAGCACGCAGTCGCGGCCTACTTTACGGTACTTTTTCAGTCATTTATCTGGAGGGACTGAATAAAACTACAAAGAATCTCAAGTCAGTCCGCATCCCAGCCGAGATTCCAACCTGCACCTCCCAATACAAGTCAGAAGCGTTTCTACTTGCGTCAACTTGCTCATTTCGTCTAGATCTCGCTTTTGCAACAGGCGTTTTCCCCACCAGCGCATTCTGCATGCTCAGCTCATGACCTTTAGTTAGAAATACAAGAACAAGACTTTTCCTCTTTATTTAATTGTTTCACGCCCCTTTGCTGTTGGTGCAGTTTCTTTGGTTTAAGCATTTTCACTTGCTTTCAAGTACACTACATTCCTGGGACACAGTGGACGTGGTTCATGCCGCATTAAGCCACTGTGTAGGAAAGTCTCCTAAATCTGAATTTAATGGCTTGCATTTCACCATGCTGATGGCTTTAAATACCCGCAATAATTGTGATAAACACAGAAGTAGTGAATTATGTACAGATCCCATTCTTTTCTGGTAAGTTTTTGACTTACTCTAAAATAACAGAAACATGGTAAAGGCGTACTTCTCGGAATGCACACATTTTTCCCCAGAACGTTTTCTTTATTCTTTTGCATACTTAATGGACCTTTCGGCCGTGCCATGGCTCAGGCGGTTAGTCGCCGGCCTCTCACCGCGGAGGCCCGGGTTCGTCCATGTGGGATTCGTGGTGGACGAGGTGGTACTTGGACAGGTTTTTCTCCGATTACTTCGGTTTATCTCCTGTCAATTTCATTCCACCGGTTCTCCATTAAAGTGAAAAAACAGAAAAAAAACCTCATCTTCATCATCTTCCTCATAGGGTTGCACATAAAGCCTTCAAGGCTGCGGTACGTCCGTAGCATCTGCTACGGGGCCCGTCAATAATAAAAAAATGCTTAGTCGACCTTGGTGTTTGTTGCAGATATGAAACGTAATGAGCTACTTTCGTTGTTCTTCCTGACATGACACATCGTATTACGTTTCAAAACCAGCTGTAGCATCAATAGCATGTAAGGCTATATTTCGTTTTTTATGTTATTCATACCGTACATTTTTTGATTATTCAGGTTCTATCCGACAAATGTTGAACAATAGAAAATAAAAGTGTACATCTGTCGGGTAGAACCTGAATAGCTATATTTTGTGTTGTGAACAATTATTTTTGTTCAAAGTTTCTGAACAGAAATACGTTTCATACTTCATGTAAAGTATGGATTACTGACGAAAATTTGTCGCCCTTTTCCGCAGTTGCTTGGTCTTTCATCATAAACAATCAGCAGCTACTCCCGCTCGCCCCAGTATAGAATTAATACTCAAGGAGCTAGGGTGAGGTCGTATTTTCCGCGAATTTACAACAGCGCGACATAAAAAAGTTTCACTTTATGCGCAAAATTTTAAATAACGCAAATCCAAGAAAATTACAAAACAAAAAGATTCGTCAGACCAGTGGCGTAGCTAGGATCTTTGGCCCCCGAGGCGAGTAATCACAATGGTCGCCCCTAAGATATACTATAAATTTTACAAAAATCACAACCATTTATTTAATTTCCATCTAGTTGACTCACTAATTTAAATTTGTTGAGCAAAAAAATCAATTTCTCACATTTAAAATAGTCATCCCCCCCATATTGCTGCTCCTTTGACTCTGCCGCCCAGGGCAGCTGCACCATTCCCCCCCCCCCCCCCCCCCGCCGTAGCTACTCCCCAGCGTCAGACAAGCCTTCAACATCAACCGGGGAGACAGCGCGTCCTAATTATGCGCCTCGTGCATCTCCCCTTCCTTCGGCGTCGATTTGTTCCATTTTCAGGCAGTGGACTAGTTGAATTAATACAACTATCATGAAATTAGATTTTCTTCTTTATTTATATTGCGCTTAAAAAGTATGTTTAGAAGCAAAAATACGCAACAACAATTACAGATTCATGCGATCCAAGAACGCATCCCCCCTACTTTACATTTATCCTTATGGGAAAATTAGTCTTGAATTATACGAGTTCTTCAAAAACGCGCAGCACTCATAAAATACGACAGCACTGTATTTCTCAGGGTAAGAGGGGGATTGACCGATCCCAGAAGCCGCGCGGTCTAAGGCGTGGGTCTGCGGCCGCTCCCTTGCTGGGATTGTGGGTTCGAATCCCGCTAAGGGCATGGATGTCTGTCTATCGTTGAGTATTGCTTATTTTCAGGTACAACACGTCTCTGTGTCGGGCTGATCACTCGTCCAGAAGGAGTGCTACCGAGTGTGGTGTGTCAAACTGAGTGTGATCGTGAAGCGTCGATAATGAGGAGGCCCTGGCCCACTAGGGGCTGTTGCGCAATGGAAAAAAAAACAGGGAGATTGTTGTGAATAATAATCAATGCCCAGTACCTGCATTTCAGCATTATTACTTTCCTGTTGCACATGCCTGTAACGGAACTTCAGCCGCCTGATGACTCATAGTCATGTGTTTGCTGATAAACTGTCTTTTATGCAGTGCGCTATGCTTATTTGACTTCTGTTGCGGCGTGGTACTGCCTGCCGTTCTGAAGCACGTGACGTGAATTCAGTAACATCCGTAACTTCAACAAGTTAGGAAGTGTCAGAATGGTGTAATACTTCTGACGCGTTCCCTCTGTTGTTGTCCCTGGATGCTAAATTTACACTATTTTAACAGAAACTACCCAATTTCTCCGCCTCTCAGCAAAAGATTTACAACTGATCACCAACCAGATACCGCAGACAGAGATATTTACTCTCGATATCTCTTATACGTCGAAACTCGATGTTTACAATCGATCATGCTCGATGCTCTATGCTCAACTTTTTCTTTAGCCTCAGCGCATGCCTCACAGACCACAGTGAGTCTCAGTTATAATTATAATCATGGCGGTAGATTATAAACGTACGTAGGTCTTAATGTAAAATGTCTGTCACTTTTGTTTGATTTTAACCCAAACAGCAAAGTGTCGGCAAATTTTTGTAAACCCCCCAAATATTTAATTTAACGACAGTCGCTCTGATACGTAAGGATGAACAGACATGACGAAGCCAACAGTCGCTATTCACAACTGTTTCGCGAATACGCCTAAAAATGTACTGATAACGTTGTCCCTGTGCAAGAAGGCGAATGGAGCAATGGAAGTAAAGTTCCACGCATCGCAATGTCGGCACAAGATGGACGTGAATATCCAGCTTCACGCTCTTGCCGCTGTAATCTAAGAGAAGACAGTCCCCCACCCACAGTGGAATTTGGATAGGCGGGTGGATGAACTTTGAAGTCGATTCTTAATAGTATTAAACGCAAACTTTGTACAGCAAACTTGTTTTAAACGACAACTGGTATTTCCGCATACAGAGGCATGCCCGCAGCGCGTAATGAACAGCCACTGCAGTCCTGACCCAATCATTTCCAGGACAGGAAATTCTCAGAAAGTGTTACATGGCACTGCAAGAGCCAACCTATTGTGCCATCCACCAAAGGATTGATTGAATAAGTATTAGATTATTAAACAACGCCCTTTGAACCGAAAATTTACATAAAAGTATATTTTCACTTATTAATCACAGAGTCACAACCAACACTTCGCTTTTTAATGCATATATAGGCTACCGGTTTCGGATCAAACAGCCTTCATCAGGCCACACAGAAACCATAAATTAAAAACTCCATACGTTTTGGAAAACGGAAGATTGATGATAATGATCATGATGATGAATACTTGGCACATTTCATGTCCATCGATCAAACGAATTTGTAATGGAGAATCGATGATGATGATGATTATATCGCCACTAGCGATTTCCTAAACAGGTATATACGGCAGTGTATTCAGATTTTGTCATAAGATACCAAAGAATATCTTGCTCATGCCGATCTAGAGCATATACGTGGCAACTTCCATATCCATTCTGGTTCCAAGGTCCAACCTACTTGCTATCCATTGTGTACCAGGGGTATTTTAGATAAGGATAAAGCGGTCGGTGAGTGAAAGTCCATATAGTGTCTAGGAGCGTGGAACTTCACCTTGCCCCGTCTACTTCACGTCGCGGTGCTTAGGCGCAGACAGCTTTGCCGTTACCTCGTTTCCACACTCCTGAAATGTGACTAAAGCTTAAACAATTATTTTATGGCAGAAATCAGTTTTTCACCTGAGCTCCGTAAAGCACTGTATTCATTCTGCTCAGGATAATGTCAAGTGTCTTGCTCTTGTGAAAACGACAATGCAAAATCTGGTTTCATAAACAATACAGAATTTCTTGCCAACTCAAAGATGATTAGCTTCTCGGAAACGACTTGACAGAACGCAGTTAGATGATTAGTAGAGTGGGTTGAACCCTAAATTGTTACAGTGAATGAGGACCAGCCCCACAACGTGACATGATCGATCTTCCACGTAAGTTTTCGTGTTTTGACTGTGTAGGTTCGTCAAATTACGGTCTTTTATTATCCTAGACGGTGTAAAAACCCAAAAGACCTTAACACGATCAGTTTTACAGTTATTACGCAAATGTATCCGTGTCTGTTATTGTAATATTTATACTCTACAACATTACAACGATCTGAAAATTTCGACTCAAAAACAAATAACAGGCAAAAGCGAAAGTTTCGTTCAGTTTTGCTTATTGTGGTGGCTAAGGACAATGTGTGTACATGATTACCATTTCAAACTGAAAAAGAGCAAATATAAATTGCAAAACTAAATCAAAGTGAGCCAAGGTCTGCCGCCTGCCGCGCTGAATACAACACACAACTGTCTGATCCCAATTGCACGACTTGCTGGCATCAATGGAGAGGGAGCGCCGCATTCGTACCGATGCCACGTCTCAGTCGGGTGACGGAAAGAAAAACGTCGCTTTAAAATCACATGTATTGGACACTGTCTTTGAACAGTCTACAGTTTAACTACTTTGAGGCCCCAACTGCTTTCAAACATGCACACAAATTATTTGAAATTTACAAGTAATACAAACGAATCCACGGGGCAAAATCTTACTTGAGATGTTGATACTCGCTCGGTTTGTCAAAAAATTCCCCAATTCTTATAGAATCGGAGGTATTAGTTACGTGTTTGCATGGGCCCATTACTGGATCCAAACCAGTATAATCCATCCTACCTGACACCGTATTCTATAAGATACAATTTAATATAAGTTTGCTGCCTTCTAAGATGTGATGCCGTGTAGTCTGATATAAATTTACGGGTGTTTCGAGAAACCTGCTGCCTCCATACTCAGGACAGAGAGAGACAGAAAGAGAGAGAGAGAGAGAGAGAGAGAGAGAGAGAGAGAGAGAGAGGCAGCTGCTTCTTCCGAAACACACGTAAATTTGTACCATACTACAAGGCATCAGATCAGCAAGAACGACACAGTTCGTAGCCACGGAAGCAAGAATTTTAAAACTCACAATTTCATATTAGCCTCCATCCATGCCTGTGTCTCCAAATTGTTACCATCATGCCAGGCAAAAAAAGTGTCTTACTGGGTACAGGCGACAGTGCAAAGTGGCCTGCTCTATTCTTTTAATCTTCTGCAGTAAAATGCGGTACTAAAGCTGCACTCTTCATTGCAGTATATTACATACATTATACGTTTTCTTTACATTCTAGCAACAGTGCCAGGATTGGGAGTGATAACCTGTTGTTGAGATAAGTCAAGCGTGTCTTGCGTAAAAAAACCGCGAAGACACACAAACAGTTATCAGCGATTTGCTTGGAACCGTCCGTTTTGCGCAGTTTAAAACAGAGCAACAGAAGTTAGTGTTCAGGAATTGAATAGAAGAAATAACAGAGTGAACATGTCAGAACGTGTACACTTCCCAAATGTTCTGGGTGGCGTCCACACCAAAAGAATACTCAAAGAACTACACATTCTCAGAACCTCTGCGAACTCCAGCACTAACAGTAGAAGCCATTAATGACGTAGGATGAAACCAATGAGGTTTGTCCACGAACTGCCGCAGAACTGTTTGCGCAATGCGCCTGGCTTCCTCGCAGGTTTAAAGGAATATTCCGTCGGAAATAAATGCGTATACAACAGCTGGAAATGTCAGCAAAACAATGCATGTCTATCATCTTTTCTTCATTCGTCATAGATTAACTAGCGCCTTGTATTTACAACTGTAGTTATTATTATTATCATCATCAACTTTTTGAACACCGACATCATCATCATCATTTAAGAAAACAAAACTAAGTTTGCCCAACAACATTCAATGAAGATAAAAGGTAAGTAAAGTTCGCTCTAGAACAGACCTTGAAGTTTTAAAGGGGGAGGAGAGGTTTAGCTCTACTCTTTGTTTAACCTCGGCGCTAGATGGGGGTGGGTGGTCAACGCCCCGGCCGCTTTACCCCCGGGAAAGAGACACGGTACCCATTGTACAGGAGGCTGGGTGGACTCCAGGGCCTGTCTGGACGGGCGCGGAAAACTCGCCGCCACCGGGATTCGACCCCCGACCGTCCGCCCTATTCAGTGTAGATCCCCCATACCAAATGTAATTAAAATTCCTTGGAGAGGACATCTCGTTGTGTTATGTAACTATATAGTGCCAAATAAAGTGAAACACAACACTTAAATTTAAGTAAAATCATATTAGCAACATGAAGTCGCGATTACCTTCCTGTATCCTATTCTGTAGTAGTCTCGCCTGAATATGGCCCTATTACGGCCTGAAGCATGTAGCGACTTTATGTAGGTAATTTTACTTACAACATAAAGTGTTGTGTTTGACTGACTTTATTTGACACTATACAGGCCTATGTGACTAAAATTCGTTCAGGAGTTCGAGGGACGAAGAGAAACGGCCTTTCCATTCAGAGTTTATCTTAGTTAGATTACAATGTGCAATGGAAGCACAACAATTAAAAGCACAAACTGAATATTCATTTGTAACGAAAGGAAGTGACTGCATGGGGAATTTCCTGCAGCATTTAAGCAAGAAGAGTACGGGTTTGAAATTCGTGTAACATCCTGACCGCGTAAAAAAAATTGATGCAAAATGTTGAATTATAGGTATAAGTTTTAAAACTTTCGCGGCGACATGATTCAATATAGTCTTCTCGGGCGCACAGCCGCGTCAATTCGTTTGAATACAACGTTTCGGGGACTAGATCCGTCCCCATCCTCAGGCAAAACAGTTTTGCCTGAGGATGGGGACGGAGCTAGTCCCCGAAACGTTGTATTCAAACGAATTGACGCGGCTGTGCGCCCGAGAAGACTATATTGAATTATAGGGTCTATACAAATTCTACTATTTCGGATAATGCTGGTGATTTCAAAGGGTCCCTGTGTTGAAGTATAAGTATCCTGCTGTGAACCAGCTCACTACGAAGTACTTTTCCAGAGATGGCATACAGCTACATTAAGAAGACCACCAGACCACTCGACCTTGTACTGGTGGACGGTATATAATCGAGGTGTTACAAAGATACCATTATACAGAAGGCCACAAAATGACGACAGAGTTATAAAATATATGCAGTTTTCACTTTATGCTCGGCAGCAGTCAGCTAGTGGTAACTTTAAGCATGAAGCGTCCCTATATCAAAAGCATCCGACACGTGTTATCTGCAGCATTTGCCCTCCTGATCTGCATTCGATACCTCAGATAGCTCAATCAATTAACTGATTTGCTACAGTCTAAGAGAATGGGATTCGATTCCCCTCAGGGTCATTACTTTTCCCTTCATCATCAATTAATGACTGGGTCTGGAGCTTAAACACAGAACACTATTGCAGACGATATCGAAAAACAGAAATCTATGAAAATTCAAGTACTTTCCGTAAATTTTCGGCTGTATGAGAGTTGTTGCGGTAGACGCTTTCCTTTAAAAACAACACACACAGAAATAATCGCATCGATTATGTTCGGTGGAAATGAGGGTGTCCGGGCTATGACACCTTGGTTGTAGTCCGGTAGGTGGTTACTAATGTTTCGGAGAGTAGACTATCTACAGGACAGGTCCACACGGTGTCATAATCCAGAAAACCACAATGGAAATATTCACCGCCGTAAGAACTATTCTACATTCATATTTCCGCATAACATTTTTCCACAAATTTCTGTATGTTCGACATCTGATGCACTTCTGTACTGCAGGTACAGCACTTATGCAGATATGGTCTCACATTCATCGCTTATTTATAAACACCTTGTAGCAGGCCTGTGCCAGCAGGTAAATACCTGCACGCCCCCTGTTTACCTACATGTAGTGGTGCTTGGGCACTGGAACTGTACAAAATGTGGGTCTGGTACAGTGTCTCGACCGGGGTACCGACGAGTAACACAGCAGAAGTGAATGTCGGAATGAATGGTGCACTGTATCTGTCAGGACCTACATTTTAACATGCTATGACCGTTTCCTACCAAATCCTTTCCAGTTCATCATACATAAGCACCCCCTCACCTATACTCAACTCGTTCTTAAAGTTCCCATGAATAAATAACATATGCATGCTTTATTTTAGACATCCCGTTGTGATACATATAACGAAGGTATTATATGAAGAGTCAATCACAACACTTTAATTTATACCGCTTTATATATTTTCAAACATACAACATGTTTCGGCCCCAAGGGCCATCATCAGGTATCAATAAAGAAAATATTTAGAGAAAATTATTGAAGTATAAACACGAAACCTGTATTAAGAACGAGAGCTCATTCTTTTACATACAAACATTAGCTATTTTACAAAATCGTAGTTCTCAATGTGGTTAGACCGAAACATATACACCTTGCGTTAGAAATGTATTTATTATATTTGACTTATAAATTTGGATTTGAACCTTTTTTTAAAAGGTGTTGTCATTGACGGTTCTAACATACAGTAAACATGTCCCGCGACAAATATGTTTCCTTCAATTTACCTTCAGTTAACCTGAACTTTTTTCAAATTCAGGGTGTATTTTGTGAAACAGCGTTATCAAGTGGCCCTGAAGGTATTATATATATATATATAAAGAGTGGATTAGTGGGAGTTTTATCTACGGAAACCGTAAGTAGAGATGGGATTTGCCAAATATTTCCGTTGAATTTCGACGTTATTTCAATTCTTCGAAATCTCATGCTATACTCTTTATTTGGGTCATCCTGTTGTAAATCAAATAAGGGGATGTTGGTAAAGTTTACCATACTAAGCCATATACTTTATCGGACTAATGGGAATTCCATCACAGATCCAGTGGATTCGTAATTAAAGATGAACGAACACGAATCAACTCTGGTGCAACAGCATGGAATACATATAGATAATTCGGGAGTTCTCCGGGAACATTTCAAAATCCACCCATGTTATCAGTCTTGTGTTTGCAGTAGCGACGTTTACTTCTTCTGCGCTGATAACCAGCTGCGTTACTTGACTATTGTTTCCTTGAAGTTATTATATTCTCGTTTCTGTTAGCCTTAACTTTCTTATCGCTTAACGTCACGTGTGCCCATACCAGGAAATCACATGACGCAAACTACGACGCATGCATTTGACGTGCGTGTTGAACTATACAATTTAAATCGCCGTCTCACATTCTCACGTCTTTGCAGGGAGATCTGCACTATTAAGCCTGACCAGCATATGTTCTGTTCAACCCCCTTCTCGCAATACGTAAGGTTTCTTTTGTGCCCGCCTACACCATGCCATAAAGGAAAACCTCCACGTATTCTAGATATCGACACTGGATGGAAAGGAGCAGTCGGCTATACGATCCGGCCGTCTTATTCCCCGAGGGCCAAATGTCTCTTGGATGGCTATCACTACTCCATAATATTCGGGAGGTCCCGGGTTCGAATCTGAACTCAACAGGTCGGCTATCTTAAATAAGGACTTGCGTTAGTTATCTCAGTACCTTAATCCTTTGAAGCACAGTGTACAGGTACTCCTAAACTGTGTTTAAGAGTCCATTTCCAACCTCGAAGAAAACAATTCGTCACCATTCACAAACATCCTACCGCTCGACACGGTAGGCCTATAACCTATGGTGTTGAAGGGGCGCCGTTAAATAAATTAACACTCACATATGTTCCTGATTTCAAGCGTTCCTCATTCATACCATCATATAAGCTGTTCGTGCATTATCATTCCTGTATCAGTGCGTATCAAGTCCACCAAAAGCATAATACTTCAAATTCCCCTATACAAACCACGTTACATGGAATGTCCAAACTGGGTTACATAGACATAGACATTTAAACCTATCGGTGACGCGCATCCCTCCTTCGCGGTTGCTACACACGAAACTTAATTAAGTGGGGGGGTTACAAAATGTATAGTGACAAGCGACAGGAGTTCGCACGCCTTTATATCGATTACCGCGGTTATTTATAAGCACAGAACGACTTATAATTTTGATATGAATAAGTCGTCGTGTATGCTGTCCATTCCAATATCACAATATCCGTTGAAGGAACGGCGTTCGTTTCCTAGCATTATACAGTGCAAAGTAAAGGGTGAAGGCCATCAACCACAACTAAGTTTTGTGTTATATTATTACATAACTTTTTTGCGCAACATGTTTCGGCTTAAGTACAAAAAGCCGTCATCAGGTGAAATTGGAGTAACAAATGAAATTTATCAAGTAAACTTTTATTTACTACTCCAATTCGCCTGATGATGGCTTTTTGTACTTAGGCCGAAACATGTTGTGCATTATAGTTATACAATAATATAACACAACACTTTTTTTTTTCGTCTTTCCTTGTAATGGAGCACCGGTGGGCTGAAATTGACAAGTGAAAACCAAAGTACTCGGGGAAAGTCCCAGTGCCACTTTGTCCACCACAAATCCCACATGGACTGACCCGGGATCGAACCCGGGCCTTCGCGGTGAGAGGCCGTCGACTAACCGCTTGAGCCATGGCACGGCCTAACACGACACTTAGTTGTGACTAACGGCCTTCGCACTTTGTCTTCATCACAACGGGACGCCTATCCTAAAGATGTTGCACAGCGCAGTGAGACTTGCAACCTGCTCGCGCAACCAGGCAGCTCCAGTAAGACAATGCTTCAATCAAACGCCTGTAGTTCGTATCACAGAAGGGTCAGCACAATGCACACACCAGTTTATTTTGTAACTCTGCAACGTTCATACGGTTTAGCTGTTCTCGTCTAGTGCTTTGTGGAAGAAAGAAAATAGTTTCGAGGATTGGACAGTCTGCCAACCGCGCATCTAAAATATGAAGTATCTGAAATATGCAATAAATGTATTTGTATTTACTTCCCCACGCCAGCTGCTAACCTTCATTATACAAAATTATAAAAACATACACACCTGAACTTACACCGAAGGACATTCGGACAAAAGTTTTGCTTTCACTTGCACGTTCCTGTAAGTATTGGTCATCGGAACTTCTACGCATAAAACACATAGGCACGCTGCACTTACCAGATACGTAATGAATGTACACTGTATTCCTGTGTAGTACATACTCGGTATTTTTCGGTGCGTTCCTTGCGATTTTGCACGTCTCTGGCCTCGACATTCATAGATACTGCATATACAAATCTAATAGAGTCAAGGATGAAAGGAACATCCTACATAAAATAAACCGAATGACGCCTGACTGGTTTGGTCACATGTTGCGTAGCAACTGCCTTCTAAAACACGTTATTGAAGGAAAGATAGAAGGGACGGGAACACGAGGAAGAAGACGTACGCAGCTACTCCATAACCTTAAGGAAACTAAAAGATACTGGAAACTGACAAAGGAAGCACTAGATCGCGCTCTGTGGGTAACTTGCTTTGGAAGAGGCTATGGACCCGTCGTAAGACAGACTACGTGACAATGATACAAATCTACTGGTATGAATCTAACCAGTCACGTTACAGGTACCAACGCTGCTTAGTCATGCACGATATAAATTTTTAATTTATTTCATAAAATATTCGCTTCATCACAGATTGTTTATCGAGACGTATGTTTTACGTTCTGTTTCAATTTTTGGTAAGACAGGTGGTATCGGAGAAAAGTTATGAAGTTCGAATTCAGCTTATGAAAATTCGTGCAACGGTGTTTCCCAAAATATTTTGCGGACCCACAATTCCACAAACAGTGGTCTACAGAATTCGTTGTTTCGTATGATCCTGACTCAGGACAGGCCGGAGAATCCACACCATGAACGCTGACCAGGAAGATTAATAACGGAAGGGGAACGTACAAGGTTTGTCTACATATATGTGAGCGGTACAGTCGACAGATATGCCAAACAATACCGACGCGCAGACAACCAATGGCCGGGCGGCCAGTGGCGGGTCCTTCACCTCGCATACCACCAAGCTATTCAAACCACAGCCAACACACGATATAATACAACGTTCCTACCTCGAAACAGCAGGCCAAATCCCAGCCACTTCTCAAACAGTACGCGGAACGCCGCACGCTTCATTTGGGAGTTGCGTGGATCGTATTCCACGACAGATAATTCTGTGATGTTTCTTGCATTCTGTATCCTGCCCCTGCAAGAGAACACATACCGTATATAACATTACAAGCAGCACAGACCTTCTTGAGGAGCAAATATTCTCCCAACTGGTCAAGAAAACTGCTGCCTTGTGTATAACCCAAAGATTCATTGCTCTGTTCACAATACCCTGACAGTGGACCTCGTCCTGAGCCTCTTAACTGAAGTCCACCCATTCAATCATATTTCTTGCAAGATCCATTTTAAAATTATCCTCCACCTTATGTCTACGAAGTGTCGCTGGACTTCCAAGAACCCTGGCGCAAGCGTCTTTTTTACGTTATCGGCCGTAAACGCATGCAGAATATGGACATCAAACTGATACTGCTTTGGGGCGTTGGAACCAAGTAGAAGTGAGTTGTGGCGACGTTTCGGAGGAACATGCTGGCTCAATATTTAGGTTCTAAGTAAGGTTGAGTGTATAGTCGCTATCTATTATATATATATATATATATATATATATATATATACATAATGCCCAGCTGACATCATTTTACTCATTTGACGCTGAGGATGGACGCGTGTTCTTCCGAAACGCTGGCAACGCACTACACTTCAAAAGCAGGGTTAACATGAACAATAACCCACCACGACAACTTAAAGAGCAGAGACGTCCGCCACGTTTTTCTCAGGAATTAACGTACGGATTTTTAAAGCATAATGAACACGCTTGGAGCATATTCAGAAAGCTGTATGCTAACAATCGTCATAAGCATAATGAATCTTCAGCAACACTGCTGTGAAATCCGAAGTCTCGCATCTTGGAACTGTGGATTTCTGCCGGTTACTGCCAGTACACCTTAGCACAGTGAGTAACGCTACAGGCTGGACGACGACGCTCGATTTCAGAGACTGGGGCAAGAGATTTTTTCCTTTCCAGTCTGTCTTCAGCCGCAGGGCTATGTGACCCACCCAAGCCATGTGCATTGGAGGCCCTCCCCCCAGCGGTTCAGCAGGCACAGTGCAGCTTGACTCCATCATTCTAAGTTAAAACTGCACGGTTTTGTACTCGACATCTGCTTGATTACACTTAAGCAGCCGCCCCCAATCCACCTCCCAAATTCTTTACATTTATGCCACCTTATAACAGATAAATACACTACAATGGTGCACGCTGTATTCCCCCCCCCTCCCCCCATTTTCAGTTGGTACATATATGTAGTTCATTCAAACCAATGTATCAGCAAAAATGTTGCCAGGAATTAACAGAAGCTACTTGAAATAACTGTGGAAGTGTTAAATTTCAGTACTTATGGCTGTATACTGTCATGAAGACTGTGAGGATCCTACTGCAGAAATGTTCATGTTCCTTTCTACTAAAGAAAAAATATACTCCACTTATTCCTTCCTGTAAGTGAAACTTTGCAGTTATTCTGCCGACTTTTTGCAGCCCTTCATACCCACTCAGTCTTGGTGCTCATTTCTGCACAGATCTAGTGCTACAACTCTGATCAACATGCATGTATCACACTAGTCAGAAATTATTTTGCTTTATATTTCATTAAGCACTCACATAATAAATAAAATTAAAAAAGTCTCAAATGCTACAGATCTTACACAACAAATAAAATAGTCTCACAAGCTACAAATAAAATACGATCTATTACATAACATGCACATACAGGTATTTGAAACACAATAAAGAAAAGTAATTTCTTGATGTTAAGCAGAAACCCTATTGCACTCACATGAACCAAAATTTACTGTGATTTCTACTGCAGACCCACAAACACTGCATTTTATTGAAATCAATTCCACAGTTTTGGGGCTTGAACAACAGGGCAGGAACACATCCCCTCACTGCACCAATTCAGCATGCATTTCAGGTTAACAAGCAATAATGAAAGAGTTGTGCCAATATACGCAAATAATCCAATTTCTCAATTTTGTGCACTACATGTTCCTTGGATGTGGAGTTTTTACATTTACACCAACACTGCACACAACTTGTCTGGTCCGAGAAATCACGCGTTTAAATGATCCAGAAACACACGTCCCTAAATCTTTGCTGTTTGTTCTATAAAATTTAGTATCATGTTCATCAAAAGCAACTCTCCTAACTGCAGTTACTTTGGATACCATTTATAATAGTTGGCTACCTGGGCAGTTGTGAACTTACAAACACTTTAAAGTAACAGCCATGCATGTATACATCCAGATAAACTGTGGTTACTAGCTGCTTCTTTCACAAAGAGAATTGAACATGACACAACTGTGAATTATTCTGATTTTTCATATTTGGAGAAATCAGGTGTCTCCAACAAATGTCCCCTATTCAGGCACATGGTTTTGGTAATTAACCTTACCAGTTTGGGATGGATGACACACAATAGGAATCAATTCCGGAATGTCAACAAGTAAATTTACAGACTGTCTCCCAGGTTACAATTAATTCGGGAATAAAAATCTAAAAACTGCAATTCCACCAGAATCTGGAAAGATGAGAATTGCCTGGACCCCATCATTACACATTAATACAGACTGACATGCTGAATATCATGAAAACATGTAGCTGTGTTACTGATTAGCGAGTCAAATTATAAACTGTTTCCTGATTTTCAGATGCCCTCAAAACAAACAGTAAACACCACATACCATTCAAGTTGATTTTCAGATGCCCTCAAAACAAACAGTAAACACCACATACCATTCAAGTTTTAATTCTGCCAATACTGGAAATGTAATCAAAATAACAGTAATCACCACATAATCTGAAAGTCTGAACTACGCTAAAATAGACTTTTAATAAACAGTACAGACACTTCTGCAACAAACCCAACTGACTTTGTTATATAACTGCTCACCCCTCTGCACACACAACTCGAATTCCAGCCATGAACTCGCTTTTCATAATCCTACATATTCAAGCTCCACACACCCAGAGAGGACTGTTTGGTTAAATAAATATATGTCTTCTCAAATATCAATTTATTTTGTCAAAAATAAAATCATTCATAAAAAAGTTTTTTCCTAGATCACATACCAGCACACACAAAAATATCTTATTGAAGGTGAATGCTACAGATACATCGTAGAAAATGTATGTATATACATATATAAGAGTTTCTTCTGCTGCAGGTTGTTTGGAAAAAATGAGGATTCTGATAGCAGATTCAAAAACTCAAATCTCTATTCAAAAGGCACATTGCATATTGGAAGGACTTGCATTAGAAGTACAAACTGCCTACAGGCAATATCTTTAATAAATTGTTGAAAGCACTTTGAAATAGGAAACCACACACTAGGCTATGAAACTTGGTAATGCTACATATTTGCAGCTTAGCACTCTCTCATACATATGAAATTCCCTGCTTAGCAACCAATCACAAGATAGGGCAAACATAGCTTTACAAGATATTAAAAAATCACAATTATCCACAAAGTTATGACCCACATGGGACTGCGACTAGATGCACAATTTGCCTCCTAAACTTTTACAGAGGGCCTACAACGTAACTGTTTCTGTACGAGACATATGCCCACCTCATCCATTCAGGAATGCATATTCGTAAATTCACTCAGCATTAAAGACAACAAAAACTGTATACAACTCACTATACTTTTGTAATACTATCAGTTTCTCTTTGGGAGAAATAATGGCCGACGATAATGACGTCTGTGGGCGGGCTGGCAACAAAGTTCTAATCCGGTTCGCAACATGACGTTGTGGCGATGAATTACGCAAGTGAAGGCAAGGCCAGTTGCTGCCTATCTAGCCTCGCACCAGGCACCAACGTTTCCGTATGCTGGGCCGGTCATGCACTCGACATTACAGTGAAGTTTGGTTTATTTTGCAAATCTGGCTACTCCACACAGTTCAATATTGAGCATGTCATGGACCCTTTCACAATGGGGGGACGTTTCGAAAAAACATCAGAATTTAAGGGCAGAACGATATAAGAATTTACATACAAATCACTTTAATATGTACTTGAAAAACTGTTGGAGCAGCTTTTGTGACTTTCAATTACATCTCAAGTTAACTAAAAAACCAAACCCGTAAAGAAAAAGGCAAGGATACTCGTTTTCCACACACGCCTGGCCCGGTTTCATTCCGGGAGTCCTCGGTTCAGAAGTGGGGAGACGCCATGATCTGACACCCACTCTGCACGTGGTCCATCACTTGTTCCTTCAGCTGGCACACTTGTTCTTTCAGCTTTGTAACAACACTACCCAATTCAGTATTCTCACCCTTCAAAAGTTTAACTTTGTCTTCAAGTCTGGATATACGCTCCAATTTACGTCGTCTGCATTTAGAAGCTGCTATCCTATTCCTCTGCCGTTTCCTTTCCAGCTTGATCTTCTCCTGGCACTCCATGTTGATGGGGGAGAGGGGTGGTGTCGACCCGAGACTGGGAACAGTTTGTGGTTCATCTTTCACAATAATGGACTGGTCTGACGACGAAAGAATGCTGTAACCAGCATTAGAAATGGGCGGGAATGAATTTGCCTGACTGATCACAACTTGGCCGTGTGGCTCCAGCGTCGTATACGTAACACCAACGCCTGTATTATTACTGCTGGTGACAGGTACATCTACAGTCTGCAAACCTCCTGCGGAGCTCATCTCACTGGAATCGCTCGTATGCAGCTCGTTCAATGCATCAACAAATCCCCGCGCATACATCTCCTGCTCTTCAGTCACTGTCCTCGGAAATAATATTTGTGTTGTTGGAGTTGGCGTCGTTGTAACCAAACCATTCTGCTGTGCAATGATAAGTTTCTCAAGTTCAGGGGAGCCTAATTTAAGCATGTTGAGATCTGGAGAGGAGAGCACTGGAGCTGCTGTCACTGCTGTGCTGAATTTTGGTCTCTTCGCTGGCCCCGGGTCACATTCAAGTCCAACGTCATACTTCGCTTGAGCTGGTTTACATCACTACTGAACCTATGTTGAAAAGCCTGGTCCTCATAGAAAGTAGTCTCCATCTTGGGAGGAGCACAATTACGAACCATCAAGCGACTGTCCTGATCACTCTCGGTATGAAGTTAGTTCCTCACAACAAACACGCGACCTCACGACGCTAGCCTCACCGCGTGTCGTACCACAACAATGACTCACTTGCCGATCAATACGAACAGGCGCCGTGGCAAGCAGTTCCAACGAGCACCACACGTCCTACACGCACCGCTACCGCTTTGTGAATAACAAACATCCAACTGAACTGCTTATATTCAGTGACTCATGCTATCTATTTTTAACACATCACGTCACCAAACTACGTTTCTATTGGCTGACGATGACGAATTCTATTTTCTGCGAACTGCAACATTTACTCTCCATTGGTCGAGCTACGTCGACCATGTCGTCATGTTTGTACCAGGAACTTCTACGCATGCTGTGCGCGCAAGAGCGAGACGGCAATATTATCTTATGGCGGGCAGGTCGAACTTACTACGGGCATCTGTGTAAGCTATGATGGAAGTCTACGAAAACTGAATTTAAGCCAGGGTCAACCTGTTTGTTGTATTGGATTAAGGATGTATAAACTTATCGCCTGCAACTTTAGAATTAAACATTAAATACGTGACTATGGAAAGGAGGGGAGTGTGTAATTAAAAAGGAGGTATTTCATTCCTCTCACTTTCAAAATGATGAAAGTCTGTGAATGCCAGCATTTCAGTTTTTGGCAGCACGGGATGACGGTGAGGACGACGACAGCGACAGCAACAACAGACAGCTGGCAGATACTTGCATCTAGTCAGGTATTCCTGTACCATTCACTTCCATAAAGAAACTAACATGGACGTCATGTCAAATAAAATGTAAATGGTCTGCCTCCACTGTTCTGCAGCACCCTGTGCCATCACATATGAATACAAAGTAATACATACATAATACAGAACGTGGTTTTCACTTAAATTTCGAGAAAAACTTATAAAAGAAACAATAAGAATAACAACAACATAGATATATGTACAAAAGCATAAAATAATTTAGGAAACCTACAACCTAGAATTAATTGGCTACACTAAATACTGCAGAAAGTAGTAAAGAAATATGAAAGCAAGGGCAGACATATGAAAATATTAAAACTGGTCTTACAGAAAGAGTGAGTATGCTGGGTGGATTCAACTGGTTCACAATACATCCAATGACACACTTTTGTGAAGACATTACCTTTGTTTCAGAAAAAGAAGGGAAATTTCTTAACCAGTCAACTATTCAACTGCAATCCTACATCATGGAGTTAATTCTACAACACAAGCCCAGGTATCTGAAGACAGCCCAGATTATTTATGATCCGCTGCATGGAATGGATTCAATGTAAGGAAGAGTTAAGGTTCCCTCTTCTAATGGGGTGGGGGAAAAGTAGAATTATTTACCTTATTGTTTATTTAACATTGATGTCAGTAGCTCAAACTACATAGTGCCAAAGGGTATGATTACTGAATAATATAATGGAAAGGCTGTGAAAGGAAGCAGTCATGGCCTAATTTGTGGTACTATCCCAGGCTTTGTCTTGTGGGACTAAGGAAGAAAAGGAAAATCCTCTGTCACAACAATCAGTGCCTGGGCCTAGATCAAAACTGGGCACCTACAGGTAAGAAACAAACCCACTCCAAGCTCATTTGATCCACAAATACACTATGAACATATGGCAGACATTGTAGTAACTGAAACACTCCATCACAGACTAGCAAGTTAAACTGTCATACTGAACTTCATTGGAAGCCGCTATCATGATGATAATAACTTGTTACAGTTTTTCAGATGTTTTGGAAACCCACAGTTTTATCAAAATATTATTCATAAATGTAGCTGTTTTACACAAATTAATAGAAACTGAAATGTATTACAGGTAATATACTCACATTCCCACCACAATCATGAAATGGGAAACAAAAATGTATACTGATAAATAATTGAGAGGGTTCTTTTTCAGTGCCTGCTGAAATGCCTTTGTTTTATGATTCTAAAATTAACATTTTTAAGAAAACCTATCAAGAAACATGTCTACATTTAAAAAGGTTGTCTGTTCATCTGCTAGCTTTTTAATACATTATAAGCAACAGTGCTACAATAACTGATTTCTGTGAAAGTAGTATAAAATTGTTGGCATTGGAGATCATCTCACCTTCACACACTTCAGTTCCCTGTCCAAGAACACTGACACCAGGTGTGGAAATCTGTGAGATGGAAACACCACTAGCAACATTCAATGTGCATCTTGAAGTTTTGCTTTTAAGATCTCCATTTCAGAATTGGTAAATACGGATGCGCTTTGCAAAAACAATTTGTTGGATTTAATTCTGAGTTTAGTGTATGTGTAAGTGGTCCACATTCACTTTAAACTTATGCTTACAATCTGAATGTCATCATATGGTTTATCTGTTTTTGGATTTGTTTTAGCTGTACTAATATTCTGCACCACTTCCATTCCCTTCACAACTCGTCCAAACACTGTATGCTTGTTGTCCAACCATGGCTGAAACACATATAAATAAGAGTTAACATGGATCAGTCAGACACTCCTTGTATATTTGTTAAACAAATGATCAATTATACCATTTTCTCATTTTATGAATGATCACATCAATAAATTTTTACACAAAATGTAAATGTTTGAAAAACTAATCTCCTTTTCTTGGTATGCATAGTGGTTTTGCAAGCACACTGCAATACAAACACATCAAGCCATGCATATACTGCTAAGCCCTGTTTGCCATCTCTGTGCTGTCTTTGTAACACACTCAGGAGCATCAGATATCTTTGCAAATTGTATCTCATGACATCATCCACCATTATGACTTCCAAGTGCTCATGCACTATAATTATTGCAATTACAAATCATAACAATAATACACATTTGTATCATCTCTATTTAATGCCTTTAAATAACAAGAAATTTGCTTATGTTTAATGGATGACCTTCAAGAAATGCATCTCCTTCACAGTGTACTAAATTTTATGTAGCATCTACTGTGTATATGTAAAGTTACAGACTAGTTTTCAGGCTTCACTATTTTATAACAAGTAATGATAAAAGATGAATATAACACAAAGCTAAAGAGAAAATGTGAAAGTTCATGTATGCTGTTAGTGATGGTCTGATGCAAGGCTCATTGTTGCTGTTGTTCACACATCTCATCAGTATTCTAGTTCTGAACATGAGCATTTCGTGTTCCAATCCGAACTCTGTCTAAGATTCTTGGTCCACGTTGAATTCCACACTCAATACTACTTCTTTCATGTAGATCACAGACAGAAGTGCAACAATGTCCTGGGATCAGGATGGCTAAGGTCTTCAACCTCCCTTTCCAGTCAACCACGCAGGAAATGCTCATTTAGACCTTCATGAACAATCACTGCCTACCTGGGCTTCAATACAGTCAAACTTCCTTATTGACTTCTGGTAACATGTGAAGTTCCAACATGTCTAGACTGTATATGAACTTGTAAATGAGCATTTTCCAGCTTGATGGATTAGAAGAAGTGGTTGAAATCCTTGCACATCTTGATCTCTGGACCCAATTCTTGTGAACAGACTGAGGCTGAGAATAACAATCAATAACATGGGCAACTTAGTGTAAAGAATCAGACCCATGAGACCTTCGCTGTTCTGGGATGTTACACACCATAGATTGGTAGTTAGTTACCAACATTCGGGACAACCTATCGGTCCATCTTAGACCCTTGAAGATGGACTGATAGGTTGTCCCGAAATGTTGGTAACCAACTACCAATCGACACCGTGTAACATCCTAGAAGAGTTAAGATCTCTCTCACACTGTGGCACAAGCCTGAAATCACACAATCAGACTGATGTGAGACTATGGCTTCAGACATTTTGTGTAATGTGACAAGAAGTGAAATACTGAATGGACATGTACAGAGCGATGAATGACTCGCCTCTGAACTTATCAATATAGCAAACTTTCACAGTTTCTCTTGAATGTCATGTTTCATTCTTGTTCCTAGCATGACACGTTACAAAATAACAGTGCTATAAATTACACTACAATTTACTGTTATTTGTGATGTGTGAATAATGAACAGGGTGTAAAGTAAATGGTACAGAAATATGGAAAAAGGAGAGAAGAGGAAACACATAACACAAGAAAATGGGGGGGGGGGGGGGGGGGGGGGGGGGACAAAAACCTACTACTGCATTTGCAAATCAACAAATTCACAGTAGCCACATTTAATTTTAAATATTTCAGACACATTGACAAATTTGGTCCAACAATTTAAAATTAAAATAAAATACAAAGAAATTAGATTTGGTGGTAAGTCACATACTTAAATGAATGCAGTCTCGTTTGTCACATGCTGTCAACAATCAAAAAAATTAAATTCTGTTTGACTGACAACTGAGTTAACACTGTAAGGCATGACTCACTCTCTCTCTCTCTCTCTCACACACACACACAGATTTGAGACTAGCAGTTTTTGGGTTCTCCTGGAGGGGGGAGGGGGGTTGGTTGTGTGCACTGGGAAGGGGCAGCATGGCCTGTTTCAAGGTCCTACCATGGCATCTGCCTACAAGGCCTTAGGAAAACCACACAAAATGTGAGACAGGTCATCAAAAACTGGCTGAGATTCAAACCAGGTACTTGTCATATACAATTCTACACCATTACCAACAAATCAACCAGCTTACTGACAGGTCTCAGAAACCACACCTCAAAAGTCTGCATGTCACTTTCCTTTCCCACTCAGAATCTGAGATAGTGCTGTCACAGTACGTGAAGAAGGCCCTAATCTTGAAGGATGATGATAACGATGATGATGATGGTTGTGGTGGCGATGACCAAACTATGTACAGAAAACTTTACTCACTGTTGGTATAACAGTGATGAAAAACTGGCTACCATTTGTATTGGCACCTGCATTTGCCATACTCAAAGTGTATGGTCGATCATGTCTCAGGTTTGGATGGAATTCATCTTCAAATTCTCCACCCCAGATGCTCTCTCCTCCAGTGCCTGTCCCTATTTGAGAAAGAACAAACATTTCAGGACGTAATAAGTAACAATTAGCAATGCTGATAAAATGTATATACAGATGGTGATACGAACAAATACAGAAGATATTATTCAATTGGACTCCATGTTACACAGTAATGCACCTGTTTCAAGGTCCTATCATGGCACTTGCCTAACAGACCATACGAAAATCAAACAAAGTGTGAGACACATCATCAAAAACTGGCTGAGATTCGAAGGATGCAACTGCTGCAGCAGCAGCAACAGCATTGGCACCATCAATTATGATATACAGGCACATCAGCTGTTGAGGATATCCACAAGTACTTACCAGTCAGGGCATGTACACGGTGGCCCTAAAGTCAGCTAAAAAAAAACCGTTCTCTCCTACTAAATTTGGATGCTGAAGCAAAACCGTATCACAGCACTGAGTTGTTTATTGAACATGGAGGATCACATTTCAAACAATTTCTGTAAATTCAGTGAGTCATAAAGAAATTTACAACATATTTTATGTAGATTTTGATTTGGCTTTTCAATTACGTAAGACAAAAGTGTTAATGACTTACAAGAAGGCTGAAAATTAGTTTCTGATGTCAGGGTCATCACACGGTATGTCAATGGTTGAGTGTGGTGGGTAAACCACATCTGACTATACATACTTCACAAAATTAACTAAAATGAGCCAAACATTAACCTTTAAATGTCCAGACTGGTACTTAATTTTTAGCACACGATTTATGAAAAATGTATTATTTGACCAGAAAAAGATAAAATTATGAAATAAATGGCATTTTGTGGAAAATAAAATGGAGATTATGCAATATGTTTGTCAAAAATGCAGTAAACTTTCTTAATGTGTAAATATATAAAATTGATTTCTACGGGTGTTTTTTTTACATGCATTCACATATGTGAATGCTGGTTGTTTAAAGGTTAACGTATCCAATACAGGGTGCAAAAATGGAACGTGGATTCCCAGAAAGAAGATGGTTAGGTGTCAGATGGGCATGGCAGCCATCACTCAAGTTAGCACAGCCTCCTCATGACGGGCAAAACAAAAAGAAAGCCTCCATGGTTGCTTCACTGGTTTCATCTTCTATTGCTTTCCAAATGTAAAACAGAAAGGTAAAAAAGTATCTTGGGAGAGTGGTGTCACTGAAAGCATTATCAGTCATCTCAATGCCAGTTACACTCAGATGAACTGATGTCCAAGATAATGTTATATTAAAACCTAAATTAAAAACTGAGTGGCACCATGTGCAAAATTCCAGTATGAGGGTAATGTCTATGAACACAGCCTGCAGTTTACATCAGGTCACTGGGGCAGCAGCTTTCAAAATATGACAGGAGCAATGCACCTAACGTTTCGACTTTCTGCTGGTACACCTGATCTTTCACTCCCCCCCTCCCCCCCACAGATATAAATCTAGGGGGAGAGGTCTGGAGATCTCTGTACCCAGTGTTGTGGACCACTGTGACAGACCCACTGACCAGGGAAGCAATGACTGAGACATAGTTTCACAGATGTGCCACGATGTGTATTGAGGCTCAGGGTGGTCACTGCAGACATGTACTGTAAATTCAGCAAAAAAACCTTATGTCAGTACCTGTTTGCTTATTTGTATTTCTTTCACCTTCGAGAATTGGACCTATGTTTATACAACGTTCCTGACTTGAACAACTTCAGGCATAAGGTTCTGAAGTCAAGACATAAAGTCCTGAATTACCCTGTATACACAAACACAGCTCATTATGACACCACTGACTAAACACATAAGATGCAAATCATATCTTACTAATAACAGTTTCAGTAAATTAAAAAAAAATCACAAGCAAGCCAACATCGTGCACTACTGGACTAAACGAGTTCCACCAGGCGGGGGAAATGAGTTGTGTGGCACTCAGGTTGGGCTCTATGACTGCAGAGACAGGTTCAAGTATAAGGGTCCACACAGACATCTACATCAACACACAGGAAATGGCAATTTATCTTCTGCTAGAATAGAAACCTTCACTATCAGTTTATCTGCTACGAGTATCTGTAATTTCCCATCCTTAGAACTTCCACGTCAGCAGCTTTAGTGGAAGGCATAACACATAACAATATATTCAACAACAACAACAACAACAACAATAACAACAACAACAACAAAACCCATCTGAGTGCATTTCACAATAGGGTACTAAGGAGAATATTTGGACTTTAAAGAGAGATGAGATGCATAAACTTGTATTTCACCAGATACTTTTAAGGTGATGAAATCAAGGACAGTAAGATGGGCATGACATATATTATGCACAGGTGAGATCAAACATAGGTACAAAATGTTAGTCAGGAAACCGGAAGGGAAGCAATAGCATGGGAGACCTAGGCATGATGGCAGTATAAGAAGTAGATCTTAAAAGAAATATGGTGTGAATGTGCAGATTATATTCACTTGGTTTGGGACAAACTCTCACGAACACAGCAATGAAACTTCTGGGTTCCATAAAAGCTAAAAGAACAACTCCAGAAGAACTGTGTTCCATGGAGTTGGTCATCAATAACATATGATATTCATAAAAAACTGTCATGAAGGTTTTTAGAACTCACGTATGTCTTTGTATATTTCATCAAATATGAAGAGGAAAATTATGAAATGCATAGGAAACCAACTGGTGTTCTTGAAAGGTGCTGTATACATATTTTACCTGTAGGATCGCCAGTTTGAACCATAAATCCCTTAATGACTCGATGGAATATATGACCATTGTAGTAACCATTTTTACTATGCACACAGAAGTTCTCCACTGCCCTAGGACACTCTTTAGCAAAGAGCTTGACATGAATGTCTCCCAGTGCTGTATGGATAACTGCACTGTCATACAAGCGCTGAACACCTGTATGTGAAAGAATAAAGATAACACAGACTTTATAGTTATGCAGTTACTTTCAATTTACCACCTAATATATGGAGAATCTTGCACTGTAAGCATTAGAAAGATGAAAAGACATAATCAAATATTTCGTACAGAGGCACAAAGTTGTTGGTGGAACCATGACCACCAGAGTCACAGCACTTTGATGCTGTCATCTAAATGTGTTTAACAAATATATTTATCTTTTCTTAGACAATGGTGTAACATGCGAAACATCACTGATGTGTATTTGAACTTGCAGATGAATGCAGTTTGCTTTTGAAATGTCGTGTTTGTATACTCAGTGACGATGGACAAAGTTCAAATACACATCAGTGATGTTCACATATTTATCTTTTCATTCGTAACATGTGAACGGCTGTAACTGGGGAGCAGAAAATTTTATGTTACAAGTACTATAAATCTATATTCCTGTTGATCAGTGCTCTACTTATTTATTATGGCAATCTTATTGAACAATTTTCTAATATCTACCACTGAGGCATGGAGCATAATCATTGCTTTATGTATTCAGTGCATGGTATTGAACTTGGGAAAATTATACGTGGTTTCCACACGAAAGCTAACTCTATGTTTTGAAGCAGATCTCTCAAAATACTAGGTTTCCAGACAAATACTACCTCTATCAAGTTATTCAAAGACTTAAATGACTCCATAAATTTCACCTTTCCAAGGTACTGGAATCCATTCCTGGGCACTTGGACAGACAATATGATAGGTCTACAGTATAATTATGTATGGTAGCTTAAAGGTTAGCTGATATTTTTAGAGTCTGTTTTCATTTCTCTTATACTGACGTCTCTCATGGGAGATACACCATTGTTTCTAAACTACAAACTGTGCAGAAGTGAAGTCTGGTAAAAAGGAAGTTCAAACCTCCCATTAAATTTCAAATGCACTTATGGGTTGGGGGAGGGGGGGGGGGGGGGGAAAGGAGGAGGAGGTGTTGAAACCATGGCAAACCAAAAATAGTATTATGTCTTGAACAAATTACTTTCACCTCTTGAACATTAACATGTTTGCAAGCATGTAGACTGCAAATGAAACCACATGGGGAACATTACCTTTAAACACTGTGCAATGTGATACTACTCAAATTTCCCTAAGGCAATCAGAAAGTGAGGTGTAAAAAAAAATGAACATAAAGCAATGAAACAGCAGTGGTCACAGCAAGGAGACAAAAACATGAGAATACAGACAGGAACAGAGAGCACTTAACAAAGAAAGCCTTTTTGCCTGTATGGAATAAATTCTTTCATAAGACAACCACGTAACATATTACATGCGCCCATCTTTCGTTTTCTGACTGCAAGCAGCACAAATGTAAAATGTTTCTTGAAATACAGTAGAAGAGTAATGAAAATCACAAAAGTGAATAAAGCATTCGACTGCTTCCAAGTAATATCTCTCTCCCCTTCTTCCCTTTCCAATTTGAAATAAAGTACAAATAAACTAAACATGACAAAATACTTTTAGCAAATTCCTCTACGTACAAAACAGACGTCAATGTTAAGGGCCAAATGAATTTAATTATACAGCAGTTTCACAGTATATGCATAAACAACAAGACAGCAGCAACCTGAAGCTTCAGTTGCAGAGATGATGTCTTCTTTGGATGGCTTCTCATTGAAGATATCTCGTTCTGCATCCTGGCTCTTGGTATCCTCTGGTTCTCGCCTTAAATAAGAAGGGTGAAGTATGTTAGAAAGATTTCATAAATTAGAAAATGGAATTAAACCACCCATACTGTTCAACACAGGCTGACTGATGTTACATGTTAACTGCAATGGTATGAGATGAAGTTGCAGAGGATTACATTACCTGCCAGGTAGCAAGCAGCTGTGACTACGATGCTATTCTAGTATTTACTGGAGACAACCTGAACATAGCTAATACACAGGCTCAGGATTCAATCCACATATCTTTTACATGTCAGCCAATCAACCACATCACAGAACTTTCTATAACTCAAAATGCATGATAAATAAATGCGTGGCCACAAGAAAGGAACATAATGATGAAGAGAACATCATATTTCAGGGTTTAGAAGTATTCTTCCGTATTCAAGAAATCCTAGGTTAAAATCTTGGTAAGGAAACCTAGCTATTCTGATTGTTTTTGTGGTTGTCCTGTCATTACAAGAAAATGATTGAACAGTATCCTAAAATTGCCCACATTTGTTTCAGCATACTTTCCAATTCATCATTCATATTCATCCTGCAATTCAGGGACATGTAAAGCATACAGTTGAAAAAGCAGGCTTAAATATAGGTAATCAAAGAATGAATCAAATGTCAACCATAATGACCCTATTCCTACACCTACTTTCAAGTTTGCTCCAGAAAATGAGAATGTTTATTATGAATGATGGCCATGTTATATTTGTACTGACTTGTACTGTGCCATATATTATTTGGCACCAAGTAATGGCACATGTGCATTCCTCTCTTCCCTTCCTTCCTGCTTGCCCCTTCCCTTTCTCCACTGAGTACCATGACATTTTACCTGGAATGGTATTCAGCTCTGACCTCAATGACTATCTGTGCATTCCTTTTCCAAATTTCAACTTGGCACTCTGCTTCTAAATTAAGTGCCTCAACTGTGGTTTTCAGGTCAATGCTCAAGGACCTGCCTAGTATGCTTCAGTACGCCCTGATTGTGTTTAACATGGTTATTTTTTAAGCTACCATGTGCATCATGCAGGTAAACTGTTTATGTACTTTGTTAGGGTTCATTTTCATCTTGCTGTTTGCTGTGGTCAAATTCTTGGCTATATTTTAACCTTTTAAAGCCTAGCGATTACTTTATATACCATCAGGTTTAACATTCACAAATTCTACATGGTGCTCACACTGCATTTATGTGTTTTGCATGGATGTCAGAACAAACAGCGCCTTTTACCTTATAAAAACATTAACAGATTGGTTTGTATAACCAAGGTGGATAGTCCTTACTGCACGGTACGCACTGAGTCCTTATATAAAACAGATATGTTTTGTATTTAAAAGGTTAATGGGCGTCTTGTTTTCTTAATCTCTTGTTATAGTAATTTTGATCCACAAGCATACTCATATTATTGAAGTTTGCACACATTACTTGATTGGTGCAGATGCATGTATATTTTTCTTTGCCTCCTAAATGCTTCCACATGTTCCATTCAATGGAGTCCTGCCAACAACAGAGTAGGTAAGGTGTAGTACATGCAACACCAACAGATCTACTCAGTCAGCTATTGTGACTGCAGTTTCCTAAGTTTCCTCCAGGCATAACTAGTGATTGGATTTATGTGACAATCATGCAAGACCCCTTTTGCTTCTTTCAGACAAGCACATAAAAAATCCAGCTCTCACTGCTTGATGTCACACAATTTTTATCATGGTCTATATTATAGGTATGTCTTTTGCTTGCACACTACTGCTATGGGCATGCATAGAGACACAGATAAAATTAGTGGAATATTAAAGGAAAAGAACCAGTACATATGCTTTGGGGATTTTCTTAGTTGTGTGAGATGAAAGCTCATCCTACTCCATCAGATGGTATGTTGCAATAATGATTTTTGGGAAACAATTTTGTAATTGTCTTTAGTATACCAATCTGAGTAACAGATGTGTGTAGACATGCGTTTAAAGAACTCTTCTACGTACTATGAATGATAACTTGAAACTGAACACCATGATGCAGTGGACAGCCCTAACGCTTCACGTTCAGGTCCCATACTCAAATTTCATCCCAGTGATTAACTATACTAATGGATATATATGTTATGCAGACAAATGTACACAGTATTATGTTATTTAACACAATTTTATTAAATGTTGCCCAGCATGTTTCTAGCCTATATAAGGCACATCTTCAGGGGCTCTTTTGTTGAAATTACAACAGCTATATTATTGGTATATAAAATTCTTAAAAAGCCGTTAGATGTATTTGGTTATTGGTATCTGTACCGGTCATGCTGCTTTCACTATAGATTAGAGTAGGCCTCCAACTAATCTATAGTGAAAGCAGCATGACCGGTACAGATACCAATAACCAAATACATCTAACGGCTTTTTAAGAATTTTATATACCAATAATATAGTTGTTGTAATTTCAACAAAAGAGCCCCTGAAGATGAGCCTTATATAGGCTAGAAACATGTTGGGCAACATTTAATAAAATTGTGTTAAATAACATAATACTGTGTACATTTGTCTGCATAACATATATATAATTAAAAATGTACGGTACAAGTAACGTAAAGTATACTAATGGATGTTTCCTGCACTTATACTCAGTCCCTCCAGGCAAATGCGAGGATGGCCATTTATTTCCACACCCTTTCCAATTCATAATTTATGAATAAATTCTATTTTTTCACACCACAAATTCTGAGCTACCAACAGCATTCCTTAACAAACCATAAATAGATACATAAATAAGATTATTAGGGGGCAGAAAATGTTTGCTGATTCTAAAACAAATTGCTTTTAGTCTGTTGAGCATAATAACATCCACCCATAAAACTTCTGAAATTCCTGTACTCTTGCATTTTCACATTATCAAGCTCTCCATACTACTGAAGGCAGTTGTCATGTATTGATACTATGGATGTAGTGGACACTTTTCCGTGTCATACAATGCGCACAGTGGAGTAACCTGGCTTATCTACTAACTCTGGTCCAGGCCTTGACACCGTGTTGTAAAAAGGACTGGTGTTGGTAGCTCAGCCGAAGTACTCCACTGTACATGACATATAATGTGTATGATACGAAGACAATACCAGTAAGAAATTACAACTGAAAATAATGTGTTTTCTTGATTTCCAATTTAAAGTACTTTAACAATAGCAACATGCCAATCCATGCTCAGTTTGAAAGTATGAGGAACTGGGTAGGAAGCACAAATGCGTAGGAAAATTTAACATTGTTTTCATGGAAGCCTTGGCAGAACTGTTAAAAATGTGTGTACACTCGAGGAAAATGTAGATTCAAGGAACGTAAAATCCAAGTTTCACTGTATATGGGAGGTAAATGGAGACAACTGAATGGGAGATTAAGAGAAAAATCCAATTAAATTTATAATCACCCATGACACAGGAATCCGAAAACAATTACCATCAAAATAAAAACTGTATGCAAAAAATCAAATAAGTACATGTACCTTGTAAACAAATAAAATCTGTTCTTCTTGAATGCAGTGCAACAGACTGTGGGATCTGAGTGAACAGAATCTAAAGTTGGGTTTTCAGAGGCTTCCATTTCCACTGTTATTGCTGCTTTTGACTTCCTTGCACGCCCCTGGAAATGAATTCCGAAATATGACATCAATATGTATCCTGTCCAATGAGAAATAACAGGATGATTATATAAATGGCAAAAAAGTTGTCCCATGGACAGCTCCTTTGAAAATGAGAACAAATTTTCAGGCTTCTTAAAATCAAAGCAACTTCTTGACCATCTAAGGACCTATCAACTCTTCAAGACATACCTTGCCCTTGCAGTTAAGAGTGTTACTTAGAGGACGTTTTCATGGTACCATACCATCACATTGTCTGAGACAGACCAAGCAAGGAACAACATAAGAATTGTGACTGGGACAGTTGATTTCCTGACCAAAGTATGAACGAGATAATACTCCAGCAAAATAAAACAAGAGTCACAAATGCTATCATCACGACACCACTGCAATTTAAATACGTGCATGAGAATTTTTCACCTGGTGGGACTGTGAAAGTGGAATGTAAATCTCTGAAAATATAACTGTGAGAAGTGTAAAATCAGTTAAAAGAAAACAATACAAGTATCAAGCACGACATCAATATCAGTATAAATTAGTAAATATGTGATGACAAATCAAGTTCTGCTCGCTTAGTGTTTGAATGTAGTTGTAATAAACGTTTAAGCCTCAAGTATCACATTTAAATATTTGTCATTTGCTTTATCTACATTTAGTTACACAAGTGCTAAGAAAGCATGTTTTAAAAAGGCCCAATGAAAAGTTATTCTTGTGAAGAATTTATGTAACCCTTAAAGAGGAACAGTACTTATAACATGACTAAAAAAATAGCCTCAGACAACTTGTGGGTCATACAGTTCTCTGCACAGTTGAATTTATTAAGTGGCACTCACAGAATTCAGAGTAGAATGAAGCTTTGTTTACATTTTTTTGGGCCACTCCTTGAATTTATCACACTGAGACCTCGAACGTAACTACAAGAACACTAGTACCTCATCACATCAGAGAAATGCTGAGAGTTATGATCATGAACTTTTCACAGTACCCAAACACATGGAAACTACATGACACTTCTCAAGCTTAATGCATGAGGCAAAATTTCTTGCTGAAGTCACTGCAAATTGAAATACAATTCTCTGTCTTATTCTTTGTCCCTTACATTAATGCTAGATAATGATAATTTAATAAGGACAACATGTAGATAATTAGTACAAAACTATATCGTTGTAATATATAATTGAATTTTCTCATATTTAAGAACATGTCAAGTCAAGCTACAGTACTCAAAACATATTCATACTTACTTGATATAAGGCTAATTTAAGAGGTCGTAAGTTTTCTGGTTTTCCGATAATTTTCACACATTTGTTGGTATATAAATTAACCACTTTTACCCCCAACATGGTGGCATACAACACAAAATAACCACTCTCATCAAAAATTATATTTCCCAGATTTATGGCCTCAGACTTTTCTAAGTCACGTTCTGCTGCCATCCTGGAAAAGAAAAGAAATAAAATAAAAAACTGCATTATTAATTTGTTACTGTAGGAATGTTTCATCATGTGACAACAATAAAAATTTTATTTTAGACTTTGTAAAATAGTAAAGAAATAATATTGCTTTTCCTTTTTACAAATTTACTAAATACTAAGCATGACAATACAAGGCTAGACTCTCATATTACAGATTATGTCCAGTCTGTTATAGCATTCTGGTGTTGTAGCTGGGATAAAATGACTTGTGTACCACATATTTTCAATCATTTAGGTAACCAGAAATAAAACCACTCACAGCAACTTCATATTAAATTCTGCCTAGCATTCTTTATTCAAGGCTAGCTCCATATGTCTGCAAAGTTATTAGTGATAATCAGTGTGAATTCTGATGTAATGATAATCAGATATTTTGCAGCACAGTGGAGCAGTATGAATTTCAAGATGGAGCTGGAACATCGTAGCTGGTATAGCGATTAGCCTACAATCTCAAAAACGAGAAATCGTGGTCTGATTCCTGGTAAGAAAAAGGCAGTTCTCTTTTCTTCACAGTGTCCAGACCACCTTTGAGGTCCAACAAGCCTCCTATTCAACCCGAGGTAATTTCCCTGTGGGTAAAGTGGCCAGGGCATAAAACTGACCACTCACCTCCATCTAGTGCCCAGGTTAAGAATAAGTGGAGCTATGCATATACACCCCCTTCGCCCCTTTCAATATATCTTCATAGCAAGGACAGAGACAACTTTACTTTCACTTCACCCTTCTATAAATTTCAAGAAAGTGTGCGACTCTGGACAGAAGTATTGTCCAACATTCTTCTCAGATTCCACATACCCATAAAACAAAGAGAAAATAAAGTAATTTCATTTCTCATATCAAGACAATATTACACAATAAAGATAGCTAAAATCATTAAAAATGTGGTATAATTTGTAACCAAGTAAAGAAGAGATTAAATTCAAAGAATGCTTGTTACAAATCACTTAGGAATTTATATTCTGTCTACCACCAAAAACCTAATAAGTAACCCTTCCAATTTCATGTATGACATTCTTTACATTACAAATTCCCTTGCATGTCATTTCCAACAACTTGTGAGTCCCAGTCTCGAAGTGTCATATACGATATATTCAGCAATCTGCCATTCATTTACACTGCTCTTATTTTTGTTCCTGTACTTACCTCCTTCCAAACTCCATATTGGGCAGCTGTTGTCTCACCTGCTGAAGCTCAGAAAATCTCTGCAGAGATTCATCAAACACTTTACTTAATTTACCCGTCTGGAACTTGAACACTCTTACCTGCAGCAGGAGATACTCAAATTAAGTAAGCTAACAAGATTTTTATCCATTTATTTAAACCTCACCACTTTCAAGCATGTTATAAGTTTTGAAAGCTTATATCCACAACAATGAATATTTCTTTGAATAAGTATTAATATAAAATTATATGCAATATCCACAAAAGGGCACAAATAATTACTACAAGTTCAACTAGAACAGTCGGTACAGTGACTAAGCTATAGACCGATGACTGACGAAGTGGTTTGATTCCAGACATGAGTAGAAACTTTTTTTGAAAAGTGTCCAGACAAGCTCTCAAACCCACCATCCTCCTTGAGGAATCTTCCCTCAGGTGAAAGTGGCCAGGGTGTGAAGCTGACCACTCAATTCCATGTAGTGCCAAGGTTAAGAAAGAGTGGAGCTATACCTCACCTACACCGTACGCTTTCATACTGTGGTGCTTAATTAAGCATGGGGAAACTTACCTTTACTTTTATAAATATTCAACTGCACCTGTGCTCACAACCTGCATACAGCAGATACCTTTTTAGAAGATGATAGTTGCTTAGCCAGTCAAGAAATTCTCCACCTTCTACGGAACCCAAGTTTCATTACCGTGTTCTTATGAGACCACCACTGAACCTATCCTTAGCACAGAGATACCAGTTCAGAAGTTCATATCCTATTTCTAGAATGTCCACTGCAATATTATCCTCCCATCAGAATATCAATACAAAATATCCATCATATGTTTCATATACTTGTCACCACAAAATCTTTCTGTGTTTAAAATTACTAAATGTTAAATTAAAATTTTCAAAACTAATAACAGAAAAGTATAAAAGAAAAGGTCCCAATAAAAACAGGAATTTTCTACTGAACAAACAAACAAAATTCCCCAACTTCCAAAGGTAAATCATAAAGCACTCTTCAGGCTAAGCACTACACACAGCAGATGCACAGAGGTTTATAGAATTCACTTGCCGGTAACTCTACGACAATCAGTACTAGCAATGGTAATGGTTTGTCCTGGCATGACAGGCTTCTACACATTTCAGATCATGCACTTCCAACATTTTTCTCCTGCACCCACATCCATCACAATTTCCTGCACAGTATCCTGTCATCTTTATGAGACAGTAGAGGAAGGTGAAAAACTGGTTAGCACTATGGCCATATCTACCTGCACAAATACTTGTATATGTGTCAGGATCACAATTCACGGCCACACAGCAGATACAATGTAGAGTCATAATCACACTCAATGCCAATCCACACACGTATGTAAAGTACTAAGCATTAGTGTGATGTAAGATAAGTGAACATAAGACAAGCCCAGAACTTGACCAGTAGCAGCAGTGACATTACTCAACTGATGGTACATGAAATACAGCAAAATTCCATTACTCTGGCTTGCACAGAACTGGGCAGCTGCCACTTTATTGTATTTCTGGACTATCACACAGTACCTACACTGACCTAAGTAAGTTCTTACAGGTAATTTTCTGTTACTGCTCCAATACCTGGGTTGCACAACTAATCAGATGGTATTCCATTTCGATATCTCCATTTGCTGGTTTAGGGTCACTGGGGTCCTCACTATGCTTTATGGAGTCTTCATAGCTGAAGAACTTGATAAAATAGGAGACAAGTGGTCAGGAGATACCACAACAGTTAATGTACAGACTCTATTGGAGGCCTTTTGGAACATATTCCCAAGATCTGCCATTTTCATTGATAAAGCTTTTCTCTGGTAAAAAGAAAAACTTCTGGTCTTGGGACTACTCTCACCAAGTGCTGGATTATCAGGATTCTCAAATTATAAGATGTCAGATTAACAGAATTTTGCTGTAATGCTTGTTGGATGAACTCATAATACTCTGACTTCTATTTGTGCATTCTCTGTGTACATCTGCAAAGTACACAGCAACAGCAAACAACAGCAATGTCAGAACAGCTAACTCCACAGGTGTAAGAATGTGCAACATATACACTGTACATTAACTGTTAAATTCACAGCTCTTTGTAACAAGTGCCACATATGTGGACTGGTGCATCTGTATTGATGTTTACAGAACTTCCCCAGACCCAAGCGAACTTCCAACAATTTGAAATATGTGTAATTATGAATACATTTATAAATTATAAACAACCCTCTCCATTAAGAAATAAAATTTTCCATATGGTCTTTAGTTTATAATCATGGTGGGTTATGAATAAGTACAATGCTAAGTTAAAACATGACTGTAGAAAACAATGACATTAATGCCAACTTATGATGAGTTACAGGTATGCAAAGAATATCATTCATTTCTGTCAGTGTCCTAGAGAAATAAACATTTCTATGCAGCACAAACCCTATTGACTTAGGCAAAAATAGTTGACCCCGAGGGTAAAATGTCTCTGAAGCACCTGGTGTGAGGGGATTATCTGCTTTACAACCTTGGTACCTTTATAGAACTACACACACTACAGCATATCTTATTCCTTCTGAATTTTAAACTATTAAATACCTTTCTATCACCTGAAAGTGTTGCAAATTTTGTTCCATCTGGCGAGAAGCCAAGTCCAGTTGGAAATGTTTTACATTTGGCAAATTCAAACAGATCAGTGTCAAGTTTTGACTCAAACAACACACATCTAGGGAACTTGTACTCAGTTTTGGGTCCTGTCCAATATTCCAGTATTCCGGCCTGATCCACTGATAATGCCACCTCAAACACAGGATTGTACTGTGGAAATAAATACAAAACCACACATCAGGCCATGAAATTCAATTTATCCATTTACAACAGAAATTTCCAGTGAAATTTATGTACCAACAGACAGTCTCATGCATACTTCACCACCTTCACTGATTTACTTTTTTATTACAGGTGTAAGAGTTTCTCTGAACTTCTCTAGTAATCTTGTCAGTGAGAACGGGATTTGAACAAAATCAACCCTGGACACTTTTTGATAGGGAACACAAAGATTATGTCCTCATTACCTTCTACGTTTTAGAATTTCATTTTCAGGTCAGGATACAGGAGTAGCATTTTAGGATTTTGCATAATTGCAGCATGATTGAAAAAACAAAAATTCACCATAGTCAACCACCTTTCCATTTTGTTTTATCCAGTGGTTCAACATCCCAGTCTTTTTTATGTTGACAAATTTATACACACTTTCTGAACCACATGGATGATGCAGTTCAGGCAATTAGTTATTGGCCTCACCAAAACTGCCTGGGCTCAAACCCAGGCCAGTCAATGTGGAATTTGTGGTGAACAAAGTAGCACTGGGACAGGCTTTTCTCAGAGTACTTTTGTTTTCCCCTCTCTGTATCATTCCACCAATGCTCCACACTCATACATTCATGTATTACCAATGCTAAACAATTTTGCAACTGACAGCAATGTTAAATAACACTTTAAAAATACAAATGCAAAAATGAGAAGGATACTGGTAAATGGTAAACTGAGGAAGTGCAGAAACAAGCAATCACAGCCTAGTTTAAGGTGCTGCTGCAGCAGCCACCTAGAACGTCCGAGTAAACCATCAAAATCCCTAACAAGCACATTCAATCTTTATAGTAAGAGTCAAATCAAGGGCTTCTCCTACATGTGAAGCACTAGCATTAACCAATATACATTACACTGTATTACATTCTTTTAATGGATGTGTAGTCTCAGTAATTTCTATTCTACGCAGTGGTACAGTTGATGACAGCAGACATTAAGGTATTTTCCAGCTCTCTCATATACAATGCTATCAGGTATTGCTTACTGCTATGTCCATTTCCATTCAACACTGCTCCACTGGAGTTTAAGGTTTGGCAGGATTACATCCACAAAGGTCCCCATCATTTTGCATGACAACCATCAGTGCGAGTCTCACAAACCATACGGTCCTCCTACCTGAGTCACATGACTGCGGCTACTATGTAAGCAGATGAATGCTGGCACCCCCATTGCTCTGACTGCAGAAACACACAGATCTATGTGCACTCTTGTGACTTGTGACGTCAGCCTAGGCTTGCCAACATTACCTGTGCCTGAAGCTGGAGACTTTGTGGAATTCATCCTGCTATACTAGCAAAACATTATGTGAAGAAATGTGGAAATGACGACTTTCATATATTGTTTGTACACTTTTCAACAAAACTGCTCATTTACCTTAATTATGACCACTGGTCTTGTGTGAAGTTTCTCAAAGACATGTAGATGGTTGGTTGTTCCTTGTCCATCATATATATAGACCTTGTTTGAATCTGCATCAGACCTATTCAGGAAAGCATAATGTAGTATTTAATTACATAAAATTTTCCATTATCACTAATGTCATCACCACAATACACGAGGCAAAGTTCTTCTTTATAAACTAATAGCTGCCCAGCTAGTCTTCCTCTTTTGGGACCTGAAGGTTCACTACTGTGTCCACAGCAGTATTGTCTTCCATCCTGTGGTCTAACAGCGGATGAGCCATAACTGTTTCCAGCAGGAAGTTTCATCTCAAACACTGCATGCCCAGCAAACCAAGGACATCAAAAGTTTTACAGCAAGATTTAATCTGATACAGTCATGCCTGGAAAGTGAGCAAACACGGACACAAAAACTGTAATGGTTACCTGCTAAGTGTCCAGTCTACTGGACAGACAAAAAACAAATATAAAGGTGTGCTGCTGGAACAAGTGGCATTACAACAGGAGAAAATACCAACAGGCCTATTCAATAATTATTTTTACTTCAGTAAAACTGATGAAATTTCTTGTAGAAAATAAAAATTGTGCCTGTGGAACTGCCCATTTGGGAAAAGAGACTGCAAACTCCAAAATTACAAAGCTCTACAACTATAAGGTGGGGAGGCGCTTCATCTGAGAAGTGAACATTTGCTGTGATCAGACTGAATTAAAACCCTGAGATGTTACTGTGTACAGTTCCTTATCTGTATCTCATCAATTTACCCACAGGCCTGCGCTAAATTCTGGGAATTGTTAAAATCAGGCTACATCATACTTTGGCCATAGCATTTTACAGAAATACACACTGACATTTACTATCTATTTTAATCCACCTATTACTTGCACTATGGAGTCCAAGGAACATATGACATTTATTTTAACAGTCATTTTGGAATCTGTTGAGGGAACAAATGTGTGTGTGTAGGACTTTAAGACAATGGCAGTGAATATGCAACACACTACACTACAGTTGATACTCACACTGCTAGGGCTGAAATTGCATCTCCTGGGTTATGGATCCATTCACAGCAAAGTGGCACATAGTCTAATCTCATCATATTGATCATATCTGGAAAAAATAATCAACTTTGAAATGTCATGATGTTAATTATATGAATCGATGTAATGAAATATATGGTGTCAGTTGTCACAATGACACAATACCTTCATTCCACACACTACATAAATATTTAAGCACAGAGAGAGCCCACCTACTGAGAGTAAAAGCACTACAAGGGCAAGCTACCTCTATGGCAAGTAAGGGGAACACTGGATCCAGCATGATGCCAGGATAGCAGCAACAGACAATGGGGAGATCACTCACAGAACGCACAACTAACAGGCCAAAGGGTTGGGAAAGGAAGACAGCAACAGTTCACATTATGCAGATCCACAGTTATGTTTGGCAAGCACATAATAAAATTTACGCATTTTATCATTAACTGTCAGACTGTCCAACCAATTCTATTAATGTATATTGCCTGCAAATGTAGATTCACAACTTTATCACAATTAAAATTTACACTGCAGATGCATATTCAATATATAGGAATAAACAGGTATACTTTTACGGTATTAATACTGATGATTTCCAATTTTCTAATAATTTTAACATCACTGTGATCACTGAAGTATTCAATTTAACACTGACAATGAAATAACACTCCTTCTGAAGATGGCTACGTACTGGTCAAAACACTACAGGATGGAACTGAACAACACATATGGTATTCTCAATAAAACAAAGTCAATGCTGTGTTGTGATGGTGTTAATGCATATGATTGGTTCCTTAATTTATTATACAGCAGTCTCATTTAGGAGTTCCCAAAGTTTTACAATATCCAATACAGGAACCTCATATGTTAAATGTTCTGTAATGTCATGCACAAACACCAACATGGACAATTAAAAACTCCATAATAGAAAAAAAAAACTTTAATTATGCTGAATGTGACCAGCACGAAAATCCAGTATTTTAACACCACTTTTAACAAAATACATTGTTATCATGCCACTAAGGGCTACTCCACCAACAGTGTTATTTTAAATAGTAATACTAACACTAATATTAACCTTGCTAGCCACGATGATGCATGTGCCTTGTCTAATGGACAGTGCTACTGCATTTCTTCAACACTAACACAATTACCCTAAGATAAAATATGGCTGTCAGACCTGCAGAATCAGCAGATTTACACGCTGCTATTCCTGGACAGTTAACTGATACAGCCATCAATCTGGTAGTAATGAGAGATTTAAAATCCTTACACCTGGATGATAGAGGTTAATATGGAAACAGTAGAAAGTTGTAAAGTTGAAGTGAGAACAGTACCACCACTAGTGCATTACAGGAGGACACTGAAATTCTGTGTTAGGAGATATTCACAAATTAAAAAACTTGGAATTCCATTCTTTTTGTAGAATGTGAAACAATATGGCAGCAAAGTGAAATCTATAACTAGATTTCAGATTGATAATGCAAGCCCATAAGTACTGGTGTTAGCCATGTAAAATTTTCATCAATATGGAGTTTATCTGGGCCTATGAATTCTGTACAAAATATTTTTCTATAAATTAACAATTACAAACAGGGTAACAGTGAGAAATTCTGATGTTATGTCATGCAAGTATAATGTAGTAAGAATATATCTGTAGAAATTATAAACATAAATGGATCATTAACAAATATGATTATTCATTGCTCCTGTTATCCTCCTCTTGTGGACTGCAGCATTTAAGTAAAGCAGGAACTGTGGGTTCTTCACAGAACTTCTTGTTCCTTTTTTTTCTGTGTCTGTGTTCATGCATGTGCACAAGTGTTGACTTCTGTCAGACAATTCCAAGTCCAAAAGGGCTCCATGGATAAAACAGCACTTCTGTTCTGACCACAAGTTTTCACTTTTCCTGAACCCATTATGTGGGAGTGTGTGTGCACGCACGCGTGTGTGCATGCCCACGCGCACATGACATACTGATTAGAAAATGGCTGTGTAAATGATACAGAAAGGCTACCTGTGGATGACCGGCAAAAATATAATGCCAGAGACAATCATGAGCTCTCACACATGGCCAACTTTGGACCATACTGCCTGTCATGGGGCTCACCTGACACTTTCATACAATGCATTAAATGTCCACACAAGGAGCTGAAAACAACTACTAAGGAAAGAGTTTGTTGAGAATTAATGCAATATAGAACTGCAAGACCTGAATTCTTGCCTATCTCCAGTTTCAATTTATCAACATCATAAACAAATTTATATTTTTGTGATCCAAATTTCAAAAGCAGTACCCAAATTTCTATGGAATCAAACCTACAAAAAGTTGCATTTTTTGCAGTTCCCGAATCATAACAGCAACACGCACAATTCACAAACAGCTGAGATTTCTGTGGTGCTTTAATTCTAACAACAGTATACAATTTTTATTGAAGTAAACTTGCAAACAGGCAAGATTTCTTTGCAGTATCTGGATTTCAACAGCAGTGTACAATTTGCAGGAAGTGACCTTACCAAAATTGATGACATCAAATACTTTAAGTGATTTATCATTCGAGATTGAGCAAAGAAATGTTCCACTTGAATTGGCTGCAAGATCCTGTATTGCTCCAAGGTGGCTTCGGAAATGTTTCACAAATTCAATCAGCTCCTCCAGCTTCTTCCAGAACTTTATGTGACCATCACAGCTGCCTGTGATTATGAAGTCAGTTCTGTGGGTGAAAAACACAGATGTGGTTTGTTTAAATAATTACAGTAAAAGTTGTGTTATCTGGTATGTGAATGGGCCAAAGGGTTGCCAGACATCATAATTTTCCAGAAATTAGGCAGTTATAACTAACATGTATCTTAGTGCAGGGGGCACACATTTTCCAAGAACAGGAGCCACATCAAAATTTTGGGTGCAATAAGGATGACGAGAAGAAAGTGAAATACTGCCGACCCAAAAATATTAGATGCCACTGTACAAAATCTAGTTGCCTGGGCAAGCTGGCACCCAGGGTTTGTGAACCTCCTGTCTCAGTGTATCTAGCAACCTCACGGACAGACATAACGATTTAATTCATCACTTGCTATCCCGTCCTGTTTCCCTGCCACACCTTCTATTCCCTTTTCATCACCACTTATGCAACATGGTGTACATATAATCTAAAAAAGTCAACATGATGTCAATATTTCACTCGTTTCGTCATGGAATTCACAACATTGCTGCTGGTTGATGAAACTGTGAAATGTAATGGGCTTCTTAGTCAATTTCCAGTTAATGGAGCTTTACAGATCATCCAGCCCCAGATACTGCAGCTTTTACTGTAGTAGTGTATAACTGGAGATGATGGAGGGCAGTAATATATACAATCAAGGTTGATTCAAAGGCCAGTATAAAACTCTCAAAATGTACTGTGTTTGAAAAATACATACAAAATTTAATCCTTTCAGTGCTGAAATCTGATAAAAGTGCTATCTGTACTGTGTTACAGTAGAAACTGACTGCTTGCTGATATTAATGTTTTGTGTTAAAAAATTGTGAGAAAGGTAGAAATGCAAACAGCAATACTGTTTCCACGATCTGAATTAAAATAAATACCACACAGCTTAAAGACCCATCAGCTACTGCCATCAAGAAATAATTGCATGCTCTGATATTTTGGCATGTCCCAAAAAGCAGTGTCATGCTCTCCAACTGAGCAATGTGAAAGCCTTCTCAATAAGAATGTGTAAAGTTACTAACTTACTAACACCAATGTACAGGGCCCTTGAGAAGATGCTAGGATAGCTGCACAGCTGGCTAGGATATTCCTTGCTCTTCATGAAAACTGAAAGTTCATTACTGTGCTCACAACAGCCTGCCATTAGACCCTACACTAAGCTAATTAAATCAAGTTCAAACCTTCACAACCTATTTTATTAAATTAATTCTAAGATTGTCTGCCAATCTATACCCATGCCTCTAAGTTATATTTTAAATTCATGTTTTCAAACTGAACAACATACTCTACACATTTTTATCTCCTCATGTTACATGTGCCACCCATCTCTTCCTCATGCACTTGATCACGCTAATGATATACATTGGCATTCCTCATAATGTAATAATTTTCTCCATCCTTCATTTACTTACTGCCTATTACACAACTCTCAAAAACTGATGACAACACAGAATTGTACAATAAATTCTGGATTTTGACAATGAATTCATGTACAAAAACAAAAGTTGGTCAACACTTAGAAACAGTATACAACATACTTGGTAACAACAATGTGTGTGATAACATCCCGGTGCATGTAACTCCTCTCATATGACTCTGCACTTGGTAAGTTGTCCAAATACAGCAGTTCATGTTTCAAGCCTGTAACATGGACAACACATATGGTGACATGCCTTTACAGCAACCATCTGGAGATCAAGTAAACACATGTGCAAAAATGAAACCACTACATACAGGAACATTACTTTATCCGACACCTGCTGCTCGTCACTTCCCATTGGCTCGCTTAACTTTTAAAACTTCAATTTGCAAGAAATATGTTTGTTAGATGCGACACATGTCTGTGAGCCAAAACACATCCAGCACCTTTTTTAAATATGGTTACTAAAAACCAAATATTAACTGCAATACACTGAACTAACATGTGTGGAGCCAATTCAGAGCAAACTGGAATAGTCATAAGCACTGCAATGCCTGCTGTCTGCAAAACAGTCAGTGAAGAGTTGTTAGATAAAATAATATCCTTGCATTTAAATATGTGAAAGTGAATAAAAAAATGTTACAATTTATACTGTTATGTAGCTACACAATTCCATGAGCCACTCTTACATATTTTTATAAAAGGATGAGATCTCAATGTTATTCATGAATTTTGTGGTGTTATACATGGTTTTCACAACTTTTTTTTAGAAATACAAGTGCTTGATAATGGCCACGTAAGGATGAAACATGGAGTACAGTCCTACATAAAATAATTGTCAGAACTTAGTTGTGACTGATGATTCTTTTACTTTCCTTTTACAGACAGGAACCATCTAAATAGGAAGTGTAAGTGCTGATGTTTGATGCATATTTTATTGAAGGATGGATGGAAGATTTCAAGACAAGGCTTAGAAATACTCTGCTATATGTGTAAGTCAATGTACTTACTATGTATGACTTATCCATATATACCATCTGATAAAACAGAATATCATGTGTGTGTAACTGTTCCCAAACCACATCCTGAACTGCAGGCTGCATGAAGACATTCCATGAAACCAAGTGAAGAGGAAGTTGTGGGTTCCTCCAGCTGTTGGACAATGCAACAGCAATAGAACCTTCCAATAAAAGAAGTGGTAGACTTTCAAATGAAGTCCTTTGCCAACATCCATAAAATTCCAATGTTCATTCTATTCAGTTCTCTGAAGAAACATCTTGGTTGGAACCAATTCACTACAGATCCTGTAGTTTCAAGATGGAACAATGATTACACACACAGAATATAGAACTGTATCAGATGATACTGAAAGGCTGGTTCCTAGGCCACAGGATTACAGAAACAAAGGAAAAAGGGGGAAAAAACAAATAAAATAAAGGAGTAACTAGACAGAAAAAAGAAGGGAAGAATGTACAAAACAAAACTGTACCATACTAGAGCCCAATGTAAGTAATGTCTTCATTTTGTCTTCAGTTTCCTTGGTTTTGTTCATTAAGAGTTTACACCATAAGAATAAACCAATAAAATAACACTTCAGGCAATATGTCTATGGAAATTTACTATACCAAGTGTTTATTAGAATATGACCATATGTTCAACTTCTACTGAAGTGACTTACATTTATGCTTCTTTGGCTTTGCTGCTTCTGAAGGCACAGGACCTATCAAATCATCTGCAGAATCTTCACTGTCACCATCGTGTGGCCGCTTTGTGCTTTCAGACATGGTCAGAAGACTGTAATTAACTATGGAACATAAAATAAGATTAGCTGTCAGCAAACGAAATATACAAAATAGCTCTGTCAGCAAATAAAATATATCTACAATAAAAATGCCTTCAGGCTTACCAATTTCGTTTTTCTGACCTCTCTGCCTGTTGCAGATGCTACATATGATCATGTAAGGCATATATAATGTACAGCATAATGCATCAACCAGGCCACATACACTTCAGTTTCATCCCACATAAATAAATGGTTCCAACACGTACAGAAGTCTCTTCTGTATTTACAAGACTTACCAAGTGGCGCCATCACTTCTATAACCGAAGGTAGTCTTAATATGGAGCCCCAGATTTAGTACTAATTAAAAATAATTGTGTTTATTTCTTGCCGTGTATATTCGAGTATCACGAGAATAACATGTTTGTTACTTTCACAGTTAATGCAAAATACATTTAGATATTTATACAGCTGTACAATAGCATACACAAACAATTTCTGGTGAGATATGTGGTTTCCACAGATGTGAACATTAATGTTTGGTCATTTCCGTTATGAGACACATTCATAACCCAGGTGACGACGGAAGTTCAGTGTATATCTCCAAATATTCTTAACAGATGTCCATGGAACCATGCACTGCAGTATAAAATACAAACTGTCATACTGACAAGTTTAAATTTTCTATATATCAGTCCTACATAACCTTGACATGAACATTAATCACGATCTAAGCATAACGCTTCTCAACAAGAGTTTGTCACAATATCGATGTCACAGAAAGCATTACTTAAACGCTTTTCTAACATATACGCGAACATCCGTTACATCTGCAGTATACTGCTATGTTTTCGGCGCCCTTACCTCACCACACTCCATTCCGCCACTTCCATCTGCTACAAAGATTACATACTTACGCTGGCACAGGTTACAGGCTGGTAAGTAGAAGGGAGGGCGGCAGGAGCAAGAACTGTGCGTGCGCTACGCGGCGCGAGCCAAAAGTTTAGGGACTGGGGCAAAGTGAGAATTTTTGACTTGCCTTAGATACAGATTATTATTGTCTGCTTGGGAGTATATACATCGGATCCAGCGTTTCTCCCACTGCTGAAAGCATCTCTGGAACTCCCGTTTCGTGACGCTATCCAACACCGCCTGCGATTCAGCTTGAATCTCCGTGAGATCCTCGAGTCTTCATCCCTTTAACTGGATTTTTATTTTATGACTTTAGGAAGGACGTTTTTGCCCTCTCTGGCCTGGTTTTGTAGGTGCTTGTCTACAGAAAGTCGATTTTATTTCAGGTCGTAATTGAGCAGACGGGGCACAAATTTTGCAGCAGTCCGCCACATGTTTAAATCTTCAGTTAAAATGCATCGGTCCGTATCGTATGATAGGCGTAAAATGTTATGAACATCGTTATTCGTACACCATCTGTCCTCGTGGATGACTTGATGCACTTTTTCCACGTTTTCATCACTTGGCGATGGACGATCAGAACATTCAAAATCCTCAACCGAACTTTGGTCAATTTTGAACGTGAATACCATTCAAAGCTTTGTGTTCTACTTTATGTACATTCTCTGTTCCTTAAGGTCTGCCACGTCCCTTGTATACAAGGCTCGCAGAACGCACTCAACAGGAACATAGTTAAACATCAACTGCACAAAAACGCGAACGTTTCGTTACAGCGACACTCGCCACAGAATGTTTACTGCGCGGTCCGAACTGAAGCTTTAAATATAATTCAGATAATAACAGTCTATGCGGTTACTATTATTCTCCTAGCCGTTTTTATCTCCCCTTCTCAAATGTACAGTAGAATGACTTTACTAACGTAAAAATTTCACCCTAGACCAGGCCATGAAGACACAGAGGAGGAGTAAAGGTATAGCTCTACTCTTTCTTTAACCTCGGCGCTAGATGGGGGTGGGTGGTCAACGCCACGACCCGGCCGCTTTACCCCCGGGAATGACCCGGTACCCATTGTACAGGAGGCTGGGTAGGCCCCAGGGCCGGTCCGGACGGGTGCTGACAATCTCGCCCCCACCGGGATTCGATACCCAGACCGTCCAGCTCGTAGCGAGTTGCTGTACCGACTACGCTATCCCGGCCCACGACTCTACTAACACTGATTCTTTTTATATAGTAACAGGTTTAACATTAAAAATTCTACATTTTCCCACAAATTGCATTTATGTGTTTTGTCAAGTAGTTATGAAGAGAAACAGAAGACAACAACAGCCGTACGCTTCGATCGGTAATATAGTATTCAACTTTATCCAAACATTTGCTCTGGCTCCCAGCACCATTCAATGCATATTGTTGTTCTGCATAGCTTAATATGATAGTGTATATCTGACTGCTTTAACAAGTTCTTGAGGTTAAGGATTTTTTATGAAGTCTGTTTTTAATAATTTTACACTCAAATTTAAATGCTCTTTATACTAGCATTTTGTATAGGCTTAAATATCTGCTTTATTTCATATGGTGTCAAAATGATTTTGTAAAAAGGCACAGAAAGCCAGTACTGTGACTCAGCCATGGGCTGGGCTAACAGGGTTTGATTCCTGACATGGATAGGAATTCTTCTCTTCATGACTGTAGGGTTCAGATATGGCTGCAAAGCTCACCCACCCTCTTAACCTGTCCTATGGAAAGATCTTCCTGTGCGAGTAATGTGATTGGGGTTTGAAGCTGAGCACGCCTTGCCACCTAATTTCAAGGTTAAGAATGTGTGTAATCCTGTTCTTTCAGGTCTTCTGAACAACACTTTAGACAGTTACATTTTTAGTTCTCGGCAAGAAGGGCTTTAAGTCAAATTTTGTAGGCTTTTATTTACACCAATATTTTGTACATATTTATCTTATCTTTCCAACAGTATTTATGGCTTATGTCTAGTGCTTATAAAATTAGTTACAAGCAAAGTAACTATGCCTTACACTAGATACAAAGACATCTCATTCATATAAGGTCTTTAGTCAATGTATTCTATTAGTAATATGAGAACTCAAGTCTTATGAAGTAGGGCAGCATATTGACTGGTAAATAGTACCCATACTTTGGAGGAGTCCTTAGAACCAGAAGATGGAGACAGCAATCTTTTCTAAACTGTCAGTAACTATTTAACAATTGACACATCATCATATCCCACAAGACAGTCTTCATTGAATGCATACTGGAAATAGTGGAGATTAAGATATAAATCAGATGTCCTGTAACAAAAGGAATGTAAGTGTTTATAGTTCTTTAATCCTATAAGACGTCTGGGTTTTAGAGGTCTACTTCTGAGGTATGTCAGAAGCTCTGTAATACTGAGTACAAAATGTGTCCACATTTTAAGACTTCTGTACTCATGTTACAGTTGCAACATTAATTAAACTGCAGTGGATTCCAGCAGGGAGTTCATAGATGAGGAACTTTCCTCTACGCCTTCACTCCTGCTTTTACCTCATGAATAAGAACGTCAACCACAATAAATGCAAAATTAAATAGCAAAGTAAAGTCCTCTTTGTAACATGCCATGAAGGCACGGGGGGGGGGGGAGGTAGAGCTCTACCCTTCTTAAACCTCAGCACTAGCTGAGTGCGGGGGGGGGGGTTAACACCACACCGTGGCTGCTTTACTTCTGGGAAAGAGACCCGGTACCCACTGTAAAAATTAAATAGTACAGATGGCTAATAATCCATTCATGAGGGTATGATTACAGGAAAAATTCGTATCCCTCTGCCTTGTATCTGCAGCCCGTAGTCAGCAGCAGGCTCTTCCGTTCCAGTTACATGTTGCTTGCACATCACAAGACGAACTCAGCAGCATATGTCAATATGCAGTTTATCACAGATTCCCTGAATATTTCTTCTAATTCACGAGTCTAATGTTCCGTCTGAAAAAGGAACATTATGGACTATATTAGAAGAAAATCATGGAGAAAGACAACTCTAATACACAAGTTAAAAAGAACAGCTTCCCGCACAATTTCGCACAACAATGTTAGGATTTCTGTAATATCCAGTGTAACACTGTGGCCTATGAATGTACAGCCAGCTAAATCAACCTATGGTTATGGTACACACTATACAATATTTTACTGCATAAATAACTCTACCACATTATCAGTCATACATAAATTTTCAATTCTGTCTGTACTGCACTACAAACTTTAATGCATGTTATCATACAGCACTTTGATACAGGATTCCCCTGACAATGAGCCCTTGCTGGAAGGGACTAGTTCAGGGATAAATGTTTTAATGAATTAAATTATATAGCACTGTTGTGTTTGGTGGTATTGTCTATTTATGACGTGTCTAAAAACATCAACAGTTTGGAAAATTAAGTTAAGACAGATGTCACTCGTTTCTCTGTGTGGAGGTCTGTAAGGAAAGTGTATGAACATAAACCCAGTAACACCGAAGAACAGATGAGTTACAAGCTATATCAGTGGAAATTTGTTAAAATGTAAGCAAATCAATACAACAGCAGTATAAACTCTGCATTTCATTAAGAAGGTTGCAAGTTCAAATATTTTCATGCACAATAAACTGTGTGTAGTGTTACTTAGGGGCACTAGAAATGTAAACAACATAAATATGGAAAGAAAGAAAGGAAAAAGGGGGAATATTAAAATGTAACAAAATTATACTGTTAATTTTAGCTAATCATTCGTGCATGCGCGCACGCGCGTGCGCGTGTGTGTGTATGGGGTCAGACACTGGTTAACTTGGTTGATAAGCCAATAGTAATAACCATTTCATGGCCAGATTTACTTACAGAATAACCCCTGCCAGGTTGGGCTTTTAAGTTAATTTACTTCCAACATAAGAGAGAGAGAGACAGGTAAAATTATCTTGTAAAAACTGGCAATTCTTGAAACATGAAACCACAAGCAAAACAACATTGCGGTACACATACAGTAGAATCCTAGGCACACACTGCATTACATGTTCACATAACTTAGTGCCATCTACTGGACAATTCTGCAACTATATATTGCAGTATGTAGTCAAACATTCATTCTGTAGTCTGTCTTACGACAGGTCCGTAGCCTCTTCCAAAGCGAGTTCTCCATTGAGTGTGATTTAGTGCTTCCTCTTTCATGTAGTCAAACAATGACAAAAAATTATGGTGTCTTTTGTTTTGCTATACATCATATGAAAAAAAAAAGGGCAGGAATTTTATTTATTGATGCTGAGCAAATGGTTACACGGCAGCCTACAAGTTTATGTTATACCAGAATCATAAAATTAACACAGTCAGGAAATTTATTCTATATCATTAAAAATATATTCATCACCTGGGCATGAAAATTTATCTCAAGTTCTACTCACCGGTCAAAAGAGTGTTTTTTGCCTTTAAACAGTTACCTTCTCTGCACATAAGAGTTTTACCATTGCACTGCCAAACCATTTTATACCTATTTAAGAAAATTTATAACATTTGAGGTTCTCATGGTCATGATATGGAGGAAGTAAAATGAGGATGGAGAAAATTAGAAATGGAGGAGCTCCATAATTTGTACTGTGTTCTATTAATGGAGAATTTCTTGATGAGCAGAGCAACTGATAGCATATCAAGAAGAATTCCGTTCTGTCGTTAGTTCAAGAAGTTTGAAAATTTGGCTTGTGGTTTTCTTTGGTTATTGTACCATGTCTTCTGATAGGTGGTTTCCAACAGCTTAATAAATCTACTGCCTGCATCTGGCCTTTAGGATGTAGGCATCAGGTTCTTTGAAATGTTGGTAAAACCTACCAGACTGTGTGGTGTCATAACCCACGAAACCACAATCTTATGACAATGATGTTAGCACTGGACGGAAGAATATCCAGCATATGCTCTTTAAGATATCAGAAGAGCCTATCTATAAAAGTATTGTGACAAGTTTATCAATGATTTTTTATAAAATGAAATTCTTATGTATAAAAGCTATTTGAAGAAAGAAATGGAATAAAAATCAGATAATAGAAATGGAATCCTCTGGGGAAAAAGTTTCCTTTCTTTATTAAACTACAAATTGGTGGGGCCTTTGTTACCACTGAATTTGTGAACTTAAACCTGAGCAAAAATTATTTATAGAATAAATAACTATTTCTAGTTTTTAGTTTAATTGCAGTTTGTTTCTGGGCAGAAGTTTCATATGCCACAAGAAGACAGCTGTTGAGAGCCATTAAGCAGTGAATTTACTCACTGTGAATGATGCATTATGATTTATGTTCAGGAGCTTGCAGAATCAGCTTAACTCAGGCAAGTGTGTCACCGTATTTTTCCAAGCTGTGTTCATTACTGTACATTAATAGCATCTGTGTGACATAAAGAACACACAGCATTATATGGACAGTGAAACTACTGAAGATACAAGCTACTCACCATCACCATTCTGCCATAGTAGTGGAAGAGATGGATTCAGATGCATGTTTCCTTTCTAAAATAAAATAAAAAAAAAAATAAAATTACTGTCAAAAGTGTCTCTTTTATTAAAATTGTCACCAGTTTGTCATGGTAAAATTTCAGGGAGGGACAACCCATGAAGGGTACAATATACACATTTCTTGGCTCATTATATAGTTGTTTATAACTTATTACAATAAACAAGGTCAGTGCAAGCTGTTTTACATAAATTTCATACGTGTGCCACTCAACCTTTAGGAGACAAATTTAAATGAATATTGTATCTCTTGACAGCCTGAGTTTTTCTGGCTTATTGTGGCCATTTAAATTGCTATCAATTAAAAGCAAAGAGACCAGCATATGGCATGCTAGGCTATTTGCCAGTACATTTTAGAGACCAGAATATTGTCTCGTAGGATGATAAAGGTTAAATATATTTGGTATATATTATAATCCGTTGCTAGTTTCTTTAGAATGTGACTGTTAAGGTAGGTAAAATAGCATGGCCAATTTAGTGTACTGTCTTGGTTGGGAAATGCAGGAAGGGGATACATGGGAAACGTAGTTGTAGATGGAAATACATTAAGAAAACAGATCTTTGAGAAATATGGAGTTAAGGTCTGGAATCAATTGAATTGGCTGTACATAGTGTACAATGGCAGGCATTTGAAAATTTGTAGTTCCAGCAGAGAAATATTATCAAAATGTATTGCTCTCCAAGAATTAAGTTTCTTGACTCAGTAACTATTAACTTTTCAAGCAAGGACCTGCACCAGAAATGAAGTTAGTAATGAGGTTATCTTATTTAGAATCTTATGTTAATTACAAAATAACAGACTGCCTGCTAAAATAATCTCCATATAAGAGGCACAGCTCTTACTACTTAAGACCAAGTGCTTGTGCAATACTACTTTCAGGATTTACACCATCTTCTATCAATTTCAACCTATTATTCATGCATGAATGTGCAGAATTTTGTATCAAAAAGATTCAAACATATTCTTTCAATGTACAGTACTGATTGCAATAAAATTAGCACATACAACAAATACTCATTAACCTAAAGCCACCATTGAAAATTTCAATGGTACATGTTCCTGCTTTACCATTACTGTTTCTGGTAAAAGCTAGACATTTCAAGATTACTGTCTTCTGGAATATGAAGCCATGCAGTCTACTAGATATGTACCAACCATTTGGAGAAACCTCCTGCCTTGACCTTCAAGATAGAAGAATGAGCTGCATGCAGAAAGAGTCAATGGTGTAGGATAGAGGAAACAAAGATTTGGGCTAATAGCAAAATCAGTTGGGATGGTGCAAATGAATGGAAACTTTATGCCCTGAAAAGGATCTCACCTGCAAGTGCTATTACAATGTATTCTTAACAAATGCACCACAGGATAATGTCAACAGCAGAGGGTTTACAGTTCATGCTCCAGACAATTTTCTTAGATCACATAAAGCCAGTCTGTACGAAATGAATACACAAACTGTTATGGCAACATGTGTGGCAAGTCCAGATTCTAGAGATTTTCATCTTGAGTTGATCCTGCCCACTCTAAGCAGCCACTGTTAAGTTTTTAATACAAAGCATGTTGATAGATATGGATCTATTTTTGTTCCAGAACATGAAAGGATACATTTATATACGAGGGTTAACGCCGAAACTAAGTTAATGCTGTGGTCACTTGTATAAGAATCATAAATAAATATTAAACAAGAAACCAGAGCTGAACATATTTTTGTACCTTCCTTCAAATTCTTCAATCTACATCTTCAGGCCAGCAAAAGCTATAAATTAATAATTATATGATTTAGTGATCCAGTTCTGTTCACATTTACACTAATTTCCACAGATAAATATAAAACTAAATTTGCAGATATAAAGTTCTGCATTTTTAATTCCACAGCATCAGTAATACTAGCATGGCAGATGCCCAAACTTCAGAGGTGGTCATGCCACTAATACCACCTAATATACAAGTTCGTAATTGTGTGGTAATAAATGTTCAAAATAGTTGGAAGTTGGTTTAGATAATCTATTTGTAAAACATGGCAGCCATGTGAAATCCACATTTAATTTTCAGTTTTATGTTTATGTTGAAATATTGTATTAAGGAATGCAAAATTTCGCAAAAACATGGATCATAACTTCACATAAACATTCTGATGAAAGAAATTTCTGTATATTAAAAATTACCAACATGACGATGGTGACATTCTGAGGCTACATTACATTATGCACTGAAATTGATTCTCCTTTGGGTAATTATTAATTACTAGTAAAAATCCCACTGATCTGTCAGTGGGAAAATTTGACAGTTCCATCTCCAACTCTGATTTCTGTAGACAACCCTTCCATTGACCTATTCATACGAGTATATTATAGCCCATAAGGGACAACATGAAATCACAGTTATACTGACTAGGCATTGGATGATCTTGGAAAGTACTTGAGAGACAGCTTGATAGAAAAAGTCATGCTACCACCGGAGATAACATCATTGGCAAAGGACAGAGCTGCAATACCAACTGAATCATTACTACTCCTTGACTACTTCACAATGACAGACTGTTTTTGGAATTTCCTACCACCCTACATACGTATCTGTTACTATAAGAATGACTTGGTACATGCAGACACAATAATGAGAGAATTGTAAGTTGTAGCTAGCAACCCTATACAGCCAGAAGCATTTAACCCACTGAAGACTAAAATTAATCTACAGTATAATTTTTTAAAGCTTCTCCATACCTTATACAGAACACAATGTGTTCCATTGGAAAGACCAATTGGTGAATGCTGTGTTGGGAAATAATGGTTGTTTAATGTGATAGTCATGCCAAACGCATAAATATACTATGTGGCAAAATGCAAAATTTTTAATGCTAAACTTGGTGTTATGTGGAATAACCACTAGTGTTTAAAGGACTAAAATTAAGCACGCTGAAATTTTTATAATGTGACTCATTTAAAATCTGATACAGCAGTGACTCTTCATTAACTTACCATGTTTTGCAATTTCTTTCCTGTCGACCAGTATCACAGTACTCTGTGGTGCAGTGAATCATTTGTACCAGCTTCACAGTGTTCACCAAGTTCATCATCTCCTTCATCAAGATTGTCCTTGCTACTGGATGACTGACTAAACATGTCCATTGAGTACAGAGAACTCGGTATTATCTGTGTTGGATCATCCAGTGACACATTATCATCTTCCAGTTGAGGTAGCTCCATGTTGATAATAGGAGGAGGTGGGATGAAAGCTGTTTAAACACAGAATATTATTACTATAATGTAGTAGTCAGGAAGGAGAGTTTGGATATGCTTTCGTGAAATTTCTGCTATAATGAAAGTTTTGTAATTTTTGTGAAATCTCGAGCACATGACCAAAAAATGGAAACATATATACCTAAGGAGTATATATTTTCGATATGTGTGTTTTTGTGATTTCGTGCATATAATTGTTCATGATGTTACTACATCGCAGACACAATCTATTGCTGCAAAGCTATTCATGCTATAAATGCCACTCTGCATAGAATAATAAAATTAATTTTTCTTGCTTTTAATTAAACATTCATCACATAAAAAGAAATATTACTGGTGCTGATCAGGTTATTGCAACTTTGTGTTGAATGCTGAAATAATATGATCAAAGGTGAAATCTGCCTAATAAATTTTAGTGTAGATCTCTCACTGAAAAATTTACTGCTAACTGAAATCACCTAAGTACTTATCCAGATGATAAACACAGTGGATGGATGGATGGATGTATGAGTAGACAGACATGACTACTTATGTGTATATTTCGTACACTTTATGCAAAGAACACAAAACACATAAAAATTGTAAAGCAAGATATGTACATTATATTAAAGTTTTTGTCATGAAATGTGTAAACGTGCCGTGAAAACATTAGTGAAAGAAAGAAAAGGCCATGACTTTGCCATTTCTCACAAACTGTTCTATTGAAAGGGTTAATAAGATATATGGTCCTATAAATTTGGCAATATGTAAGGATGAAAATTCTTTAATCCCATGCTAAAAGAAATCTGGATTTATCAAATTTTTTGATATGTAAAATATTTTGCTAATATTATTTTCTCTGTGACTAAAAATGTGATGACCTTTTTATATATCTGTACTAAAACAACTATTCCTAGATTGCATTTGTTTCTATTTAAAAAAATATTATATTAACTCATGACATGTCTGGGAGATAATCTAGATACTGAACTAATTAGCAATCATCTTACCTGGCAATGTCTTGAGTGTTTGTGATCTGAAATGAGATATTTCATAGAAATGCTGCAATGTTGTCTGAGGTGAGCATTTTCCTGACTGCAGACGGTTGTACAGGCATACTTTTGGCACATACAAACACAATAACAGGACGTTTGCTGCCAATAGATGTGCAATTGCTGATGCCAGATCAGACTGGCTAGGTGTGATCATTGCCACTGTTACAATTCCCCAGAAAGTAAACACTGCAGCTACAAGAATTGATGCCAAGAGGATCCAGCGTGCTTCGTAACTGAAGTGCTTCTCATCATCTATATCAAACTTAGACCTAGATTTAAAAAAATGAAAATAGAGTAACTGTGTGTAATAAGAAATGTGTTGAATCATATTAAACATATATTACTGTAATATTCCCCAGCCATTTGCCATTTAAACCCTTAATTTGAAGCAGCTTAGAGATTAATACATAATAGAAATTATATAGAACAGTTGAGTTGTGTACTTCATAAGAAAGTCCTTGTAAAGATACTAGATTTATTTCAACTTTCACCTGCCATATTTCATTTAACTTCAG